>JAQGEP010000152.1:57489-102844 GCA_028476805.1 Acrocalymma vagum | reverse complement strand
TGTATGTGGTTATATAGCTTTAAAACAATTTATGTGATTCTGCTGAAAGTGGGCGTTCGGTGGGTCCGGGCGTTCGCTGATGTAATACGGTATTGCCTGCTGGTAAGGTTCAAAAAAGTCCATCAGTAAAGTACCGAGGCTTCTTCATCAACGACGAATCCCCAGCGCTTTCAACGTGGGTGCAAAAGAATTTCGGGGGCACATTCAACAGCAATTTCTATCGCCTTGTATTTGAACTCTGTCTACGCCTCAAAGGAAACTACATTTGGCCTGCGATGTGGGGCAAGATGTTCTACGTTGACGACGAGAAGAATGGCCAGCTTGCGCACGATTATGGGATTGTAATGGGAACAAGCCACCACGAGCCTATGGCAAGATCAGAAAAAGAGCAGCAGACATACCTTGAGGGCGATTGGGACTGGGGAACGAATCGTGCGAATATTGAAATGTTCTTCAAAGATGGCATTGAACGGGCCCGGAACTGGGAGACTTATTGGACGATGGGAATGAGAGGCTCAGGTGATGCTGCTTCACCAACACTGACTGCACCAGCATTGGAAGAGATTATTCGGGTGCAGCAATCTTTGCTGACCAGTACCCTCAATAAAAGCAACTTACTAGAAATTCCGCAGACATGGGTACTCTATAAAGTAAGGACTTGGCCGAACTAGGAGACTGTTGGCTTGCCTGCTTATCATTCATAGGAAGTGAGCGAATACTATGCGAGCGGAATGAAAGTGCCAGACTCGGTCACACTTCTCTGGACCGACGACAATTCTGGTAACTTGATCAGAGTTCCTATTGCCAACGAAACCAATCGCTCTGGGGGTGCGGGCGTGTACTACCACTTTGATTATGTTGGCGGCCCCCGAAGCTACAAATGGATCAACACAATCCAACTGGTCAAAACCTGGGAGCAGATGCACCTGGCCTACGAACGAAATGCGCGACAGATATGGCTTGCTAATGTTGGAGATATCAAGCCGCTGGTAAGCCAGGCGCATATGCGACCGATCCAAAAGTTGACGCACTATAGGAAATTCCCCTTACACATTTCATGGATATGGCATACAACATGGATCAATATAAGACGCCAGACACAACAGCAGCATGGATAAGACGCTGGGCAGTCCGCGAATTTAATGAACGCATTGCCGATAGAACCGTCGACATTCTCAGCCGCTATGGTACACTGGTTGCGCGTCGCAAGTACGAACTTTTGAGCGAGCTACCATTTGCTTTCAGTACAATAAACTACGGCGAAGCGGAGAGAAACCTAGCCCAGTGGCAGGATATTTTAACGCTGGCACAAAGCACATACGATAGCTTGGATCAAGCAACTCGAACTGCTTTCTTTCAACTCGTTCTTCATCCTGTTTTGGCTGGCAAGACTGTTGTTGAGTTATATACCCGAACAGCTATAAACAGGCTGTATGCTCAGCAAGGCCGATCTAGCACTAATTTGCTTGCCCAGCAAGCCCGCGATGCTTTTGCGCAGGATGCTCAGATTACGAATAGGTATCACACCATGAACAACGGGAAGTGGAATGGTTTTGTAAACCAAGTTCACATCGGATACACATCGTGGAACGACCCACCAAACAATGCCAACGTTATGCCCGCTCTAAACTACACTACTGACCCACCGCAATCATCAGGGTCCGTTGGCATTGGAATTCAAGGCAATGCGGCGTCATTTCCTCAGACTCAGTCGCTGACATTGCTGTCAATGGATCCATATATGCCTACATCAGAGAACCGGACTTTTGACATCTTCGCTCAGAAGAATGGAACATTCAGCTACAAAATCTCTACCAATGCGTCCTACGTTAAACTTTCAACTTCAGGGGGTACTTTGATATCCCCTGGTAATGCATCCGATGCCCGTACCAGTATTGCTATTGATTGGGCATCAGCTCCAGCCGGCATCTCCACGGCCCAAATAAGCATCTCCGTCAACGACTCCACAACAGCTGCGCTCCACCTTCCAATCAATAAGACCACAATTCCATCATCTTTTAAGGGCTTTGTCGAGTCCAATGGCGCCATTGCGATAGAAGCCGCCCATTACACGAGCGCAGAGTCCAAAAATGGCGTCTCCTATGTCGAGATTCCAAGCTACGGACGCACACTCTCCGCTGTCAAGCTGTGGCCCATATCTATCAACACGCAGACCCCAGCCAATGGGCCCGCACTCACCTACAGCATGTATACGACCACAACTTCTAAGAAGGCGAGGCTGGTTGTCATGCTGGGCGCGTCCCATAATCATGATCCTACACGAGTGATCAAGTTTGCGTACTCATTAGATGGTGCCGCAGCGCAGACAGTGCAGCCTGTCTCGACGGTGCCGCCGTACAAGGAGGGCCGGGACTGGCGAAGTGCGGTTGTTGCAAATGGGTGGACAAGTTATATTTCACTTGGCGCAGAGGTGAGTGTTGGGGCACATGAGTTGAAGCTTTGGTTGTTGGAGCCAGGAGTAGTTTTGCAAAGGGTGATTTTGGATATGGGAGGTTTGAAGGATAGTGCTTTGGGACCTTGGGAGAGTAGGCGCGTCTGAGTGATGCAATATACTACAACTATATTTCTATGTTTATAATACAAAGTCTTGGATAACTGGATTGAACAACTATCGATGGGTTGTTTGGTGCCATCTTGGTCTGATGGTCTATTCATGCGTTTTTTTTAGGCAAGCTTTTTATCAACACATGGTTCCACAAAATAGAAGGATGATAATATAATATCATAGTCCTTAATAGTCGTCTACTGTCCTTGACTATTAACGAGACAGCCAGAATACAAAGCTAAGTCTGACAACTGGACAAGTTGTTAAGCTCACACAGTGTGGCGCTGCGCTCGCCGATCACGCTGAAATGGCAAAAGTGACTGCGCCGCAATGAAAGCTGTTGATCATTTGAACATCAATTCTGCCCCGCTTCTCCTATCTATCATCAAGGGTACGTTTTCTACCAAAGCACATCCTGTCGCCACCATGGAGAGCAACCGTTGGTATAAGAATTACGAAGGCGAGCTTGACATTAGCCCTCCTCCTCCTTCTGAAATGAAGAACGGCACCGCGAAGCCCAACCTAAAGAAGATCAAAAACAAAAGCAAGGCGGCAAAGGACAATGTTACGGACCCAAATGCCAGGAATACCAACGCAAACTCAAAGAACGCGAAGACCAATAGTTATAGGAAAGGCCCATGAAACAATGATTGCCGCGGCAAACGGCAACATAACCAGGACTAGTGTCCTAGAGCCTAACATTTTCAAGGCAAAGGCACACAAAAGCAGCCTAACGCTAACTCTCTTGCCTGTGGAAATTTTACGAGATATCTTCGAGCGTGTAAGTCCGGGGCCTGGTCTATTATATTCTTGGCTGACATCAACTCTAGCTCTGGAACAATGACCGAGAAGCATTCACGAACCTTTGTTGCACTTCGAAAACAGTCCGCTTAAACTCCGAATATATCTTCTTCCGCACGATCATACTGTCCGATAAAAACAACAAGATCCAACAGGTCACGTCGAGTTTGTTGAGAAAGCTTCTAGGAGACGATGAATGCAATCTGTGGACATGCATTCGTGACATCAAAGTCGGACCCATTGCAGACGCCAATTGGTTCTATACTCTTATATATCCCGCATTATGTCGAATCCTTGGTAGAGTCAGGAACCTGCAGTCGCTCACTTGGAGGACCCTGCTTTCCATTAAATCAGCGCATTCGTGGGCAAGGCATTTGGATGTACTGGCGATTCTTCGAGAGGCGCAGCCTCGTGCACGGCTTAACTTTATTTGTCGTGGACGCCACAATGATGGCCAGTTTATGCCAATGGACGAAGCTGTTCTCTCATCCCCACAGCTGCACACTCTCGACATCTCTGTTTGTGTGACCCGAAAACGTCAGGAGCCACCATATAGCGAACTTCAATTTCTTAAAGAATGCTTAGTCCTTGGAGGAAGCGCAAAAGCCCTGCACTTTGATATTGGGCATTTGGCTGGATCAGGGGGGAACATGACAGGGGCACCGCTCCTCTTCCAATGGGAAAAAACTGATCGCTTCCCAGCTCTTGAAGAGCTGAGTCTGCCCGAATCCCCTCGGGGGGTATCGCCTCGTGATAAATGGGCCTACGATTTGAAGAGAGAAAATCTCCTTATGTGGATTCAAGTCATGGACTGGACGCACATGCGCAAGCTAGATTTCCATGCAAACGGCCCATCTTTGTTCTTCGAAATATTCGTACATCGTGTACCAAATCTCAAATACCTTAGATGGGGCACATCACATGAAAACGACATATCAGGCTACAGGGGAAGTCCAACATGCGCGTCCGCATTCATGGCCTCTGTCATTGCTCTTGATGAGGTAGTTTTCGAGGCCTGGGACTTTAACGACTTCGTGCGTGGTATACTTGAGATTCTGAACGTTCAGGGTGCCAATCTTAAGAAGTTGAGTCTCAATTGTCAAGCCCGGAATGGAGAAGGGTTTACGATTGCTCAGTATTGGGACCTTCTAGAGCGCGCACCTAAACTAGAGCACCTTATGATTAAGAGTTGTGGGGCATTTCTAAAGGGGGATTGGGATGGGAAAGATAGCGGGTTGTTACCTGCAGGGAAGTGGAAGACATTAAAAAGAAATAAGTGGAGTCTAAAGCCGGTCCGGAATGGTAACATGAATGATGCACATCTCATTTGGGTGCCTGGTCAACGACACCTTGGTACAGTATCAGCAGTTAGCCAGCAAAGTCCTTATCTAGACTATTTCGGATAGCGGTAATCATACTGCACTTTCGAAGATGAGCCATCCTACGGCATGACATGCGAAGAGTCTCTCTCTCTTTACGACCTAGACTATGTAACCTTCGAATTCAATCCCGGAATTGACGCGCAGCGCGAAAAGTACTTGCCCGGTGAATGTCACAGTGAATGGGTCATCGGCGAACTACGAGATCTGCATGCACGGATATGATCGTCATTGGCCAGTGAGGTTTCCGGCCTAAGATGTGCCGTGCTTCATTCCCGACCACTACTAAACCTACACGCCAAGATACCATTTCACGTACAATGGCCTAGTTTTGCTACTTTTACTTGCATGCGGTTCTTGAATGCGGGGCGGGGCTTTTCATGTGGGGAGTTTATATAGTACCGAGTACATATTGCCTTCTCCAGGTCAGCGCCTTCTATCTATACTTAGTTGACTTAACCCAAACCCTCTACAGGCATACCCTACGGCATTCAATCATCATGAAGATTCCTGCGCATAATGCCCTCCTGGCAGCTCAGTCGGCCGGAACGTACAGCAATCCATCACCGGATGACTGTGCGCTCTTCTCTCAAACCTTGAACCTCCCAAACACCATCATTCAAGGCGTAAAATACGTTGCAGCCGGAACCAACCTGTCCTTCCCCGAAAGTCACAGCACCTGCAGCCCCAAGTACCAAGTCTCTAGTAATGACCTATGTCGCGTCTCCGCCCGTGTCATCACCGGACCAACAAGCAATTTTTCACTCGAGGCATGGTTGCCACTTAATTGGAACGGCCGGTTCTTAGGAGTTGGCAATGGCGGTCTCAGTGGGTGCATTAAATGGGATGATCTGGATTATGGTGTTTTGGCAGGCTTTGCTACCATCGGCACGAACAATGGCCATGACGGAACTTCCGGCCTCCCTTTCTTCAACAATCCCGGCGTCTTGGAAGATTATATATACCGAGCCATCCATCTAGAAGCCGTTCTTGGAAAGAATATTACTCAGCAATTCTATGGCCGGCAACATGCCAAGTCGTATTACTTGGGTTGCTCAACTGGCGGACGACAAGGATTTAAAGAGGCTCAGGAATTCCCCGAAGATTTCGATGGCATAGTGGCGGGGGCGCCTGCTTTCGATCTTGTGTCTCTTATGTACTGGACCGGACAGTTTTACATTGCTACTGGCGATGTCAATTCTACGACATTCTTGTCCGCTGAGCAATGGAATCTGGTATACAAGGACGTTCTGCGCCAATGCGACGGAATTGATGGAGCTATGGACGGTGTTATCGAGGATCCAGACTTGTGTCAATACCGGCCAGAGAACCTGATCTGCGGACCAGATCGAATACGGGGATGTCTGACGGGAGAACAGGTACGGACGGTGCGGAAGGTGTTCTCTCCTGTGTATGGATCAAACGGTACACTTGTCTACCCACGCCTGCAACCTGGTGCCAACTCAACGACCAGATTTTTCGCTGGGCAACCTCACAGTTATCCTGTCGACTGGTTTCGTTATGTTGTGTATAGCGATCCATCATGGAACCCTGCTCTGCTAAGCACCACAGACTGGGAAATCGCGTTTCAACAAAACCCATTCAACGCTGCTACATGGAACGGGAACTTGTCAGTTGCAAGAGATCGCGGAACTAAAATCTTACATTATCATGGATTAGAAGACAATGCGATTAGCAGCGATAACTCAGCTCGTTACTACAACCATGTATCGCGAACCATGGAGCTCACATCAGCGGAGTTGGATGAGTTCTATCGATACTTCAGAATCTCTGGGTTATCGCACTGCCGAGAAGGGAACGGTGCAAGTTTTATTGGCGGCAATCAACAGACGCTGGCCTCGTTTGAGCCAACAAGAAATGTTCTGGCCGCAATAGTCCGGTGGGTAGAGGAAGGTTCTGCTCCGGACACTATCTTGGGCACTAAATATGTCAATGGCACGAACAGCAGTAGCAAGACAGATTTCGAGAGAGCGCATTGTCGATATCCGTATCGTAATGTTTATAGCGGCAAGGGCGATAATCGCGATGCTACGAACTGGAATTGCATACTTTGAAGAGGATGTATGGTACAAATATAGCTTAAATATGCGAATAAAAGGCAATATCTCTCTGAGGCCATGCTCTCGATTCTTAATCATAGTGCGCGATAATTCAAAATATGAAAAAGATCAAGGCTTCGGAAGATTTGGAACCGCCGGAGACCTCGGAAGGGCGGAAATGGCGGAAATGGCGGAGAGACCTCTCGGAAATAGCGGAGGGACCCTTCGGAAATGGCAGACTGCAGCTTTCCCAAACTGCCGGCCTTGCAGATACACATAGACGAAACGGCGGAGAGTGGGGCATTCATGACACGAATACCTTCAAACTAATCCTAGTATCCACTTTGTTTACAAAGAAGAAGTTGAAGAAAATAAAAGCAAGAAAGGATGAAAGTTTTGGTTAAAAAAATGTACAGGAAATAAATAAATACATCTTTCAAAAGAGAAGATAAACAAAAAAAAACCATAAGCCATATCGTCTTTCAAGTCATATAACCATATACATCCTCATCCTAGGTCGCTCATTGGATCTGGCCTGATCGCTATCATTCGATCATCTGTAAGCAGAGATGACCAGCTTTAGACTGAGTTGTAGACAGCCACCCAATCTACGTAGAGTGGGACACCCGGTACAGTAGCTGGAATTGGCGTAGAGCTGCCCCTCTGGTTGTTTGGAAAGGCGCCGCCAATGGCCAGATTCAAGAGGATAAAGTGACCATGGTGAACGGCTTGAGCCCAAGTCTCAGCACCGACGTCATTTTCCATAACAGTATGGAAGTTAACGCCGTCAACACTCCATGTCAGTCTTTCAGGAGTGGCAGCTCGGTCGACCTCAAGGGTATAAGTATGCCAGTTTCCCTGACATGGAGAACCAGGACATTGAATGTTGCCGGGAATGCCGTCAGTCTCTCTGCAGGGTCCGCCGGGGTTCACGCCACAGTGAAGGACGCCCCAGACACGATTGATGCCATTGACATTCTCCATGATGTCGTACTCGCCAACAGAAGGCCAGTTCTGGTAATTGCCGCGGTAGTTGGAACCCAATGTCCAAAAGGCTGGCCAGTAGCCTGCAGCAGCTTCGCCCGTAATATCAGGCATGATGATGCGGGCTGAGATGCGCATTTGGCCTCCGTCGCGAGCTTGAAAGTCGGTGCGTTGAGTCTCAATGCGAGCCGATGTCCAGGCACCTGTTGAGCTTCGAAGCGGAGTGATCTGAAGAACGCCATCACCCGTTAGCTTGACATTCTCAGGCCGGCTGGTGTATGTCTGGATCTCTCCAGTGCCCCAGTTGGCAGGGCCGCCAGGGTATGAAGTACCAGTGTCGACGATCCAGTTTGCGGTATTTGGCAGACTGTTCGCCCCGCCAATAAAGTCATCGCTCCAGGTCAGAGTGAAACCAGGGATACTGGGAGGTGCAGCCTTAATGAGAGGGAGACCCGAGGACAGAAGTAGGATGGCCTTGGAAAACATGATGAGTTTCTATATTAAGTCAGCCCTGGTAAATGAAAAGTAAAAGATGTTGGTCACATACGTAATGTGAATACCTATGGTATTCGGGCTAGGTGGTTTTGGGAAGAAGTGAAGACTATAGAAGTAAAGAATGACTAGAGACCAAGCTCTTGAAGCACACGATCGATAAAGTGTCGCGGATGGGTGGGAACAGTCACCCAGGCTGCTCTTTTTATACTTGAGGACCATTGTAGTAGTCCCACATCATTCAGACGCACTTTGCGCGTTCAAATTTTATAATGACTGGGTTATAGATGAACTTCAGTCAGATGTCATAGACTGATTCGTCCCGTCAAAGGTCACACTTGTTTCCAAGAATGTAGCCCAGCTATCTTGCTTGTAAAGCTAGTGTGAGGACTTTACAGTGACTAGGGGCGGGAAAGAGATGGTGTAGGATATGCTTGGGCACTCGCGCCGACGCGATATTTTGGCCGAAATGGATCCTAGTGTGATGTTGATGTAGAGAAAGTGGGATGACTTTCGCTTTAAGCAATGTTAGATGTTACATACCATGGGGTTCTGCTGGTTTATGTGTGTGTTTTTTATAGTGAGATTATTAATCTCAGAAAATCACTGGCTGTATTTTCCATATCTACACAATCTCGTATTGTGTGTGAGCTTTGTCCTGCAACCAGCACATTTACCAAGGCCAATATTCTCGCAGTGAAAAAGTCTTTGGTACACACCACTTTTGCGGAGTTTCACCTAGGAGCGGCCGAATTGAGCGACGGGCCCGATTGCGCCTGGACTTCATGTCCGCAATTGGCTTGAAACGGAGCGCTTGAAGCAATTTCGGGAGTTTTTGTGAGTTTTAGCGTCGGGCATAGACAGATGCCTTAGGCAGCTCCCATCAGAGAATCCGGAGACCCCGACTTTGCGAAAAATCGCAAAGGGTCATGATGATAATAAATTCGATGCGGTCTAAGGCTTGGACGGGGCCGGCAGCCGTATTTGGGCAGATGAGCGAGGTTGCCCAGCTTCACATGTATGGACTACCTGGATCTCGAACACGACAATCGCGTGGTGGATGCGGGAATCAAGGCTACCCCGCAAATCATCCTGCGACCTAAGCTCGTTCCTGACAATCTCTGGCGCTTTTGGTAATCAAGTGCCGATCTCATGTCCTACTGTACAGGTCTCCTCACATCATGCAAATCACCCATGGCACATCAACTCATGGTTGGTACTTGCAATCTCGGTGGTCCATGCAACAGTTCCAGGCCCAGCACCACTTTAGTAGACCTACCGCCATCTGTCAGTCTACATACCCGGTAATGTCATCCCGCTGGGTTGGGTCTCCTGGGTGTAAGACTGTTAGTATTGATTGGTTGAAATGCTGCGCTGAGGACATTGCTTACGGAGAATACTAAGTGGATAGCTACCCCAGGTATGCGTTATTGACGGCAGCTGTGGGTTTTTTGGCCTCGGGAGTTTTGGCCCAAAGTTTCATTCATGGCCAGGGCTGTCGGGCCGCTCTTCCAACACGTTCTTCGTTCCGCCTTCCACAACTGATCAAAGCCATATCATATGCTCTTGAGTGTAGGCGCGTTAGTGTTGATGTTTTATCACTCTTCCAGGCTGTGAATTACTTCGAGAAATGGTGACCAAGTATCTTGCAGCACACCAACTACTCATTACAGTGACTTCGGAATTAAGATATACATCAGTCACGACTTGTTTGCCATCTCCTTATAGCAAATTACGTTAATGTTATTGTATGGGTAAAGAGAGTTGAACTTTAATGTTACCTGCCAGAGGCCTTGAAATGAAGTTCTAAATAACAACTTCTTGGATATGAACAGTATCATCATGGCGGGAGAACAGTAATAGGTCTACGGTTTTTGTAGAATTAAAGACTTGGGTTCTACTCCCAACGACACTAAACAGCTCACAAAGCTGAAATTAAAAATTAGGTTTTACCACCTACATTTTGCCTTTCAAAGACCTGCCTCAAAATCTCGATGCTTCACGCCCACAACACCTCACCTCAGCAAATCCTCCCAGTCGAGGGAGATTAGGGCGATGAACTATTCATGCCCATGGGTGTTTCTGTCCTCGAAAATCTACTTTGTCTGCCCAATCCTCTTTCGTAGATACACCAAGCACCTCAAGAAGATGCGAATGTCCTGTCCCAAAAGCCCACGACAGAACTGATCTGCCTTCGTCGTCCCGCGCTGCCAGATCCACCTTCCCAGTCTCGAGAAGCATCTTTGCAATGTCGAGATCGCCCCGCCGTATTGCCCACATCAAAGGCGTGTGTCCCAAGTTCCCTCTTGCGTCTGGCTCAGCACGTTCAGTCGCAAGGAGGATCTGGACGATGGCAGTGTGGCCGTTGCGGGCTGCCCACCAGACGGGCGTCTGGCCGGATGAGTCTCTTGCTGCCGGGTTAGCCCCCTTCTCTACGAGAAAGCGGACGATATGCTCATGTCCATTGCGCGCTGCCCACCAAAGCGGTGTTCGCCCTGTTTCATCCCGAAGATCTAGATCGAATGTAGCGTGCTCGAGGAGGATTTTGGAAGCCGTAAGCTCACCACTTCGGAGAGCCCACCAAAGAGCTGTGCGACCGGTATCATCAATAATGCAGATGTCCACGCGGGAGTCATCGATGTTACCATCGAGCAAGGCCTCAACGATGGTGACCAAGCCAGCCCTAGCCGCTCTAACCAAAGGTGAAAGTCCATAGATATCCTTAGCGTTTGGATCCACTCTTCCATTGTTGCGAAGCTCTTTTACTATACTGGCATGACTGTTTTCTGCAGCCCAGGCCAGAGGTGTCATATTCCGAATGTCTCTCGAGTTGAGATCAACTGTTCGCATAGCAGCCACAATCCTCAACACTTCCATATGACCGTTCCCTGCGGCCCATGAACATGGCGTACGGCCCTCGTTGTCACTAGAGTCTGCGTCAACCCGCCGATCATTCACAAGATCTTTGACAATGGTTACATTCCCATTCCCAGCAGCATATGAGAGTGGTGTTCGACCACTGTCGTCAGCGAGATCCAACTTGACTAGCCCAGAATCGCGGAGCATTCTCAGCACTTCTCGATGGTTGTTCTCTGCAGCCTGGGATAACGGGGACCTTCCCTGGTCGTCTACTGAATCTAAGAGAACCTTCCTGGTGTCTCGCAGCGCCTTGATCATCTCACGGTCTCCTATTTTAGCTGCCCACCAGAGTGGAGTGCGCTTGTGCTCGTCTGGGAGGTCAGGATGTGCTCCTCTCTCTAGGAGTGCTTTGACCATTGATACAGATCCTCGTCTTTCACAATAATATGAAAGGGCTGTTCTACCGTTCTCATTCTGGCCATCCACAAATGCACCTAGATCTAAAAGCGCCCTGGTGACTTCGTCCCACTGATTTCGTGCAGCTAGGGGCAGGGCAGTTTCAAGCTCTGTTATTAAAAGTTGTGGTGGCATGATACAGAGCAGATACAGAGTTTCTGTTCTCTTCTTGCCTTCGACCGCCCGGATTAGATCTGCGGGGTTCGGGACTTCTGAAAGCCCATTGCAGGTTAATCCCTTCAAAAGATCATCCTCTTTGTGATCAATCGCTCTTTGCATGGCGACCATACCATATCGATCTAGTACTTCGCCGACTTTGCCACTGCCATGACCTGCATCACCACGGTACTTTTTAATTATGCGCTGCAACTTTTGGTACCCAGAGTGTCTGACCTCAGCAGTCTGATTGTCGGCAAACGTCTTTCGATAGAATTCGCCAACAGCGATGAGACTGTTTGCGAATAACTCTTGGTCCATGGCTACACCCGTTACTTCCTCAGACGCCTTGGAGTGGAGATAGATCCATTCTAGCAGAGCCTCCGCTTTATTCTTCTCCAGATCGCCCTGCCCAAGAACCTGAAGGAGGGATGACTCCAACGAGTCACTTTTCTTAAGTCTAATGTGCTTTCGAAGACCAGGAACGATGCAGAGAATAGCATCGAATCGGGATCCCAAACCACTCTCCATGAATGCTGTTATCAATGCTGATATCTTTGGGTCTTCAAGGCGAATTTGGTCTATGGTCCCAGACACAGTCACTCCATCGAACCTGCAGTTGGCCTTGCTCGCCAGCGAGACTAAGAGTGTGGAGTAGAGGTCTTGACAGCATTCAGTAAGAAGGTTGTTCCTAGAATTCGTATAGAGGACATTGATAATGTCGCTTGTTTTGTTCGCTTTGACCTTCTCCGCAGAAGACGCAATGGCTTGCCATCCAAAGAACCGTTTCCATTGGAAGCCGCGTGGTCTGTGTTGTGCTGGATGCCAGTACCACTCTTTCTCGATCCAGGACGCCCATAGACTGGAAGAATCTAAAACTTCTTCAATATCTGGCTCCGACCAACAGGATAGTGTGCCTCGCAGTGGCTTGATAACATCTTGGCCCAACCAAAGATCCAGTTCATTCTCCATGACATCGAAGTCATTTGCGTCTTCGGAGACTTCAGTGTTTTCCGATGATAAAACAATTCGAGCCATCGGAACTTCCTCGGTAAGGGAATATTTGTCCTTGTGCTTGTCTTCCTGCTGAGAAGTGTCGGCCTGCTTTAGTGACCATAGCCACAAGCCCAAAATCCCCTCTAGCCTTGCCGAATCAATGCTCCAGCTGCTCGGAGATGCCTCATTCGGAGGTTGAATAACCACCTCGATGATTCCCGACTCCAAATTTCTGCGCCGTCCTCGACGAAAAGATTCAGAAACGGGTCGGGTGCGGGCATTTTTGGTGGATTGTTGTCCCAACCGCCACTTCCACACATCAGCCTGTAGCCCTAATGTTATGGCATCTTGACCGTCTCCACCTCCCAGTAGTGTCTTAGCAGCACCACACAGTGCCGATGCCAACTTTAGAGCCATGGCCCGAACATGTACCTGCTCATTGCTCCACCTTTGAATGCTATGACTCTTTAATGGGGTGGATGGTTGGTGTCCTGTCAGATCAGCCAACCTGGTCCTGTACCTCAGCAGCCTCTCTGCCACGCTAACCTCTAGGGTGTCCTTTGCCTTTCGATTTTGAACTGCGTCATCACTTTCTTGTTGGTTTTCGTTCTTCCTTCTGTGCCTCCCAAGGTCAGGATGTCCTGTCATAATCCAGCCGCATACATGACCCTCAGCCGGAGCGACCTCCAAGTCGGCATCGTCCGAAGTGCTTGCCTTCGACCTCTCGATCTCAAAGGCGAGCCAATCCAGCTCATGGCCAAGAACCATGTCCGGTATTGCGGCAAGTCGATTATCAGTCCGCTTGAGGCGCCGCATTCGGAGACATGATCGCAGAAGGCTCATGAACAAAGTGACTCCGAGTTGGGCCATTGAAACGGAAGCATTCATGCCTCTCAACCCAATGAATTGGGCGATGTATCCTCCAAGCACTAGGATGACCGCAATCCAAGTGTATGGATGGAGATGGTCCACCCTGCGCTTGCTCGACGTTGTGTATTCTAAGAGACGCTTCTTGCCCTTATCTTCAACATAGGCGAAGGCATCAAAGGTCTCATCTCCAACAATCTGGTTTCCCGGTTGAACCCAGAAGAGTTGCGACGATTTAGGTTCTGTGCCTCCTGTTCTTCTCTGGTACCGCCGTTCTACAGTGCTTTCCCCAATCAAAGCAGCACATGCGAGCATGCCAAAGCCCAGGCACACTGTACCTATGATAAAGGGCAGCGGGGACCGATTTTTTGAAACCGCCGCTGAAATATCTACGCGGCCCTTGGGAGCTCCATCCTCAGTCCACTGTAGCTTCCAGGACATCACAACGGCCATAGCAATCACCCCACTTTGCAGACAAAGCCCAGCGAGGGCAACGATCCAAAAGAGCCATCCAGGAAGCCTTATGATTCCGATGTTTATGGAGATGTTCGGATTTTGGACTAACATCTCTGACGAAGTCTCCGAGGCCTTACGTGACTGCAATTCATCTGATGGTTGATGTATATCTGGAGACTCTAGAGCGCTTGTTGTTGCCATTGAGGTATTCTGTAATGTCTTTTGCCTGCCTACTTTTGCAGTCTTCCTTTTTTTCGCATGCTCGACATCTGGACATTTAGGGCGACGACTCCGAAACAGCCGTCTTGCGATAGCCATCGGAAACAATTTGTTGATCTTCTTTGGGGCCCATGCAGCTGTGGAGTTGTTTTCCTCTTGCCTTAGATAATCTCGAAAGAGATACGTTCCCATGACATAACGCCCATTGTCCATCTTGGAGTCTTCGCCAGCTCCGCGAATGTGTACAATCTCCAAGATTTTTGGCTTTCCAAATACACGAGTAATTCCACCCCGGTGAAAAAGCTCGCAGACATCCCGACTGGTTGACGTACATAGCTCAGCCTCGACGGTGCCCTCACCCTCTTGGGCTCGACCGATGAATGCCTGTAAAGACGAGTCGCCACATACCCTAATGGCGGAAGTCATGGAGGTTACGATACCCATCGGAGCCATGGCGAAAATGAAGTAGTCCAGAAAGGAGGTACTCTCGCTGAAGTATTGGATGGTGATCTTCTCACCGAAGAGGGCGAGGAGCGGGCCAACATCAGTAGCAAGGTCGTTCGAGAAGTCGTCCAGGCCGCCGGCTGAGGCACTGGTGACCAGGCTCGAGAAGACCAGAAGCCAAACGAAACTCGGATGCAACCAATACATCATGATAGTGGTTGGGAATTGAGTTCTGTCGTTCCTCTGAACTTGTTGGAAGAGAATGTCTGCGACGGTCCCTGACTTCTGCAGCTGTCTTAGTCCTACAATTCAGCCAGCCATCAGCGGATATCCTGCAGAGTATACGGCCTCCAAGCCCAACCAAATTATTCCACGTCGGTCAGCAGTATGCACAGCTTTGGGGCTGAATGGGCTGATTGGCCAGCATAAATGCCATACCACTGCAAGGTCCCAGCCTTCTTGACACCCTACCCAAGCACATTGGCTGACATCTGCAAGGTGTGTAACCGGGGTTTTTCCCTAGCTTCCGCTTCCACTTCTTCCCCGAGCCTCAACCCTCTCAAGCCTTTAACATACCATCTTCACATAATCATCCACCGAATTCGTGCAATTCACGCTTGCAGTGCCCAGAACAATGACAAAAGAGGCGGACGAGGCCAAGGGAACGTCTGAGTCGGAAGATGCAAAGGAAATTTCTGACTCGGACGATGCGAAGGAAATGTCTGAGTCAGGGAAGGAACCTATTAGCAGACAGGAGTGGCAACTGCTTTTTGACGACGCAAGGCGACTGCCACTATCGGATCCGACCAAAGTCAAAGAATTCCGGTCGAAATGGAATCGAGGCTTTCAAGGAGACTCAGAGCAGGGACTCTGCTACCTGGCCGCATCAGACCTGACGCAGTGGCGATATGATCAGCTCAAGTCTCTCGTCAAACAATTCCTTGAAACGCAGCCAGACAACACTGCTCAGTGGGAAGAAAGCGAACAAGACACGCCTCTTCGGATTGCTCTTGAAAAGAAGAATTACACCATGGTTGAGATCTTGTTAGATGTGTGCGGCCCCAACGTACTGGATGCGGCCCTGCATAGAGGCGACGGGCATTTTCCAACTCTTCTCCACCTGGCCCTCTCGCTCCGATCCCCATTTACCTCCCGGATAATCGATCTCTGTTTCTTTGACGATCCAATATTCTTAACTCAGGACCGCAACGGTCGGACGCCTCTGCACTTGGCCGTCACGAAGGAGAATAACCCAGACAATGCAGTAGAGAGACCGCATTACTCGTCAATCTCCGGAAGGCCGATTATATTCTCTTCCTACGACACGGCTCGCCATCTCATTTTGAGATACCCACAGGCTCTATTCATGCAAGACGAGGACGGTAACACGCCGTACAGACGGCGACTCTCATGGCAGCAACGTAGAGGGAGACGAGGCGGATCGACCGACCACTCCAACCCTGGCGAGAAAGAAACAGGCCAGAAATACAAAGGCGGGAAAGACGAAAGCGTAAAAGACAAAGGTCATCGCGAGCCGAGCCAAACCACCCTGCATGACCCTGTGCTTACATACATGCGCACTTACATCATGAGAAATTTTACTGGAAACGATGCAAGCACGGCGTTGTATCGACCCGGAGAAGGTAGGATTGGATGTAAGCCCAATATAAGGTGACGTATGAGACTGATAGGGACGCAGAACTCCAAATTGATTTCGTTTTGGACGTCCCGAAAGCAGTTACTGGAGCCTTCCTTGAGCGGCTAGGGCAACATCTAGTGTTCGAGTCTGTGCTGAGGCAAGTCGTTTTGTTGAAGTTCAACTTCGAGTCATCACAGAAAAGCCGTGATGGCACCATGCAGTTAGTCGGCCATAAACCATTGAGATCAGGCCAGAAAGCAAGCTAACTCTGAACTTGTCGCCCCAGCAAACCCAAACACCTCAGCCATAGCCGGAGAGACGCAGCTCGGATTTTCTCCTGGTTGCGCAAGAAAGGTGTCCGTAAGATCATGAAAGTGGTAGTTATTGACTCTGAAGAACCTTGGCATAGCGATGAGACTGTTCAAAATGCCCTTGAGGGCTTTGAAGTAGAGACATGGGATTGGAAGCGAAGTGACATCCCAAGTAGTGTGATTGCTAATACTAGTAGCGTCGTCAGAGACTTGACGCTATACTTTTCGGGCAACGAAGCCATTTTGGAGGACTGGTGTGGCAGTGAAGGCCTTGCAAATGAGTCTCTGTTTTCAGAGGTATGTTGATATATCCGTGATGCCCTTCCTCTAGAACAGTTGTCGAAACCATGCTAATTCGGCAACCTCAACGCTTCAGCTACGGCAAATACGCATCGTAGTCGATACGGTAAATATGCATGTGCAAAGCTCTCATTAAAAGACTACACTGAATCATTACAAGGAAATCCACAGTCACACACGAGGCACGGAAGCCGTCAATAGTCTCTTAGATGCTGTCAGAAAGGCCAGGAGAGAGATCCCAGTATATTTGGGCGACCAGACCGATAAGGAACAATCAGGCCAAGATAAATCTAGGACATATGGGTGAGCTTTGCCTTCTGAATTGTGTACAAGCACCCGACATTTTAAAACATTCTGAATCTGACTCTTAATCCGGGTAGCCGCGAAGGCTGGCCCATTGTTGTGAGCTCCTTTTGGCAACACCTTCGCAACGCCTTCCCGCAGCGAGACGTTCCTAGTACAAAAATAGCTATCATCTGTGATGGCGTTGATGTCAGCCTTCCTGAGCTGGGCGACAGCATCGTTAGCGGTAAATCCCTAGTAATGGACAACACATCCCTGGAAGAGAGCCCGTGGTATATTTCGTCCACGGGCCATGGAACAGCGCAGGCCTGGGCTATTCAGAAGTTGTGTCCTCCCAGCCAGATGTATGTAGCCAAGGTCGTAATGTCCACCAAGGAAGACGGTGCATTCTTGCGTTCGGTGATTAAAGTGAGTCTCTCTGTCTCCTACTCCTGTGACCAAATACACGCCATAATGACTGATATTGATGGGCTGGGTAGGCAGTAAACTGGGCCATGCATTGTGCGGTAGACATAATTTGTCTCGGATTTAGCTTTGTAGGGACAGATTACAACGGCAAGGAGCTGAGAGAGCTAGAACATGCGCTGTCAGAGGCGAGGTATCGTGGCATCACAGTATTTTGTACCGCTGCTGACATGGGCCTCCCCAAGGGTCGCCTGCATTCGCATCTTCTCTTCATGGATTGTATCACTATCGCTGCCGCAAATGCCTTTGTAAAACCTGCTTTGGACGACGACAGAGAGAAAGTTGATTTTTTGTTTGAAGAATCCAGCGTACCGGCCTCTCCCTTTGATCGTGTTGGAACGCCCCGCAACTCCATTTCTGGCAGCGGTATTGCCACGTCGGTGGCATGTGGTTTCGCTGCTCTCCTTCTCTATGTGTTTAAGCTCCAGAATCCAGGTGATCAGGCGCATTTTGTCGATTTGAGGCGCGGCCTGCGCAATGCCATCCGACAGTTCGCCGAAAGCGGTGCCTCCCGAGGGTATGCTTCCGTCTCCGTGCAGGCCGTGTTAGTGAAAGCGGGACGTACGGAGGATGATATTTTGTTTAAACGTTACTTGAAATGGCTGGTGCAAGAAGCAACTAGAGGAATATGAGCCAGACCAGCGTTGTCCTTCGTTGAATGGGTGAATGCCAAGTGAGTTGTCTTATTATATGGTAAACATCTTGTTACCAGAAGATGTGTTGCCAGTACATCCAAAAAGGTCTTTTTATTGGTTTATTGGAGAATCTCTAGCATTTATAAACCAATATCTCCGAGGATGTATCTAGTGTAAGCTGTGCACTACGATGTTCGAAGGAGCACTCAGTGATCCACCAAGCTTAGCCGCTGAGCACTGCTGAAATGTGAAAAAGTATACACCTTCTATGGAACAATTATATGCTAAATGACTTATAGCAAAGAATAGACCACCGAAGAACCACTTCCCATTTCTTCCGCACTTGATTTGATGGGATTTACATACAGAAGTTGATGCTGGCGCTCTCCCCAACCTCTGATTGCCAGATTCAGGTCATAGACATATACACATCCGATGAATGTGAGGTCCACGTCCAAATTTCAAGACGTTCCAATAATACCAACCAAGTAAATGTGGTAGGTAATTAAGAAAGCACTTGTCACTTTGGTAGACATAGACATGCGAACCAGATTCCATCAGTAACTCTCACTCTCTCCCAACTTAACAGCAACGACCGAAAAAAAGTGTTTTACGACCCAGCAGCCCACATATCCCTCTTCGTAAACACCAATTGTAACGGCCTCAAGACTGTCGTAAATGCATCCTTGCGATCCATATCAAACGCCTCGCCCGTCTCGCCAGGTGCGAACCCAACATCAAACGCTTGCGCAATACACGAGATGGCGATGCGCATACTCATCATGGCCAGCTTATCGCCTGGGCATTTATAAATCCCTGGAAAACAAAGATTTAGTCTTCATTCTAATAACAAGCGAAAAAAGAAACAGGACTTTTATTTACTTACCAGCTGAAAACGGAATCAGCAAACTCTCATCCGTACCCATTTCCTCCTTCCTTTCACCCCACCGCTCAGGCACAAAATCCAGCGGCTCCGCAAAATACCGCTCATCCGTGTGCAAGATTTGAAAGGGAACAAACACATTGACGTCGCCAGGGATCCAGACTTCGTCGACCTGCAGGCCTTGAGGCGGCGTGACGCGATATCCGCCTGTGATGACGGGCGGCTTGAGGCGCATCGACTCTTTGATGACTTGGTCGAGATAGATGATGTTTGCCACTTTGTCATAGGACCAGGAGTGAGGGCCTTCGGGCATTGCGGTGTCGAGGTGGTGTTGTAGTTTGCGGAGGATGTGCGGGTGTTTTGCGAGGTAGAAGAGTGTGCATGCGTTTGCGGTAGCGCTGGTATCGCTGGAGGAGCATAAGTATCAGCACCAGTACCAGTACCAGTACCACGGAGAAGAAAGGAAAAGAGGAAGAAGAAGAGGGAGATGAAAAGGAAGGGAAAGAAAAATAGAAAAAGACGCCTACTCACCTCCCTGCAACAATAAGAAGCCTCCCATCATCTCGCAAAGACGCCTCCGTCGGCGACGCACTAATATCCTTCTCCATAACCGCTTTAATCAGCCAGCTCGAAATGTCCTGCGGATACTTGTCCCCGTCCCACGTCGCCTTCTTCTCGCGGATCATGTCGCCGCACCATTTGAAAAAAGGCGCATAGCCCGCCGACGCACCGGGGATGAACTGGATGATGTACAGCAGCCAGGGGACCATGCCAACGGTGCCTAGAATCGTCATATGGTCGTGAATTGCTTTGGCGGCGGCATGTTCCTTGCCTGTGATGAGTCCGCCGAAATCTTTACCGTAGCCAATTTCGCCCATGATGTCGAAGGCGAGCATCATCATCCAGGCCGTGGCGTCCTGGGGGGCTCCAGCGGTCTTGAGGAGGTGTGCTGTTAGGAGATCGACTTTGGACTTGATGCGTGGTTGGTAGGTTGAGAGCGCTACAATACCAAATCAGCCAGCTCTAGGTACTCCGTAGGAATCTGCAAATGAAAGAAATCAAGAGTAATAAGTCTGGAAAGACATATCCAAATCGATTGATATAAACATACCCTTGACGCTGAATCCCTGGTCTCACGCCTTCCTCCTCCGCTTATGGTCCAGCACATCTCTCGAAAAGAATATCTGGGCTCCGTCACTCTTGCGCGATACTTGACTGTACCACGTAGACTTCAGACACGGGGACTGCACCCCCAGGATCTGCGGGACCGCCGATTTGCGAAGGATCATGATTTCTCGGGGTCCGGTGCGTACAAAGTCGCCGTACTGGTCATGCAGTTTCTCTAGCTCAACGTGATACTGGATATTCTTTGCCGCGAGATAAAGCGCGTAGAAGCGACTTATGCGAGCGGCGAATGGGCCTGGGAAGCTGCGTATTCGGTGGAAAAAGAGGCGGTAGATGGTCATGCTAGTGAAGACGCCGAGCGAGAAACATGATGCTTCGCTGGCGACTCTGGTGATAGAGTCGAGCACTGTGAGCTCGAGGCCAGCCTGGTTCTTGTAGAAATATCCTAACCCACCGAGCGAAACAATCGCCACGGAGAGCAAATGCGGTATATAGATGTCGAGCTCGACGTTCTTGAAAATGGTGACATGGGTTAGTACACCTAGCACAAAGGCCGATGCAATATTAGACAGGACGAGAGCCATGGTAAGAGGGGATCAGGACTCTAATTTTTTGCTAATCTCCAGGCCAGAAACCAGAGAGTGCTGACAAGTACGACTCGGAGCGCTGCACTGGTGCTTGCATCTTCTTATCATGTTCAAGCCTCGCCATGGGTGGTTGCACAGCAGGATTACTAACGCCCTTTCACCTATAGAGTCTGCGTTCATTTTGCCGATGCTGACTATGCATGCATACCCCATCGGTCGAGTTTACTCCAAACATCTAAGTTTTCAGTTAGTCTACATTTCTTAAACGGTGTGTGGAAGTTTCCAGGAAGTGGGGGAAAAGCCAGGTCCCCTAGTAGAAACGCTGATACAAAGGCGGGGAAAATTACAGGGTGTGTTGCAATTGACCGCAACTAATGATGACTGTACAGTACACATGCCTGAACGAGATGTAAGCCCTAGCTCCAGTACCTACCGTTGGGACGTATAAATGAGGTCTTCTGACTACATTTTTTGCAGATCAACTTGAAATTCGTGGAGCTATTCGTTCACAACCAGGGTGTGATCTACCAAAGACATGCACATTGAATTGAACGTGTCGAATTGCAGTAGCATAGCGACTTACTCGTTGGTACATAAAACTCACGCTTCATCAGCGGATGGGCTTACATATATAAATTACGACTTCTTAGACGTACATCCTCCCAAACTTCAATCTAACAGTGTTGCCGCCTGTTATTCGCATCGGTATTTGGGTCAGTCCAACTTTCCTTGCACCGTGTTCTTGTTGCGCTTCTCCCAACTGCCAGATTGTGTCGCTTGCTGCGCTGAATTTCCCAGTTGAAGCGCCAGCCATATTCTCGACCCCAACATCGCTGCCAAACGACATGTACTGGTCCAGCGTACCTCGAATAACTAACCTACGAAACGGATAGGCAGCTCCCAGTAAGAGTACGCCCCACACAATTGCTAACAGTGAAGCAAAGAATTGTGTCTTGGGAGATGCGTATATCGTAACGGATGTGTACTTCTTAAACTCAAGACCCGGTGCATAGGAGCACTCACACCAGTCGCGCTCAGCAGTCACTGGTTTTTCACGAAGAATGTCCTTGGATGTAAGCTGCTCACGGTCGGACTGGGAGATGAATGTCTGATTGTGTTGAAGTATGGAAAGGAGTACGGCGAAGATCTGCCGTTTCTCTGCAAGGGATGCCCATTTTGACACCTTGTTGCCGCTGGAGTATCCGTAGTCGCTTAGGAATGAGAAGTCGAGTCTCATGGATGGTGAGAAGACGCCTGATTGCGCAAAGTCAACAAGAGTCTGGTATGCTTCGCGATCGATCGACATTGGACACCCGTTTGAATTCAACACCGGAGTGCCAGAAACGATTGAAAAGTTTGAAGGCGGAATCCTATAATCCGGATCATTGACATTTCGGGGAATCCGCTCATACGTAGTCTTCATTTCGCCAATTGCAAGCGCAAACCAGTATTCGCGTGACATAGGAGCACCGCTTTTAGTTTCATTGACAGTGGCTCCTTTGAGCATTGGGCCGCAGACAGGATGATCATCTACCCTCAGGGCGTCGGTTCCATTGATGAAGTAGCTGAACTCATTTCCCACCCACTTGTCTGAACCCCTATCGTCCAGCATTGTTATTCCCAGAACATGCCATGCTTTGAACCAACCCCATGTCTTGGGTTCTGTATCCGCTGCAAACGTCTCACCGTGCCATGCTGCCTGGATATCCCAGTCCCCTGCCGATGGTTGTGCGAATTCCCAGGAAGGCGCGGAATAGGTTGGCCATTGAACACCTTGGTCAATCAGGCTTTCATAGAAATTAAAAAGGCCATGTTCTCCACAAATGTCTCCCATGAGCGCATAAGAACACTGCCGGCCTCCTTCCTGGGCAATGTGTTCCTTGGTGCTAAAAGCCAAACGATACAAGATGCCCGTTGCAACGTACAGTCCAAAGCACACTATTGTATACGCACTGCTCCGCCACATGCGCTTCCGCCAGGTAAGCCAGGCTTTGTTGGGGACCTGCATTTCCAGCAGAAGACTCAAGTCCTTTTGCTGGATACCGCGTTTCACAAATCCAGCGGCCTCTATAGACGCAATGCGAAATATCGCTCGTGTGGTGCATGTCCATGCTGCAGCAGACGCAATACCAAAGGTAAGGAGGCTGAAGAAGTTGGATCGCTCGGCCGTTTCTTCACCGATCCGCAATGAGTCTGCGAGCCAGATACTACCCACTATGATCGCGAGCGAGCCCCCAAGAATGAGGAGGGGGTCGATTTGATGATACCATCTCAGATGGCGACCAGGCGGCGGTGTGATTAAATATTCCTCGGATCCGGTTTTGGCCATGGGAGTAGTTTGGCAGAAAGTAACAACATGTGCCTGAGATATTGATGACAAGCCAGTTTAAGTATGTCAGGCACGTATCTGAAGAAGAAAAAAGGGGAAATTTAGGCGAAGTTCAATAATAGCTCTAGCCCGTTTCAAACAAGTCTTTCCTTATGTTGAAGACTTTTTCTGCGGCTGGTATGAAGCGCTCTGCCAAGGTATCGTATCCAAAGCCACAGATGGACTTGGCTTCAGCTGTGGCGTTTCGTAAGACCAATAGGTACTTTCTAGGGAGAGAATTGAGTGTAACCATCTTCAGACGCTCCTTCGACTTGTGTCATGATTCCCTAGGTTTAGTTCCAAGACAGTGCTGCTATCAAGGGCCTCGCCAAACTACTTCATCACGAGGAGAGAGTAAGCTCATTGCTACTTACCTTGCATCATAGACGGGAAAAAGGCAGTGGTGATCAGATTCTTAGATCACACCATCGGGCGGCTGCCTAATCTACCCTGGAGCTGTTATGGTAGCCAAGATGTTCAAATTGAAAGCCAAATTTAGGTCAGTTAAAGCAGTCAGGTAAAGATCGAGAGGCTGGCAGTGAGCCGGTCTACATTGTTTAAAGAAAAAGAGAAATAGATATTAATGAGTTATAAATACACCAGATGTTGCAAGAGTCTAAACCTATAGATCAATACTCTCAGTAAGACTTTCTTAAAAAATTTAGAGCGAATGAGTACACTTTAGGTAAGATTTAATTTCGAATAGCTCAGTGCCTCAGATCATACAATTATTTGATCGTGCAAACCTGCCTTTATAGCTAGAAATAAGTTTCAAGATTTTCAAACGGGCCTATTGCTTTTGATGATGTCTCATGACCCTTCACTGACCGTCGCGTTCTGTGCTCCTATGCTATAACCCTAAGACAATAAGCCAAAGATGCAAATGTCCAAACGACATTCCGGATGAGGCCACTACCACCTACTAGATCATGTGCATGAAATCTCCCCGTCATTATTCCTCGAGTAAACATTATCCGATTACTACTCTAAGTACACTGCAAAGAGTGCAGTTGTTTTCTGCAGGCTGTATTTACAAGATATCTTCCGGCTTCACAATAATCCAGTTTTTATCCGCCGTGACCTCTCTGTGATTTTTCTTCTGCTCTTCTGTATTTTCCTTAATCAAGCCTTCCAGAACCTCGAGATAGTCGTCCTTCCGGTTAACCCACAAGTGAATACCGCCTTTATCAGTATCTACGCCATGGAAGTGCATATATGTGTCGCTTCCGGGAGTGTCGCCTGCAGCCAGAATGGGCCTCTTCCACTGGTCAATGTACGTAAGAATCGCGGCCCATTTGCCTGCGAACCAGGTAGCAGGCGTCCAAAGGTACGGCCCAAGGATAAGATCCAAGTTTGCCTCTTGGTCATACGTGCCCTCGGTGATCTGTTTGCGAGCATTGGTCAGACCTCCAGATGTTGTATTCCGCAACATGGTCGTGACGCCAATGACGTTTTGCGGTGGCACATTGTACCCGTATTTGGGGTCGCTGGCGACCATTCGAACTAGCTCCTCATGCGCGGCGCTGATAACATACACGTCAATTCCATGTGCCATTAGAGTGTTATAAAGTTCGACCTGGCCAGTAAAGATCTGGGGTGGGACTACGCTGTCTTCCACCACCTCGTCGCCATCCCAGTACCGAGTTGGGATTGATGTGTTGAGCGCCATGAGCTCATCTACATAGACCTTCAATTGGCGCAGCGTAAAGCCAGAAAATACCTGCGCGGCCCATGGGTAGCAAACGAAGTCGTCGACCTCACACAGGCGATAGTAGTAGCTGAACAACGACTCAGTGAAGTTGGCGGTATCTTTGAATTCGATCAGTTTCAGACTGGGATCCAAGTTTTCGCGCGTGAGAATGCCTCGATTTTCTAGGAAAGGAAGCAGAGATTCTTCGAGATCGTTCTTGTAGCTTGTGTTGTCCATGTCAAAGACGGCGTAGTTACTCTGGTTCGCATTTTGTTCGATCATCTTTCCAAGGGCTCGAGCGGCCTCTGCCGGCCAGCTTCGAAGCTGTGCAGCTGCATTGGGAGTATTCGACGACGTGGGATAGCTCGGTACTGCTGCAATTGGGCTGGTGGCATATGCAAGCCATAGGGCTGCCGTGGTGGTTCTCGCTGTGATATACATAGTAGTCCGGGTTGATGTTGCAATGGGTCGTATTGGAAAGCACCACAACTGGTCCCTGGTGGCAAAGTCTGATTAGTTAATTGGACTTCTGAGAGTCTTGAAGTTCCTCAGAAAAGAAGGAAAAGAAGAAATTTTATCCTGGGAGATTATTATTGAGCGATCATCGGGAATTTCGCCGGATGCCAAGGCCACCTACGCAATGCAAATCAGCACGAAACCTTGAAATGGGTTCAAATGGTTTTTTAGTTCATTTGATTAAGAATTCCACTAACTCGCTTTGGCAATAAGATCCTCTGTACCAAATCTTGGAAATCGAGCAACGACAAGTACTCACTTGCAAACATGTGCCATAGTCCATTTCCTATTTCGCAAAGGTGATGGAAATACTTCTTGGTGGATGCTCAGGAACGAACCAAGAGGGCAAAGGCTGTCATAATTCAACAACAAATCCAGCACAGCTGGTCACAACACAATACCGAAACTCTCTTTGCGCAGCTCAAGGGTTCTCTGCTAGCTAATCCATTGATTAGTTAATCAGTGGCTGTGACCCAACAAACAACATGCGAGTCGACCACGTCGACCTGCATCCAGCGAGGAGCCAGCTACTCTCCCGCCATGCCAGAATGATGAATTGTCCATGCGTATTTATTCAGTGGACTCCTCGTAGGCTGGCATTGCATTTTACAGCTTGGTTGGTGATTATGTGAGGCATTGAAGCAATTAATCAACTAAGGGCATCGAATCGCAGGCAATTAGGGTTTTTCAACAAGCAAGTCATCTGCAGCCAGGATGAAATAGAATGAATGTCTGATTATTGCTGTAGATATTGAATCTCTTCCTCCAAATTGCTAAATGAGCGATACATCACGCTTCTGCCCGCAACGACATCTATCGGTGTCCACAACATTCATTTATCCCAACACCCTAGCAAACCCTCGCAATTTCCTACTTGAGTTGCAATTATAGCTCATTGTTGTCACTGTTCTTGCCAGGGGCCTTTTCAATCCCGCATCTCCTAAGACAGCTTTCAACGCCCTGTGCCAGCGTTGCTGGGACCAGGTGTCTGAACTTGTCAATATCAGCACCTGGCAAAAACTCCAAGCCCAGAGCCAGGCCAGCAAAGTCATCATCTAATTGGAACAAGCTTTCACCTGGCGTGTTGAGACCCGGGTCCTCATCGTTGAAAGTAGCGACAAAGACCATATCCTCGCAGTCAGGATTAAATTCAAGGTGGAGCGCACCCTGTGGGAAAACAGCCATGGAGTATTGTTGGTGTTCATTGCGAATCTTGCGCACACCTGTTTCGGCAACGAATTCAGTGATCATGCGGCCCTGTTGGGGGAGATTAGGAGTGTTTTGGTAGCAAAATGCGTAGAGTTGAGATGGGGCGAACCTTCACAACGAGGGCAAGCTCAGTAGCACGATTGTGCGTGTGTGGAGTGTTGAAACTAGAATGTATAATGAGTACTTTTCTCTATGGGAAATAGTCCCATTGCTCAGGACAATGTAGCACACTCACCCGCATGGCTTGGTAAATCCTACTGCCATCGCAGCTCCGTTGCCAATCAAAGCCGGCATAGTCAAGCCGATGGCATTCGCCAGAGTTCCGCCCCGTCCTTGGAGCCTTGCGAAAGGGATATTTGGAGGATTGATAAAGTCGAACTTGAATGCTGAATCAGGGAGGAGTGCAGCCCTGGTCACTGCATTGGGACTTGTCCTGAGCTTAGCAATCAGATCGTAGTCAATTCCTGGAAGAGTGCCGTTAAATGGCAGTGGCTGTGGTAAGGGAAACTCTGGGTCATTTGGTCTTGATGGTCCTCCATCTGAGAGAGGTTGCTGGGTAGGTGCTGCGATACATGCGCTGGCAAATGCCAAGCTTAGTGCCAATGGAAAATGCATGATCTGGATTGCTTTATGGAGTGATTGATGGGTCAAAGCGAGTATGGTTGGAATGAGATGAGTGTGTAACCATCATGGGGAATCATGGTTCTCTTATATATTCAAACAGCTGGTGATATCGGACATTCACCGACACTAAGCGAAGTGATGCGGTGAATAGGTTTCAAAAATGACCAAGGCTGATGCCAAAAAAGAACAACATACACGTAAGAATCTCCTCCATTTTCACCGGATCGTCATCCAGAGAGGTAATAGCTGTGTCTTACATGGTGTTTTCATCTCATCCTCTTACCCTCCACACGGCAGGGAAAACAACCTGGGCATTTGATGAATCAACAATCCTCAGCTGACTCTTTACTCTCAAGTCAATATTGCTATGGAAAATGCCGACAATTCTAGCGGAACTGCCTCAGCGCTTACAATCGCAATTTCATTTGACATCATCCTGTGCATCATCGCCCCCAAAAGAGGAACCATCTTTTCGATCCCTTCTCGCACTGGATTTGAAGAAAATTGCAGGTAATGTGCGACAGATGCGTTTCTTACCTCAATTAATACCCAATTTATGGGAGAATAAGTAGTGGATTGTATTTCGTACATATTAATCTTATATTACGCCCTGAAATGTAATTGATCCCAAATCAGACAAGGTGACCTCAACTCTACTAGTAGCAACTGTTAGAAAAGTAGTAGAGAAGATTCGCACTTTTCGCTGTTCTTGAATATATTTACATAACACATAAAATCTCTATGCAGGAAGCTTATCTACGGCCGTGATGAAAATCAAGATCATCTTCCAAGCTTCCCAAGCATACTGCAGAAATTTTTGTTCAGCTGATATGGCTTTGCTGACAGCGCCCTACGCCGCAATACCGCCCGAACACATGTTCGCCCTTTTCTTTCCGATCTATTAAAGCAATCTTGCTCAACATCAGAAGTGGAAAAATTAGAATGCGTTTAAACCTGTCGTGAGAATGGTCAAACACCTACTCACAAATACGATAAGTGTGAATAAAGTTAAATTGCAGGTAGTACAGGCTCATTGACGATCCATACTGCCTACTTTCACGAAGGCCAATACTTACAATTGATGCATAAGCTTACTATAGACAAATTGCTGGGCAATTGAGTTTTCTATATGTCTTAGAACCTACATCTTGCGCCCGTGCGAAAGAACAGGGTATATCTAGAAGGTGGACGGAACCCCAGAGCCGTTTGTTAGCTTACACCCGCACATGACCATCATCATTGCTGCCTGTAGTTAGCTTGCTGACTGCTACGCCCACAATCACATCGGTGACGTGAGCGGGGTTACTCTATTGATCGGTTTAATGGATATGGAGATCAAGACTTTGCAGCAATCTCAGCTTGCTTTGAGAAAGGTACGAAAGTCTCTGAGATCTGCATTGCTTATACCGTTCATCACACTATCATAGTACGTTCTGGGAACATGCAATAACCCAGTCCAAACAAGACCATATATCATGAAACAAGGAATAGAACTGAACTGTATGTCCAGCCAGGTTTCCTTAAAAGTGGGATCCGAACACATCCATTAAATACAGGCAGATGAAGAAACAATCCTCAACATGTATCGTAGTCTTTTCATCACCCAGCAAACGTATCAGAGATGAGTCTTCTGCTAATCAGCCAAGTCGTCGAGCTTCCATAATGCCCAACATTGTATCAACAACGATCCCACATAATCGATCTCTCCAGTCATTTCTCCACTTCGTTCCAACTATGTAGATTCAATTTAATCACGATAGCTGGTGTCTCAGCAACTAGGATCAAGTTATACCCTAGAGGAAGGGTGGCACTTCAAAAGACCAGAAAGTCTGAGGGATAACAACACGCCACACAATATGCGAAGAGCGCCATGGAATTAAATACAAACTTCTTTATGCCAAGATGGATCGTTCATCAACGCGCACATATATTCCATGGTATTTTCAAATTGTCCCATCCGAACTGCCTAATAAAATGACCTGCATTATAATATTTTCTTTATACCATGCTTTGCGCCCAGCGCTCATCATCCCATTCCCAAACACTACTTCACACCGACCCAACCCTAACCCCCAATAACCCCTCCGCATTCCTATACGCTAACATCTCCAATCCCACCCTATCAACCAAACCCTCCTCCCTCAAACGTCCAAGAAACCTCACACCCTCCTCATTATTACCAAACGGATAATCGACACTGAACATAACACGCTCTAACCTACACTGCCTCAAAACACACGCCATACTCGCAACGCTAAACATCCCACTCGTCGTAACCCACACATTCTCATTCCACACCTGCTTAAATCCTCTCTGCATCTTGACACCAAGATGAGGCCATTGCCGCTCAATAACTCGGCTAGTTCTATCGAATTGGAACGGAAGCATTTCACCGCAATGCCCAAGCACAATTTTTAATTTGGGGAACGCGTCAAACACACCAGCCGCAAAGAGCCGCAGAAAATGCACTGCGGTTTCGTTGTGCCAGCCCCATCCGTACCCGCTCATAGATGTTGCAACCGCATCGGGATAGTTACCGGAGTAGAGCACGTCTTTGAGTTTCTGGTTGGGACATGGGTGAATGTATAAGGGAACGTCAAGTGCTTCGGCAGTGCGGAAGACGGGCCAGAAAATGGGGTCGTCGTAGTATTTTCCGCCGCAGTTGCTGTCTATTAGAGCGCCTAGGAAGTTTAATTCCTTGATGCATCGTCGTAATTCGGTGCTTGCTTCTTCTGGATATGCCATGGGGAGTGTTGCAAACGCGGCGAAGCGACCAGATGGTAGTCCTTTGATAGAAGCACTCAGTTCATCGTTTACTTTCTTTGTTGTGGTTTCGTCCAATGGATATGGATTTGGTACGTGGCTGATGACTTGGAGAGATATGCCGTTGTCGTTCATGGAGGATAGACGTTTTGGTCTGAGTTCTATGAGCGCTGGTGTTGCGTATCCAGTGAGGCCGTCTTCGGCATTCGGGTCCGGGAAAGAGTTTTGCGAATAGAAGTCACGGACATGCTGGGAGAGCCAGGCTTCTTCGAGGGTTATAATTGGGCACGTTGGGATGGCCATATTCAAGGAGAAGAAATCGGTGGCACGGGGCGTCACGGCAATGTGCAGATTGGAAGACTTGAAGGGATAAATCAGTGGAAGGGTGGAATATTTTGTAATGAGATCCGTTGGGAATTCTGTGTCTACTTATATTGACTGATCTATAACCTAAAAGCGTTGCTTTTCATGGTTTTTCACCTGGCTTACGTCACATGCCAGCGGGACAGCTTGAGATTCAGTTTATCACTGTGGGCATGGTCACAACTGCTTGTTCTAAAATACAGAATGTACCAAACCTTAAAGACGATCGCTGATTATTAGGCCGACTAGATCCGGCGTTAAGGATTACATTACGGTGATATTTCCCTTTACACTAAAGATGTATGAGAATCCATCATTGGCTGATGTTGGCTTACTGTAGGCTATGTTGGAGATACGCCACGCTTAAAGCCGAGTACCAGAAAACACACCGAAGATCCCCATCTCTATCTCCGAAGTCACAGAAACCTGCATTCAAAGCATAAAACTCAACTTGTCTGAATGGTGGCTTAATATTTTATGCCAGAATAATTGGCTACGGCACCTCGAAGGCAACCTATCAAATAACGTTTCGGAATACTAGAGCTACCATTGATATAATGATACACATCCTCAAAACGCATAAAACTCCACCTCCGCAATACCCGTCCTCGCCGGAATCGTAACCGCAATAGGAAACCCGCCATAATCCGGATCCTCATTCGGCATCTGAGCAAACTGTCCACTCCTCGTCTCATCGCCTCCAAGCGTCCTCAAAGTCCTCAACGACCCCGACGCCACATCATCCACGACCTTCTCTTCCATTTTCAGAATCCCGTTGAATTTGATGCCGGGCTTGGTCGATTGGGCATGGACGCGGAAACCCCATCCGATTAATAGGAAGCGGCCACCGCCGCGGTGAATCACCATGCCGCTACCCGCGTCTGGACGTCCAAATACAAAGGCGCGCTCGATGGTTACTTGCCAGTCGCCGAAGCGCGTGATAATTGGCTTGGTGGAGTCTTTGCTCCCTTGTGTCCAGGTTTCGGGAAGCTCGTCGAAGAAGAAGCCTATCGACGTACCCGGATTCCGCTGAGCCTCGAGTACAATCTGCGACACAGAAGCTAAAAGACCGTAATGTTTCGTAAAAGGGTTTGTCTCCGGTTCCAGCGTGTCGATGCCAAACGGACTAGCAAGCAGAGCCTGGTAAGTTCCGTATGCAGACCAGATACGGCGGACGCCGTAGTCGTCGCGTCGTTGCTCGGGGATAAAAAGAGGGTTGTTCTTGTGTCTGTACTTGGCGCAAGAAGTATTGTAATCGGTGAGGTACACATCTGGAGCGATAAAATCAAGGTCTGGAGCAAATCGTAGCCAGATGTCCAACACGTTGCTTGTTGCGCCGCCGCTGGGGTAGTCGCCTGGTTGGCCGCCGCCGCCGACAATGACGGGAAAATCATTGTCGCTGTCGTCTCCGGAGTAGTTCTGCCATACGTTTGTGTAGAGAGGGATTGGGTATGTTGCTTTTCCGGCTGCGGCGACTTTGTTGACGTAATGCGCGTAATGGTATGCCATGAAAAGCTCATCTGTTTTGTTGCTCTGGCCAAACACTTGCTCCCAGTTGCCTGATCGTGGTTGGGAAGCTTGTCGAAATGTCTCCAGATTTTCTTTCAGAGTAGGGTGCAGGGCATCGTATCCAGTATCAAGGAAATCCACCAGGTCCTGTGGAACGTTATCTGCGAAATGCTTGTTGGCGAGCTCGCTGCCGTCTCTGCTGTCGAACAGTAGCCCAACCTCATTTTCTACCTGGACCATGAGGACAGTGTGGTGATTGCCATCGAATTCTTTCAAGTGTGTCATGAGTTTCTCGAAAGCCTTGACATCTGCCTCGACATTGTTTAGGTGGAACAACGACATGACATCTGCGACTTCCATGACGCCTCCGGCTTTTCGTAATTCGGCGCGAGGGAAGCGATCTGGGTTTGTTTTGACCCAAGCTGGAGCATATGTGGATCGACCTGCAGGTAAATTAGAAAGTCGAAATTGTGACAACATTATGGCTTTGAGCCTACCATTCTTAAAGGATCCAAACCACAACAAGATCAGGCGCATATCGTGCTCTCTTGCACCCAAAATGACCTTGTCCAGCTCGGAAAAGTCAAATTTGCCTTCCTCGGGCTCAATCATTTCCCATGTCACCGATCCTAGCAATGTATTAACATTTGTAGCTTTCATCTTCGGATACACCTCATTCATGAACTCGGCCGAGGACAGCGACGAGTTTTGGAGCTCGCCGCCGAGCATGAGAAACGGCTTGCCGTCGAGAACAAGCTGTTTGGTGTTTCCATACTGCTGGAGGTGTGGTAGATTGGACACGGCGACCATTGTGAAGGGAAAACAAAAGGTAAGAGAAGTGCGACCAATTGCAAAGAAGAGAAACGAATCAAGCCTGCTGAGGAGTAACAGCCGTCGCCATCGTCCCCGACATTTATAAAGTATTGCCGGGTTACACTTGCGAACTTCGGAGCGGCTTTGCAGCAACGGTGTTGGCTAAGAACCGCGGGCATCACTCCACTCTGCAAGTTTTCCCCAGCCCAGTGCGGAGGCGCGATATTGCGCCGCGGGGATTTTCGTGTCTCCGCCCGATCGAGGAGTCTGCTGGGAAGATGGCGTTAAGTGTGGTTGCGGCTTTGATCCGAAGTGATTGGTTGAAAGCCGCAGCTACAGTGGCGCGAGTCATGCACTGTTAGAGAAAAGATGGTCATCAGTGCGTCTCCCCGCAAAGCATCGCATGGGGCTCCGCCTGATATTTTCCGCTATTTGATCCATTTGGCGCGGGAATGCGCTTTGGATGCTGGATAGTACGATGTCTAGCTAACCTAGAGTCAGTGCCGTCGGAACAAAGTTCTATTCCGTTTCTTCATAAGAGCAACGGGTATATAAACTCCAGCATGGGCATGTATTCCCTCACCATCGTCACTACTTCCTCGCTGCATCTTTGAGTACTATGGAGCAAAAGTCGGCTGCCCACAGTGAGCATCAGTCTCACGCCAACACCAACGATGATATCCATCATGGTCAGCAATCACAACTGGAAGTCCCCGAGGTGACATGGTACAAAGACGCAGGCTTGCGGAAACTTTACCTGCTGATGCCAATTCTCTTTCTGGGGGCCACAGTCAATGGCTATGACGGATCTCTGTTGAACGGACTACAAACCATGACCCCATGGCAAGATTGTGAGTTGAGCAGAAGCACCCTTATCCAAACATGCTAGATGTTTTGCTAATGGCTGAAAGATTTCGGTCACCCTAAAGGAGCTCGAATCGGCTTGTTCACGGCGATGCAGAACGTTGGTGCCATCTCGGCCATCCCATTCTGTAAGAATATACATACCCTCCCGCAAGGGAGACTTTCTTGTTGACAAGCATCGTAGCTCCGATTATCGCAGACTACTTCGGACGCAAGATGGGAGTAGCCGTCGGGCAGCTCATCGTTATCATTGGTGTCATCATACAAGTCGTTCCTGGCGTGACACAGAACATGTTCATCGCGGGTCGTTTCATTATTGGATTAGGGTAATTAAGTTTATTTCAGTTCCCATTCGCCTTGAGTTACCGTTACTGACATGCTTTTGCGATAAAAAGGTCAAACATTGCACAAGGCGCTGCGCCGCTCTTGATCATGGAACTCGCGCATCCTCAACACCGCGGCAAGATTACGACCATGTATAATACTCTTTGGTATCTGGGCTCGATCCTCGCCGCCTGGACAGTGTTTGGAATGATCAAGTACACGGGGAATGTGGCGTGGCAGGTACCTACGGCATTGCAAGCTGCTATGCCCTTCATCATGATGTGTGGCGTCTGGTTCTTGCCCGAAAGTCCACGATGGCTGTGCTCAAAGGGACGATTTGATGAGGCTTTCAGCGTGTTGGCAAAGGTGAGAAATATGATACAAGTGGCATATTTCCCAGTCCTAACGCGTGCTTTCTTCTAGTACCACGCCAGCGGAAACACCGAAGATAGCTTCGTCAAGACCGAATTTTACGAAATCCAAGAAACGATTCAACTTGAAAAGGAAAACTCAAGGAGCGGATGGATGGAGCTTCTCAAAACCCCCGGAAATCGTAAACGTGTTGCGCTAATTCTCATGGTCTCGTTCTATTCGCAAGCATCCGGGAACGGCCTTGTCTCGTTTTACATCAAAGATATCCTCAATTCAGTTGGCATTACGAAGTCATACGATCAGTCGCTCATCAACGGTGGTCTTCAAATCTGGTCTTTCCTTGTGGCGATTGGCTTTTCGGTGTTCCTGGTCGATCGTTTCGGTCGTAAGACACTGTTCATGATTGCGGGTGTGGGTATGCTGGTCGCTTTCAGTGTTTGGACCGGGTAAGTGACAAAATCAACATGGCTCAAGCATGGGACTAATTGGGGAATAGTTGCTCCGCATACTACGCAGACTCGAAGAATAGTGCTGCCGGTTCGGCCGTCATTGCAATGATCTTCCTCTTCTATGGGGCCGCTGGATTCGCATGGCCTGGTCTGACTGTCGCATACTGTGCCGAAATCCTACCTTTCAACATCCGAGCCAAGGGCATTGCTCTCCAGTTCGCAGCAACGTCTCTCACGTCAGTTGCCAAGAACTACATCAACCCCATCGGTCTCGATAAGCTGGCATGGAGGTTCTATTTCGTGTACATTGCGATCTTGGTGGTGGAGTGTACTACAATCTGGTTCTTCTTTGTTGAGACAAAGGGCCCAACGCTGGAAGAGATTGCAGTTTTGTTTGATGGAGATAGAGCCAACGTCGGTGGCGGCGAAGTAGCACTGGAGAAAGGTGGAGTGGAGCATGTTGAAGAAAAAGATCGCAACTAGACGTACACTCACTGCATTCTTCTTTACCGGAGAACGGAGAGCGCATCGTTGGCAAACTTTCCGCGGTCAATGCCATTGACCACCGCGGCCGAACCTTCTGTAGGAACCTTTTCGTCGATAGGAAATGCATGTTGTAACAAGAATTTGACCATCCATTTATCTGCTCTGTGTGTATTGGGGTCGGTTGATTGAAGACACATTTTCTGGAAAGTAAACAAGCGATCAGTCTAGTGGTAATTAGCACATGAATCCATTCTTTTGTGAGGGCACAAAACTCACAAGCATGCCCGCAGCCGGCCAGATCTCTCTGATCTTGACAAGGACTTGGAAATTGGCTTCGAGTCTTGCTCTTGTAGCTGGTATAGTCTCATCATCCCCGAAAAGCAAGTCATGAAGTAGAGCTGAGGAAGACACCGTCGTCATATGAGCCACGATGAAGTAGACGGCTTCACAACCCTCAACTTCGCCCGAAAGTTTGAGCAAGTCGCTCAGGCCCGCAGCATGCTCCTTGCATCGTGATGCGTAAACCTTTTGTGAGTGGCCCGGCCCTAGCTGCAGATCCAGATACGGGAAGAACAGTAACGTTGCGTAGTGATAGAATCCGAGATGGAGAGCAACAAAATCTCTGCCCAGACCCTTTTGAGCGTGTTGAATCAGGTTCTCTCTGGTTAGTACGTGATGAGTCGGCAGGCTGGCAGAGAATGCTTCCAAGTCTCCCCAGAGCTTCTCCGTTAGGGTTTGCACCTGAAAGAAATCGAGCTCGCCTGCTGCGTGCTGCTTGTGCAGGTCTTGGATGTTGCCAAATACCTCTGCAATGCGAACCATTTGTGCCCAAAGTCCTGATTTCCGTGGCTGTATCTGGGTGTGAGACTCGCTTGCGTAGAAGTCGACTTCGTCCATGGGAGTCAACATGAAGCGGTCATTTGGCATCTGGCGAGGAACATTTAGGCCCGCAGAGCTCCAGCGATCAATCATGTACAGACTCCACCACGCTCGAACCTTTTCTTCCTGCGTGATCGTGTCATCATTGGTATCCACATCCGACAATTTGATGATGTGGGCAATTCTGAAGGCAATGGCAAAGAACAAGGACTCTGAACTGGAATCTCCCTCGGCGCCAAACACATTGCCAGTCAATATGCAGGCTTGAAGGGTCGACAAAGAAAAGTCGTCTATCTGTGCCTTCAGCGACGTTTTTGCACCCTCTATAAACTTCTGCTTTCGCAATGTGATGTCCTCGGAGTTTGAAAAGCGACAGGAAAGTGCTGCGATAGACATGAGAACGTGATATGGTAAACTGCCGTCCCAGGCGGAGGTTCGGAGTTTCGTTGGATGGAATAGAGTATGTGGCTTTCCATGTAGATGATCAAGATACAGAACCACCAGTTGAACTCGCAGTTCAGCCGATATACCAGCTTCTCCTGGGGGTGAAGCGATCAAAGCTGGTGGCGGAAATGTTTTTGGGGGAATGTGGTTGGTGGACAGAGAGCAGTGGATGTCCTTCATTCGGCACTGGTTGCATCCTCCGCCGCTGATGCCCACAGAACATTTTCGTTTTCCGGTGCGGCATTGTAGACAGGCCTTTGCAATACGCATTACAGAGACGGTAGATGATTGATAGAATGCAAGCTACAGCTGCTCATGGTGTGCAACATCAGATGCAGGATGAGGAAGTGATGAAGGACAGGCGAAAGAGGGAAAATCTCCGAGAATAATCCGGCCGCGCTAACCGCAAATGAATTAGTGCTGAATAGACCTACTCTGCCAATATGATGGGCCTTAGGTTGAGCGAAATCATGGAAAATATGGTGGCATTCCTACGTGAAATACGATTTAAAAATAACTTAAACATAATCACAGTGTGTATAAAGCATTTTTACAGAAAAGATCTGAATGTTATGATCTATTCCATAAGCTCCCTTGTTGAAACGACTCACCAAGCCACCACCACATACGAATGGCATCAGAAAATAGTTGCAAAAAATTAAACATATTAATATAAGAGCACCAATGAGGTCCTAAAAGCAAATTTCAAACTCAATCTAGAGGAATACTGAACATCTCAAGCGCCAGATAGTGCCATAGATACCTATAACCCTACATAACCATAAACAAATCAAACCCTATTCCTCCCATGAAACTGTTCAGCAACCGCGAATGCAACAAAAACCAGAGCCATCAGCGGAGCAATCTGCCCAATACCTCTGTAAGACCTTTCTTCATTGTCCTCACCATCGACCCATCCGGACTGATGCACCCAATCCTTAAACCCCGTAATTGCATAAATGGAATAGCTGCACACCGTGATTGTGCAAACGAGCACGACACCACGATACGAGAGCGCCAGTCCGCGCAACATCTTATCACCGGGATTCGCGTCATGGAATGGTTGCGGCCGCTCAAGAGTCTGGTATTCGGATTCGTAGTTGGGCTTGGAACGCCGTTCAATGCGTGGCGGTGGCGGTGAGGGTGATGGTTCTTGAGTGAATTGATATACCGGCGTGTACTGCATTCCCATGCCGCTTTGGCGACCGGATGGGTAAGCGTGATGTGAATCGTCCGGAAGAAATGGACTACTTTGCGTGCGTCCATGTGCTACATGCGGCTTTCTCTTAGGAACTGTATGTTGCGGTCTAGTTGACGGATCATATCCATCATCACAGATTGCACAGTCGCAACAGCTTCCGCATGCACTGCAACAATCCTTGATCTGTTCCACCGTCCACCTAACACCTTTCTTGACAAGAAGAATGACGTACTCGATAGGTCTTAGCGCAAAACATACAACGATTATGACCGAGCAAATGAATTCAGGACTCGTTTGGCTCTTGGACGAAGGCCCTATCGTCTTCCGCTGTTCATCGTTCAAGTTGCTGAAAACAGCTTGATTGAGTCCAGCATCCAGGTAACACACCATTGGAAGCAATATGTTACTATCGTCTCTGGACGAAGGCGGCGGCCTCACCTCTGGTCCATCTAGATTCTTCTCCGTTTGAGCGAAATTGATGTACACCAGGAAAAACAGCAGAGCGATATTCGCGATGAACCGGAGCGTCCCAGACCAGGGAGAACTCCAGTATCCTCGGACGAAGTGAAGCGCGGCGACATAGGTGGATAGTGAAAGCAGTAGCATGTACTCAATAACTTTGAAGTGGTATGCTGATACTTCGCATACGGCTGTCATTGCGAAGTTGATGACGAAGGCAAAGGAAATGATGGCTTGGGCATCTACAACTGCCAGCGCGAGTGCTCTGAATCCGTTGTCATATATGAATATGAGATATTTCTTTCTATTTTCCACATATTAGCATTTCAAGGGACGATCAGGAACCACAGATATCCTCACCTCCATTTCCCATCGTCGTCAGGATCCCCTCCAATATGATAATCGACATATAACCCATACAAGAGACAGCTCGCCGCCTGGAAAATCCCCGCCGCTAGAAAACTCGCAAGCAACACCTGAAATTATATCTTGGTCAGAACACAAATTTCTCGATGTAAAACGAACGGGTTCGTTGCCTTACTCCTGCTCCAGCAATATCAGGGTTGCCCTTGAACTGCCCTCTTCCCACTGCCCCGAAACTCTGAACAACGCCATCAGAACCAAAGACAGTAGTACAATCGCTAAGCTGCACAGGCTCTGGAACATTGAGACAGTAACGTTGGACTCGGAGGGAGTTTGTAAGGGTGCTGGTGCCGTTTCCCATGTCGGATGCCGAGGAGTATGCGAACCGGCAATTGCTCGAAGCACTTCGATTGAAAGATACAAATCTGCTAGGCTAGTATAATTGGGAATTTCTGGTTACTTATGAAGTACTTTTGCCAGGCTCCGACCGCCAAGCGCCATGGGTGAGAGAAGGAGTCGGATATAGCGAGGTAGGTGGTGCGGTAAGCAAGGCTGAGACATTTCATGATTTGCCTACAGAGTCACGGCCAACAAATGTAGTTGAGTAGAATGGGGCGCAGTAGTTGGCTCACAGCATCTCATAAGAGGTTAAATGAGATGTGGAGCACATCTGTTGCCGAATGATCATTTGAAGGCACAACCTTGGCGGCCAAAAGCGTCCAGCAGAGTGTCAGCCAGAATCCGAATCCCACCTGACCTCTGAAGAATGGTTGCCTCTTGATGCCTAATAGAAGTTTTTGAGGTTCTACACACCACGGAAAGAAGTAAAGATTCCCACCTTGTCAGCACGTCTGCTCCACTCTCTGCAGTTTTAAGATTTATCGTACGTAGGGGGATAGCACATGGTGGGGCTCCGAATATGTAACTTCAAAGCAAGAATTGGCGTGGCATCATTTTCTCTTTTGGAACCAGGCGCAGTTTGCCCATTCGAACCCAGATGGCCCCCAAATAGAATTCTGAGGCCTTTCTATCACTAATGAGTCGGTCCCATCATTGTGGCGACTGGGTGATGCTGTGTGTCAACGTCCGTATACCGCATATCTTGGCCAGCCACCAAAATCCTTCGAGCTTCGAGGGACTTTTTCGTGTGCATTGTACTGCTCGGTCTTTACAAGAGCCAATGTGCAAGGTCTCGCATCGCCGTAAGAACATTGTCGGTACTGTAAACAGCAATATCTTCATGTTCACAATAATCAATACGATGATACACAGCGAAAGTCGGCTCCGATAACATTCAAACGAGCGAAGTGCTTCTACTTCAGCATCGTGAGATACCCCAAGGCAAGCAATCTTTCGCCGCAAATTACTGTAGCCTCTGCATCCAATGAGGCTCTAAACATCATGCTGGTACACACAAAAACCCACAACGAATGATAATAAGTAATCCCCCGCGCATTTTGTTACCACATTCGTACTCGAATGCGATTGGTCGCACGACCCTATCTCCCTGCAGCAAGGCTAAAATGACGAGTGGGATGTGATACTTACTCAGCCTCTTCCTTCGCCCCCGTTGTATCTCGGCAGTCTGTTGCAAACGGTGTACTTATGAGGAGCTATAGGGTTTACTAACTGCTTAAAAGCGAAGTCCGAATAGAATATGTTTGATACCTGTGACTATCACTGTTGCGGAATAATAAAATGGTACATACTCGAAGAAATACTTAGAGCTCCAACAGCGAGAACAACGAGAGATATCTACGCTTGGGTCACTCGCGGAAAAAGCTCAAGAGTTTGGCTGAAAAATTCATTGCTCCAATACGTGCACTAGCACAGCACAGCATTACCGCCAAAATGCAGCGCTGCCTTGTCCCGCACAATGCCCAGCAGTAGAAAATGTTTCAGCCTTATGTAGCTTTCGCTATTTTAAGAGAAAAGTGAATCCTGCCAAGCAAGAAGGGTTGTTGACTCAATCCGAACAGTTTGCAGGTTGACGCCACGGCGGTTATTCCAGAGCCAAAAGGAAAAAAACTTCCGTCTTTCATTCTTTCAACAGTTGGCAGAATCGGTAATCTACACTCACGTTAGTTTAACCCAGAGTCAGGCTTTCGAGATATCTCTCATAATAGTCTCGACTTACAACATCGCACATCCTCTTATCCGCCTCAGAATCATACTTCGGCAAACAATGCGCCTTAAAGCTACATGCAGAAATATTAGCTTGAAATAATACTTTTTTACCAAGAAAACGATTGATACGAACCATCCATTATCAGAGCCAATATTAGCCATTCCATTCTCGCTAAACTGCACGAAATATCCATCGCCCTTAGTTTCGCAATTAGCATTTTTCCTCAACCATTAAAAAAAGCGATACAATACGACTAAAACGTACGAGCGGGAGTTTCGATTTGTAGCTGTATTGATATGTAAGTCTTCGTGCACGACGGAGTAAATATAGGATGTAGATAGAGGTGCAACGAACCTGCTCCATGTACCTGCTAAAGCAGTTGTGCAAAAGTACCAATCGTGGCCTTCGCGGAAACATGCCTGGAATCGACCATCTTTGCTCTATAGTAAACGTTTTAGTGAAGAGATTTTTCCCTTGGGGATATTTTATTTTCTTGTGTGTTTGGGAAGTTAGGCGGTTTTTACATTTGTCCAGAATCTTTCTCCTGCGGCGGAGACCTGCGCGGCTAGCAAGATGCCCAAGAAAATCACGATTGAAGTAGTTCGCATGTTGAAAAAGGTGGTTTTGAAGATTGATTATGATGCTCGTTTCGGTGGCTTTCCTAATCTTCTTATACACGTTTTTCTCATCTTCCAAAGAGTAACTGAGTTGTAAAATCAATTACCGAAAATCGATACACCATTTGGAAAGGGTCAATATACAGCTCATACAAGCCACGCAGTGTAGAGAGGTGTGTAGAGCGCTTGGAAGTATGCCTTGCGCTAAGTACATACATATACATATGAAGAAGGATTTTCCTAGATTTTACCCCTCTTTTATCAGCCCGTATTTCATCTTTAAAAGTTGAACACCAAATGCAATCGAAATCCTTCGGGATAATTGCTTTGAGGACCACTGTTCATGAATCGCTCACGGACATCATCTTGAGAATGTCCATTGCTATGTACTCTTAAGAAGGAATAGACTACTAAGTACACCCTATGGTATTATTTAGTCTCAACTAACACCTACTTCAAACATATTTCACTCAGCAGACAATACCCTGGCAGCCAGAAGCGACGCCGTTACGGGTCAGCATGGTCTGGACTCATCCGCTCAATATAGCAATATAAATCTGAACCATGCAGCGCGTTTTTATCTGCCCCGCACATCTAGAGCAATACACATGAACTTCATGCACTCTTCAATATGAGTGTACGGTATCTCGCTCGATTTCATACTTTAAATCGTGCATGAGTATATAGACAACCGCGATCTCCTAGTGCAGATTATGCGCGATACCGGCTTTTGGGTCATTCTCTTGGTGCAAAGACTGTTGATACAAACTGCGGGTACTATATTGAACATACATACCTGTGATGGATGTCTGCGTCTGCCTTGCCATCACGAGTATCACGGTGCGCAGTATCTGGTAGAAAAAAAAAATTGAAGACAAAGGAGAAAAGCCAGCACTGTTCACTGGACATTGCAGTAATTGCATACTTGCCCCCCGGAAATTAAAATCTTTTTCTTCTTCAACAACCTTGCCATCCAGAATATCAAGTAAATCACACTCACTCAGCAACCATCTCATATTCCTCCTTTTTTCCCTCCTCTTCACTTTGGACAAAACAGTACCCTTCCACCCGGTGCAACGAGAACACGATGCCCGTTCCTCATTAGCTTTAGCACAAGTCCAATTTCCCCGTACCCACTAACATGCTACGCGAGCACCATAATAAACCGCAACGAGATGAGTCGACATAAAAGTTTCGCATCACCAACAGAAGGAGCTAATTGTAGCTATCACAGGCGGAGCGGAGCGGAGCAAGATATCGAGTCGTACTTCGAATGTAATTTCCAAGCGAAGTGTGGTAGAAACATGTATTATAATTATTGAGCATTCAGAAGGCATACAGTACAACGAGCGCAGTTCTTAATAAAGATATGCAACCTTCTGTGTGTGTGTGTGTGTGTGTGTGTGTGTGTGTGTGTGTGTGTGTGGAGTGTTGATTTATCCGTGCTATCGTCTATACCATAGATATTGTAATTGCAAGCGTAAGTGCAGTTTCGGCTTCACTTCTAGTATTCTCGCCTTCTCCTCCTATCCAAAACAATACCTGTGTGGCGCCTCCCTAGATATCTTGCATTGAAGGAATCTGCACGGGGTTCTCTTCTTTGTCTTGCTTGATGCAAATCTAGTCGATCCACAGCACGCGCGAGTCCGCTGGATCGCGCAGTCGTCTGAGCAAGTTATTTAGATTCTGGCTGATCTTCAGATGAGTTCTAATGTGGCAAGAAATGCTATTGGTCCTGGGTGCGATGCCTTGTTGCTGAGCGTGGGATTCGGGCTTCTTGTTCCATTCCATGTGTAGCTGACGGCTTCGTGGGTATGGCCACCAATTATCGTCATTAAAGCATTTGCCCTCGGGATTACTAGGAAGCAGCTGGAGTAATCGAATGTCCCGTGAGTGGTGAGTGGTGTGTCTGTATAGTCATTCTCTTGGGAAAAGATGTCGCGACCGCGGGCTAGCCCAGCGAGGAGTTCGACTATGCGCTTTTCGCCCGCTGCAATCAGCATCCTTTGGGCTGATTGAATTCATTGTTCTTCTTCGAGCTGCATTAAGTCTGGGTAGAGATTTATGCTGTCGGCTGGTAATTGGGCTGCGGGCCTCTTCTTCGAGGCTGCTGTCGCCCATTTTGAATCAACCAATAATTTCAATCATCACAAAACTCACCAAGTTCCGTTTGATCATGACCTCAATCTCTTCAGTATACTAATCCAGCCGAAACAAGAACGAGCGGTTTCGTAGACGCTTACTAATGGTGATAGTTACCTGCGCAGGTGGGGGTGAACTCCGCCAAGCTGATAATACGGGTGAGGCTGATGATCCCGTGAAGCCCAGAAAGGCTTTTCGTGTCAACAACGCCACTCGAGAATGGCATTTCTTGGGCAGAGTGACGGTCTTCAGACGTCTCGCAGTGTAGAATATGGGTCGCAGATCGAGCCCAGGTAGTGCCTGGAAGGAACGAGGCTTCACAATGTCTCCTTTTGCCTGCTGCCAGCGATGCATCGACTCTCCAACTACGAATTATTGCCTCTAACTATGCGAGAGGGGCTGGCGAGTCTTCTCCAGGGAAAGAGTCGCTCTCCTCTGCGGAGACTGTGAATGCGCATCCAGCAGTGCCGATTGCATGTCGTGGGTTGATCGATCAGGTGTCTACAAGGACGTAGGTATGCGAAGATGGACAAAGGGATGAAAAATATCGCACTTTGCTCGTCTCTCAACTTGCCTTTTGCACAAGCTTCGGGCCAAGAAGAGAAGACTCAAGCCAGACCTGCATGACTCGATTGTGGCCCACCTTATTTGAACGTCTGAGGCAGCGGTTGCTGGGCGCTCGCCAAGTAGTGACCATTGGTTTGAGTTGGGCCAATTATAAGCAATGCAGACGATTGTGCTCCGATGCACTTGGCCCGTCTAGTTGTTGAGGTGGCGAAAAGAAGAGAGAGAGATGAGCGTGATAGGAGTAGTAATCGAGATAGTGGAGCTTACCGTCCACCCCCAACCACCTCGTCATCCCGTGCTTCTCTTTGTTGGAGTCCCCAGAGGTTTCTCCTCGGCTCAACGCGCCGTGGGGCCCCTACCCTGCTTTTGTCCTGATGACCCATGAGGGAGGATGGACCTAGTAGTTGTCAACTTTCCTGCGGGATAATCTCTGGCCTGGCAGCGATAAAAAACGTTTTCTGGAATGACGACGAATCATTTCCATGCAAAGACCCAGACCCTGTCATCCCCATGCTGGCGTTTGGAAACAGGACCTGCAACGGTTGAGGGCAATCCGGGTCAGTGGGCAAACGGAAGCGAGCCTGTCCATGTGCAATTGAATTGATACCTGCAACCTCCCACTAGGTACATGCCAAAAGGAACCTAATATAATACTAATGGGACCTGTTGCACCGTCGGAGAGGGCGAGCCTAACCACGAGCTGCCTGGTGGATGGTATAATCTGGCTACCAAAGCAGCAACAAGGCCGCGATCGCCTTGCATTGCACCGATGCTCGTCGACCGCTATCCCGACCTCCATGTCCGACCGAAATTGAATGGCAGGCAAACGGTAAAGAAATGGAAGCAAAGGAAGCGGGTGGAGCGACGGCGTGGAGGGCAACTGGGGAACCAGACTGGGGAACGCTGGCCGAACTGAATCAGGCCAAAGCCACACGACCAGGGGGCCCGCAAAATTCCACCAGACGTTCGATGCCCTGGTCGGTAGCTTCGCCTGATGCTCTCACGAGCTGGGCCTTTGCTCATGAATCTCCAAAAGTTTCCCCGGCCCGTCCAGCAGCGGCGTGAGGCCTCTTCGGGGTGATATGTGCCGATACCATGTCCCTCAATGTCCACTCATGGCCAGCAACAACACACGGCGGCCCTGCTTTTCCCCGCATGGGGTACTCGCGGAGCGTAGTGGACACGCCTGAATCTTGGGTCACGTGCCAGGGGGCTCTCATAA
>JAQGEP010000152.1:0-57479 GCA_028476805.1 Acrocalymma vagum | reverse complement strand
GGCAACACCAAATTCTCGGTGCTCAATTGCAGTGTGGACCAGTGAGATCTCTTGAGTCCAAGTGGCAAAAAAACGTGACCCGAGAACTACCCGTGCGCGTGAGTAGATTAACCGGGGTCCTGGGGTCCAGCACGGAATAATAAATATCTGCTCAAGGGACGGCCGTTAGTTGTTTTTTTTCTTGTTGCGTTGCGTTCGCTGGCCAGCTCATCATCTTGAGTCCAGAGAGAGGGTTTTTACTGAAACGCTGCACCTCCTTTCAGAAATCGCTTTCCCGCAAAGATCTCCAAGAGGAAAGCCGTCAACATGGGCAGACCCAGCGAAGAGGCTGTCGCGAACGCCCCCGAGGTCGTCTACGACTCCGCGCAAAAGAAGGACATCTCCCAGGTCGAGCGCGTCCTGTCCGCCGAGGACGAAAAAGTCGACCATGTCAACTACGACCGTATCGACGACGAAATCGCCAAATACGCCGATGCCACGGGCAGCGTGGTCATCTCCGAGGAGGAGAACAAGCGATTGAAGCGCCTCATCGACAGGCGTGTGCTTCCCATCATGGTTGTCACGTACTTTTTGCAGGCACTCGACAAAGGCACCATGTCCTTCAGCTCCATTATGGGAATCCGCGACGACATTCCGATCTTGAAGCAAAACTACTACGTGAGTTTTGCGCGCGCGTGACTTTTCGGCCATTCACTCGGGCTAGCTAACTTTTTCTAACCATATAGTGGGGATGGCTCACCACCTGTATCTACATTGCCGTGCTCATCGTCGAATACCCTACCAACTGGATCATCCAGCGTGTCCCCGTCGCCAAATACCTTGGTTTCAACATTCTAGCATGGAGTACCGTCCTCTGCTGCCACGCTGCTTGCTTCAGCTACCCCGCTCTCATTGGCGTCCGAACTCTTCTCGGTATCTTCGAGGCTGTTTGCCAGCCTGCGTTCCTGATCATGAGCTCCATCTGGTACAAGCGTGAGGAGCAAGCTCAGGTCGTTACTTACTGGTACATGATGAACGGCATGCAGCAGATCTGCGGTGGTCTGCTCGCCTACGCCTTTTCCCACATTAGGCATCCCAGCTTCAAGGAGGACCCAGGAACCGCAAAGATCAGGTCCTGGCAAGCTATCTTCATCACCTACGGCAGCTTCTCCTTCCTGTGGGGCATCTTCGTTCTCTTTAGGTTGCCTGGTAAGTTTGCCACACATGCATCCCACCAATTCCCGTATTTGCCCTAACAACCCACCAGACAGCCCTATGCGTGCCAAGTGCTTTTCCGAGGAGGACAAGAAGAAGATGGTTGAGCGTGTTCGTTCCAACCAGACTGGTCTTCAGAACAGGGAGTTCCGTGCCTACCAGGTCAAGGAGGCTTTCCTCGACCCCCAGACCTACTGCTACATGCTTATCCAGATTTGCACGACTCTTCCCACTTCTGGTCTCGGTGCCTTCTACAACATCATTCTCAAGGGTTTGAAGTTCAGTCTTCTTGAGACTCAGCTGCTCGCCATGGTTCTCGGTGCCGTCATCATCTTCACGCTCATGACCTCTGCATGGATGACCAAGAAGTGGAACCAGAACTTGATCACGATGGGCGTTTTCCTGATTCCGTGAGTAACCCATCTACTTACTGCCGTCCGAACCCCAAACTAACAGACCTATCAGATCCTTCATCGGCACCATCGTCATCATGTCCGTCCCCAACAAAAACGAAGCCACCAAAGCCGGACTCCTAATCAGCTACTGGATCGTCTTCACCTTCTGGGCCGCACAGGGTCTCGGCATGTCAATGCTAACCCGGAACGTGGGCGGACAAACCAAGAAATCCGTCTGCATCACGCTCAACTTCCTCGCCTGGTGCGCCGGCAACGCCGCAGGACCGCAAGTCTTTTTCGACGGCGACGCTCCACGGTACCTCAAGGCGCTCACGATCCACTTGTGCTGCTACTCGGTGCTCGTCGGTGTAATCTGCTTCCTGCGATGGAACTTGGTCTGGCGCAACAAGAAGAAGGACAGGGAGTTTGGTACTGAGATCAATACTACCCATGGTTTTGACGACTTGACGGATAAGGAGAATCCCAACTTCCGGTATATTTATTAAGCGGGATGGATAAAGGGTTCGGGTTTTTCGGGCCCTCCATCATGTTGTGTTGAGTGTGGAGGAGGAGGACTTTCTCGTTTTGAGGAAACGAAACGGGGGTTCTTCTCTCTTTACTAATGAGCCTAGTGTACTGCTGGGAAAAGTGGGCTTTTGCCCAATGGAATTAATACGATTTATGTTGAATCCACGAAGAGTGCATGTTTTTTTTTTATCTCGTGATCGTATATGCTGCAATATCGTCGAGGCTAGGTGCACCTCGAGAATATCATCCCCCATAAGATAAAAAGGCTACGTCAACAAGCTTCAGCCTCACTCGCTAAGCACTAACCATCCCCATCCCACAAAACAAAACTTTAAATGCAAGATCAGATTATCACAGCCACGCAATCTAGTCAAATCATCACTGTATCCATTAAACCTATGAGACTAGAAAAATAACACGCAAGCCGATCCACCAACACCAACACCTTCCTATTACCCTTCTTGAACACCCGCATCTAAAATCTCTATTCTCGCTTTGTCGAATTTTCTAATTGGAACAGCAAGATCTCAGGAGTAGCTATCTATAAGTCGAAGATTTTTAGTAAGGCAGCTGGCCTAGGGCAGGTGTTGCATATGATGAGCGCCAATCGACAGACAATTGAATGGTGAAGTAAGTGACGACCAAACGGCGCATTCGCAAAAACCAAAAAAAAAAAAAAAGGGAAGACCTAGCTCCGCAGAAAATAAATGCCCATGGTAGTTGATGGAATAAGAGTTTCCAAGTACCAACATTATTCAACAAGCACCCACATTCGCCGTATGGGGATTCCACCGGTACAAGACAGTAAGAACATCGATTTTTGTCCCAATTATTTATTCCAGTCCTTCTGTGTCTCTTCATCTTGCCATAACCCGGTTCGCTTCTTTTGTCGCCAGTTCAGGAGGTGGTCGGCATGCCCTCGAAGCTAGGTTTCTCAGGTCCAGAGTCGAATCTTCTCTCAATAAGCTATCGAGATGAACATAGGCGGCCCCACTTATTTAAGGACGCTGGCGCGCCACTAATTGAAGGCAATTTTGTCTTTCGTATTTTGATCAGCTTCAGGATCCTCCACGATGGTGACAGAAGTTTCTTGGGCAAGGCGGACAAAATCATCAAGATATTTGTATAGCACCTCAAAGTGCTCAAATCTCTCCTTCGGTGATCGCGGCGTATCTGGACTCCATATCAATTCGCCCTCCATAATGGTAAAGATTTGGCAGCTGATTGTTGGTTCTGTAACTGATGTGAGGTCTGTAGCTGCTGCGTTGGACATGAGGCCGCGCCCGCTCTTTCATATCCAGAGAAGTCAACACCCCAGTTCTTCACCGTCAAGACGTCGCATAGGTCGAGAGTGTTTTCGAAGGCCGTGATGATATTCTTCTTGCTTGTATTCGTGGCTGTACTTGGGGTAAAATAGCTCGTGAATGTACAAGGCTTGAACAAGAAGTATATCAAGCCATATTGGGGCAGCCGTTCTAATATATTGGTCACAAACAACACACAAGTTATAAGGCAACACATGACAAAACAAAAGGCCAATCGCAAAAGGAAGGTGAAAACAAACTATAACATAAACACAAACCGCAAATAACCACAAACACCCAAGTCTCCCAAAAATCAACATTTACTGTATAGAGTAAGTCAGCTTCCGCCCAATCTCACAAAAAAACTGAGTGATTGCTAGATTTATTGGCTCCCGTAGTCCTTGACACACATTTAGTAGAAACTCTTCTCTAACATCCTGTTCTAGATCAATGCGTGAAAGCAATGTGACTGGTTCTACCCAAGCAGGCAGCCAACCAAGAGACTCCCAGTCAATGATGATTACCTCGTAATTGTCATCGACGTTGTTTTGCCTGCGAATCGGTTTGATCATGATGTTTGCCAGTTTGAGATCAAGATGCGTGAGGGTCGGTCGCTTGTCCTTCGGCCCAAGGCTTCCCAAAGAGTGTTCTAGATTAGCAAGGATAAGCTGTGTATAGGGAGAAACTTCTTCTTTGCAGTAGATACCTGTTAAAGCAGAAATCTCAGCTGTCGTGATCATTGCGGATATGCATTCGTTGTATCTAGCATAAGGTCCACAAAAGCCCTGTTTCCAGCTTCGCAGCAAGGGGAATATTTGGTCCCAGCCTTGAAAGCCGATTCGGCCATAGTAAGGTTCAGGTGGGGGTGATATTGTGCGAAGCCTCTGCAACTGTTCGGCAATGCCTAGGTAGATTTTCTTTCGTTTCTCTGGTGAATAATTTGGCCAGTTCAATTCGCTTAGTGTTTCTCCATCAATATATTCCATAACAATATAATGATAGTTTGGAAGACTTTCAGGCTTGACCCCAAATCTTGAGACTAGATGCTGAGGGTCTGCTCCTCTATGCAAAAAAACAGCATACACTCTAGGAGTCCGAATTTCAGGATGTTCTTCTTGAAGATATAGAAGGTTTTCTGCTTCCTGTAATAGCATAGGCATTGTCGAAAACTTGACGGCATATACGTCAGTAACTCGATACACATAGAAGTATACGTATTTCTCGCGATTCGCTGTAATGTTTCCAGTACTTCGTACTTGCACAATATCCGCTACAGTAGGAATAGGCGGGTCGAACGTTCCGGCTGCCTGGTACGGAAAGGAACGCTTCGTAAAAATCTCGTGTGATCCTGGAAACTTTTGCGCAAAATAGGCTTCCTTTCTCAATTGAAAAACTTCAGGATCAGTAGTCTGGAAGTGCTTGCGCATAAGCTCTAACCTAGTGGCCATAATGACCATGTAGAACTAATCGAACAGAGAATCTTGAAGAAGTTGTAGGACGTAAAATTCATAGAATAGCGCGTCCGCAAAGAGAAAAAGTAGATTGAACTCTTGAATATATCCGCCCGGGCACCTTCCATTGTGTTGCTTAATCGAGATCGAGTCTGTTGAATGGCATCCAATGGTTTCATCATCATGCTGCATTTGCTTTGTTGAATATATCCATATCGAGGTTAGAGAATAATGACCTATGTAGAAGAAGCCTTTAACGGATAAATTTTCCGTGACCCGTCGCTGACAATGTTGATTGAAACGACGAATTATCCTCAATGCCACTGCAAAAAAGAAGCCTACGAAAACCACCACGCGGAACCACCTAGCTTTCTTCTCAATGGTGCTAACATCCTACCCCGAGCAATCGACACTTTGTCCATAAACTTAACGACCCTGGCTGTAGATTCTTTACCACGATAATAGAGATACCAGTAAGGGTTTTGATGTTGATCGGATTCTGTCCTTCCACAAAATACATACGTACCCAATACCTACCAAAGACAGCAAAACACCAGCACAAATCCTCCTACAAAAGGCCCATTCTCTACTCAACACAGCCACATATCGGGGACACCGACATTCTTAAATCCCAACTCGGAACTTACCTCCATCCCACCATTCACATCGAAGCCAGGGACCCAGAAATGCAAGTCGCTGCGGACATACACTCCCATTCCGTCCCGTTCTGCCCTTGATGCTCGTGTTCCGAGCAAATGAGGTAGGTAGGTGTCTAACCTCAGAGACTGGACTGGAATGAACTGGACCCACCTGCGCCCCGGTCCACTTTACAGGGCGAGAAGCGTGCTTGAGAGGGTGACTATATTGATGATCGACAGCGGTAGCGGCAGCGGCGGCGGGGCCCGCGGCGCGCGAGGCGTGCGGGTATAGGTGCAGGTGCAGGTGTTGGGCAGATTTAAGTGATATTGAAATGAGAAGCAGTTCGTAAGGTGTAAAGAATGGTGAAGTTAAGTTCAAAGAGAGCAGTAGTATAGATATTTTCATATGACTTGTAAAGCAACCCTTCTGCTTTGACTTCTCCCTCTTCCTGTATCAATTCTCTGCTCCAGTCTAGTAGATTCACAGTACGTAACTCATTCCATTTCAAAACAGGTCTCATGAACACAGGTGGTACGCCAGATAGTTTAGACGATATCAAGTATTTCCAACATAGAATGGCGCCACGAAACCAAACATCCTTTTCTCAACCAACTAATTCTAACTAGTACAATAGCAACACTCAAACACTTACACCCTGGTAATCCTTCAAAACAAAACAAAAAGGATCAAAAAATCTGATAACTTTCAATTTTTCTGCTTCCCAGCCCATCCCCAGTTATATCGAATCGAACCCTTCATTAGTCCACTCTAGCGCACTCACATGAACCCCTCGCCCGAATCTCGGCCCCATCTCCACCCAATCACATCGCATAATCGGCATCAGATAAGATGATCTGATAAAAACTCTGATGGCGCTAGACTAGACTCGGACTAAGGTTACACAGGCAAGTTGCAGACAATTAGTAGTTGAATACTGAAAGCGCATGTGACGACAGACACTGTTCAAGATGGGAGCTTAAGCGGGTTAGGTCGGGCGAGGGTTTAGATTGTCGAGCAGGTGCTGCTTTAAGATATTTTTCTTCTTCGTTTTACTGTATTTGGTGGGTGGTTTGGGTTTGGGTTTGAGAGGTTGATGTGGATTCGGGTGGGTCGGCAGGATGGTGGGATTTAGACTGTAGCTATGTGGGAACGTTTTCGTTTTCTTTTTTAAAAGATTGCTTAAGGTGGTTGGGCATGGGATTCTGGTGCTTATTCTTGTTGGAGGAATTGGTGGGAATATTTGAGTGGCCATGTAAAGTGGAGCTGTTATGGATATTGGATATTGGGAAACTGGGGCCCTTGAATTCATATCGACCGGGTTCTAGACAATAGAAGGCTACGTATAAAAGAAATCTCTCGGCCTACAGCCTTACTCTTGTCTTTATCATATCTGATCTGTTCTTGATCGTGATCTTGATCTCGCTGATTATAGAGTCAAGTCCCTTCTTGTCCTTGCCAATCCCCCTTGTCCACCATGGGCTTCCTCGATCACACGAAAAGCAAGGCCAATGACGACGTCGTCACGCCTGCCGAAGCTCACATCGCCGTCGATGCCGAGAAGGGCACCGGTACACAAAAACCAACAAAAGACAACGACGCAGTCAGCCTCGACAGCAATGCTCAAGCCGGCGTCAGAGCTGTACAAGCCACTACTACCGTGTGGTCGAAATGGCACTTAATCGGCGCCTACGTGATTATTTGGTGGATCTACTTTGTTACTGCCCTGCAAGAAGTCGTACTCCGCGCCATGAACCCATATGTTGTCAGCGCGTTTCGGCTCCATTCTCTCACTGCTGCCGTCGGTATCGTGTCGTCCATCGTTGGAGGCCTCACTAAGATCCCGCTGGCTAAGTTGCTCGACATGTGGGGTCGTCCTCAGGGTCTGCTGCTGTCGCTTTTCGTCTGGATCATGGGATATATCATGATGGCATCCTGCAACAACGTCCAGACATATGCTGCTGCTCAGGTGTTTTCGTCTACTGGGTACGTTGTGTTCCGACAACCATTTTCTCTTATGCCCATGCTAATCTTTGAGATAGTTCTCAAGCTGTCAGCTACTGCCTCACTGTCTTCATTGCGGACACTTCTTCGCTCAAAAACCGAGCGCTCATGCTCTCGTTTGCTACCTCTCCCTACGTTATCACCACATGGCTTGGCGGCCCTGTTTCGCAACATGTTCTCGCAGGCCCTGGCTGGCGCTGGGCATTCGGCATCTTCTGCATCATCATTCCCGTCGTCGTCGTTCCGCTCGCTGCTCTCTTCCTGTATAATGACCACAAGGCGCAGAAGCTGGGTCTGCTCAAGAAGAAGAGGCTTCGCTTCGATCTTCAAGCCATCAAAGACTTTTGCGTGGAGGTTGATCTGATCGGTATCCTGATTTTGATTGCTGGCATGGCACTATTCTTGTTGCCGTTTAGCTTGTGGTCGTATCAGGAGAAGCAGTGGGAATCGCCTATGATTATCTGCATGCTGGTATTTGGCTTTATCCTGCTACTCATCTTTCCCATCTGGGAGAAGTTCTTTGCGCCTGTCACATTCATCCCGTATCACCTACTCATGGATCGAACCGTCTTCATGGCCGGAATCATGTTCGTGTGCAACTTCTTCAGTAGCGCAGTGTGGAACTCATACTTCTTCTCGATGCTTCAGGTTGTTTGGAACCTCAATGTTACCAACGCAACGTATGTCAGCAACATTTATCGTGTGGTATCCTGCCTTTTCTGCTTTGTTGCGGTTGGCCCTGCAGTTCGCATTACTGGGCGCTTTAAGTGGACTGCGGCCTGGTTCGCGCTACCACTGGACATTTTGGCGATAGGCTTGATGATCTACTTTCGCCACCCAGGCACGGCCGTCGGATACATTGTAATGACCCAAATTTTCATCGCGCTCTCCGGAGGTACCATCGTGATTGCGGGCGAAATGGCCATGATGGCGCCTTCCGACCAACAACATATTGCTGTCATTCTGGCTATTCTCAACCTCTTCTGTTCTATTGGTAGCGCGATTGGCAGCACAGTATCGGCCGCAATTTGGACTGGCACTTTCCAGAAGAATCTGGTCAAGTATGTCCCAAGCAGCGTCAACATTGCAGACATTTACGCCGCTTTGCCTAGCCAACTGGCATACGCCTGGGGCTCTCCCGAGCGCATGGGTATCGCACAAGCGTACTCGGACTCGCAGCGCCTCATGCTTATTACCAGCATTTGCATGCTGTCGCTCGCTTTGATCGCTGTACACACCTGGCGCGATATCAGGATCAAGGACGTTAAGCAGGTCAAGGGTCGTGTCGTCTAATCGTGTGATTGTTAGCAACTGAGTTTGGGTGTTCCTAAAAGATACTAGACATTACAGAGCGCTATATGAAGTAGAAGGGGAAGCTGGTGAAGGTCATCATAATGCATCATTGTTCAAATTCTTTTAATGACTACCAATCACACCAAGCGGTCGCTTCCGCCGTCACTCCTTGCTTTGTAGCTCATAATGTTCAGCAGCTCGCCTTTGACAGGCCGGTATAATCGTCAACTAGAAGCATCCAGTTTGTATTGTCTCCCTGTATTTCCTGTTTCGTGAAGTCACGGTCTATGAAGAGGGCCTAGCTATATGTTAGCTTGCCCACATTGTATGACAAGACCAATCAAGTCTACTTACACACTGTGTGTAAAAGCCCGGCCTCTCTTGATCAAAGACAAGCCGGGGAGCTCAAGTTTTCATTGGTATTTTCCGTGTCCAACGCCGGAGCTGGGCATGCAGCGTACATTTCCCCATGTTGCATGAGGTATCAATTCTTTCAAAAGCAATGCAGCTGTTCATGTTCTTTTAAATGCCGCCCCACCAAAATTCAGCAAGCAGCACCTCAATCCTCCATTTCATCGCCCTCCCGTCCGGGACTCCTGCTCCTCGCTCTGCCTGCTCCGCGGCCACTGGCGCGTCTATCATGGTCCTTTGCGCGGCCTTTACCCGTCGGCGGTGGTCGCACAAAGGCAAAGTCGACGGTTATCTTTTGCTCGAGCAGCTCTTCGCCGTTTGCGCCTTTGACTGCAGCTTTGGCTTCGTCGAGGGTGGGGTATTCGATGAGGACGTATCCCTATATCGGGCGAGAGAACGGCGTCAGTTTCAATTTCTAATTCTATTCTCCTCGGCAGGTGCTCGTTCTTGCTAAAATGCGGCAAGCTGAATTTGATTGTGCGGGAAGGTTGTTTGTACCTACCTTGACGTAACCCGTCCGCCTGTCCAAGTTCAAGTGCAAGTTCTTGATGGTGCCAAATTCACCAAACATGTCCTGCAGATCCTCTTCGGTGGCCTCCTCGTGCACATTGGTGACGATAATAATCCAGCCTTCGATGGAGCGCACAGCTGTTGCGCCTGCCGCGGTGCGGGCATCGCCAGCCTTGGGGTCGACCTCGGCGCGGTCGGCCTGGTCAATTTCCATTTCGGCGTCGGCCATGGCTGATATGTTGTCTGGAGGTGGAATTGTGGGCGGGAGTGGTGGCGATGGGGAGAGAGATGGAGACACAAAGTGGGTGAATTGCCTGACGTTTTCGGGCCAGTTGCTGGTGAGATGCGCTAGTCCAAAAAGAGTTAGTATCGAAGAGCTCTACCCAGTCAGAGTGAATGGGTAGTTCGGAACTGCTCGGTATGCTCGTCTTGCCATCTTTCCGTCTTGTCCCCACCATCTAATTATTTAGTGATGTCTGGCTTATTCAACATGTCTTATCTTCCCTTACGTCTTCCCCCATTGCCCCTCTTTTCCTACTCCCACATTTCCTCACAGCTCTTCTCAAAGCTCTAGCCGCCACTATTCTCATTTCCTCGCAAAATTCTCAGGTAAAAAATACTAAAGAAACTTTCCTATCGTTTACTGCTCGTAAGCCTTAACCAGCTTTGTTACCAAGCCATCATCGACGTCATATCTCTCCCGTGAACAAGTCCACTCTCAACCAACACCATGCTCCAGTTTCTCGACAGTCTCATCTCCTACCAAGATCCCACGCTCCCAAAACTCTCTTCCCTGGCCTATCTATTCCTCGTTATTCTCATCTCTTCCTCGCTTATTGCATTCGACTTTGGCAGGCAAAGAGAAAGGGACTTATAAACCAACAAAATACCTATGATACTACCACGCGGCCGAGAAGCTTTAGTGGTTTATGTTTGCGTTCCAGCAGCGAGTAAACCTTGGATATGACATGAATGCGCCTTAAAATATGAACAGCGATCAGTTCAGTCGCTCCCCAAAAACCACTCAACACGCCCAAGATCCCAACAAAACCCTCAAATCCCCAAAACAACAATCTCGGAGCTCCAATCTCCTATCCAATCCACAACGCCCTCATAGGACACGCAACCTTCAATCTGTTTCAGCTCAGCTCAGCTCAACCCAGCTCCACCAAATAAATAACCACGGCCTTCCTTGGCGCATAAATTTACATCGAAGTACCGAACACCGAAATACATAATCCCATCTTACAAATTTTTGCCATCGAACACCACACCCCTGAACCGAACCTCACTAGCTGGAGACATACCATCCAGGCCATAAACGCCAGATGCAAATCCGGCCCGCGGCTCGGAAAGAAGGACATAGTTTCCTCAAGAACGAAGAAGGAAGGATCGCGTCGGACAGATAGATGATATGAATTAATTACACGATTCATGTCGTAATGACTGGACTGGACTGGGACTGAAATTTTAGTTGTCTGAGAGTGTACTAGATAGGATTGTAACTTGTACTTTAGGTCTGCGAAGATCTTGATCTTGATCTTGTCTTGCTTGTGTAGATTGTGTATGATGTATGGGTTTTTTTTTTAGGTATGTTCACAACGCGAGTGCCTTTGTATGCTTTTGATATGATGGGTATGCTTGTTGAGTCTTCAATTTCGGTTCATGACCCATTGGTGTACTTGAACTAAAAATTCAATACTGCAAATGAGCTGGGTAGATAGATCGTACACCGACAAGGCTACCTAATAGCATAGCTACGACCAATCAACACCCATGCCCTCAGTTGACAGCTACTGGACCATGGGCGTACAAAAAGCATACCCCGCACAAAGCCTGCTGCCTATATGTCTAAAGCCGCCTTCTAAAGCCATGACAATTTCCTACCACTCAAAAAGCTATGTGACTGTTCTGATTCACAAAAACAAACTCCGCATTCAAAACGGACGGTCTAGAAGACATTGAACGGATTCTAAGAGAAGACCATCACACCTGAAAGCAATACTGCCTGAGTAGCATAACGACGAGTCTATGATCAAAAGCCATCGCGATCTCTCCACAGAAATGTCTACTAATCGCGCTACCCACGCTCCTTCTCAGAGCGAGAAAGTCTCCAGAACCATCGTCGGCTGCCTCATCGACGTATCCGGCTCCATGAAAACAACCCTAGAGACCGGAAAAGGCGACGGACGAGCAATAAACCGTCTCCACACAGTCCTCCGCGCAGTCCTTCAATTCGCCAGAGCCGAGCAACTTCACAACCCCAACGCATTCATGTTCCTCGGTGCCTTTGGGCTTCGAAACAAGTACGCGCCGGTGGTAGATCTTTACGGTATTTCGAAAGCAATGCTTAGGAATGAAGAAAACTCCATTCATAGAGAGGATCCACATGAAGCGCTCATTGAGCTTGCGAATAAGCAGAACGTCGACCATATATCAGGCTATATTCGAGCGAAACTCACGCGTCACCAGGCATGGATCGTATGCAGACACCTACAGAGGCATCCCGACCAAATCTTAGAATTTTTAAAGGCTATTCCAGCGAAAGACGAATGGGGAGCCTGGGTTGTACGAGGGTCTGAAGGCGAGGTGGAAGTGGCGGAGATGATTTGTGCCTTTAGAGAGTTCATATTGGGACGATTAGATTCTTGGAAACAAGCCAGAGTAGAGAACTCGGAGGCGATCCAAATGGCCCGTCAAATCTGCGACAAATGGTTCCAGGACTTTGAAACGCTGCAGGCGCATTGCGTGGACGATGTCGTCTCTTTTCTCGAAGGACTGCAAGATGATCTTTCACCAGGAAATACCAGCTCTGGAGTTGATCAAAATCTACTCGATGACCTTAAACCTGATATCTACGGCCTCACTCCCATGAAACTAGCCTTGTCCAAGGCGCTTTCAACCTTTGATGCCTATTCGCACTTCGATCATCGCGTTTTAGTGCTCATTTCCGATGGACTGTCTACCGATGGAGACCCGCTGGACCTCAAAAAAAACCTGGAGAAACAGAAAATCATGCTCGCCACGATTTACCTAACGGACAAAGATCCGATGGCTCAGCGGCAACTATACGATCAATCATCCTACGAACACTTCGAAAGCGGCCAACAAACACTGCTGAAAATGGCTTCGATGGTAAAGGCCAACGAACACCCGATACCAGTGTTAGCATCTATTGGATGGGGCGTACCGTCATCCGGCAAGTGCGCATTATTCGCGACGGTTTCCAGCTCGAACGCGCTTGAAGAGTTTTGCTCGGTGTTGCTCACCGCACGGTTTGGTTCCGCGAATGCAATGCTGGATATTCTGGGGAAAGTGGAACTGGACAGCATTATTCATGACGAGCATGTTATTACTTGTAGAAATCCATCGAATCAAGGCTAGGCTAAAGAATGTTATGCTCATGCCATAGCGGCGGTGATCTACATGGCTTTGGTGCGAATCGTTGGCTGGCGAGGGGGTCATACAACCATTGCGACAATCCGACAGACAATTGTTGAAAACTTCCCGCCAGGCCCAAATGGCCGAAATACCGAGAACGTTTTAAAACAATGCATAGGCTGGTACAAACCACTTTGTTTTAAGAAAGTAGACGAGAACGGCGCTCGTCAAGCATTGCTACATCGACAGCCTGTCCTCGCCACCTTCCATCTCTCAAAAAAAGGCTGGAAAGAATTCCATCGTTTCTACAATGATTCAAACACTTGCCGCTCAATTTTGAGCAAATCAGCCATGGATCCGTATCGTTCGTTTCCCCATGAGGGCGGCCATGCAGTGGTGCTCGTCGAATGCAATCCAGACTCCTTAACCTTCCTGAATTCCTGGGGCAACCAATGGGCCAATAATGGCAGCTTTAGCATTAAGAACTCTCAAGTACTTGGGATAGACTCGATTCAAGGGTGTGAGCGCATGACCTTCTATGACATCTTCTGGAGGGTGAAAGACCTTACTGATGGAGAACGACAAGCATATGATGCTTCAGTCGACGAACGTGTGGGAGAACGCTCGGCGCAGTACCGAAGTATGTTTGACTTGGAGGTGCAATGTCCTAGATGCGGTCGCGTCGCTGAGATAGCGAGATTCACTGGTAGCATTCGTCTGGCGATCTGCCCACTTTGTACTCAGTCATTCCAACCGGAGCCAGGTTATCTTATGCAAGCATTGTATATACGATCCGGGATCAGTGGTAGTAGGTAAAAGTTGGGACAGGGGTCTTGCTATGGCATTACCGAGAAGATTCAGATGCGAGTTCCTAGTACAGACTCGATGCTTTCGCAGTACTCGCTGAGAACACAAACACACAAAATCCTCTACACAACATTTCTAATTCACCTATAACTCATTCATAGTCTCCCAACCTCACCAAGCCACCTCCTCCCCTAAGAAATTCATAAACCGTGCCCGTCCCTCTACCCTATCCTTACTCCCACCTTCAACCCCCTCCTCCTTTTCCAATCCCTTCACAACCCTCAAAATACCCGCCGCACTCTCTCCAATCTCAACATTCGCCCCACTCCCACCCAGCCTCGTCTTGACATGCCCCGGATCCAACGCAACAACCCTCGCCCTCCCTTTCAAATGCTGTGCCTGATGCACAGTCAGCATGTTCAGCGCAGCTTTGGAAATACTGTAACCGGTGATGTTGGGCGGGATAGTTCCATTGGACACGAGTGTTAGGGATGCGATGCCTGAAGATACGTTGATGACTAATGGGGTAGGGGAATCGGAGAGGAAGGGGAGAAGAGTCGGTACGATGAGAGCCGGGCCCGTTACGTTGGTGGTTATGTTGGAGGTTATGGCAGCAGGAGTTAGTTTTAGGCTTGTTAGGTCTGGGTATGAGACTATTGCTGCGTTGTTGATGATGTGGGTAATCTTCTTGCCTCCTAGGATGGGTGGCAGCGTAGTGCTGAGGCTTTTGATGAAGGCTTCAGAGGAGACATCGCAGGTGACGATATGGAGGTTAGAATGCTTGCTCGCGAGGTCGGATAGTTCCTGAGACGTGGTGCGGACGGCGGCGAGGACGGTATTGGTTGGGTCTGAAGAGAGTTGCTGGACGAGGCCTAGGCCCACTCCTTGAGCGGTTCCAGTGACGAAGTAGACGGACATTTTGAGGGCCGTGTGAGTTTGAGGCTCAGTTGAAGTCTGAACGTCTCGGCGGCCTGATTGAAAATTTTCCAAATGTGACTAGAGTAATGATGAAGCTGACTGCTCGGTGCTGATTCTCCTCCATGTCAAGATTTCCTCACTCTTTATACATCTCCCCCCTCTCATACTTCCTCAACTTTTCCCTCGGTCATAATCTCTTCTCCATAGCTATTCCCGTTTCTTCGCTGTCACCACGGCGAAGAAACGGAGTTACGCCCTTCTGCCAAAACTGCACTGTCGCAATCGCAGTCATGGTACGATGCTCATCGCAAAACTCTCTGCAAAAGACGCAAGAGTAAGGATTTTGTGCGAGAGATCCATTTGTCATCTACGCCGTATTTCGCGTTGTTGTCAGTTTTGGAAAAGTGTGCAAGGGGAATGCGTTCGAAGATTGCAATCATTAACGGAGTGTAGGGAAACTCTCCGCCTTGGCGCTGGCTGCCGGTGAGAAGTTGCGGAAGGTACGGACTCCGCAATGTTGATTGAGTAAGCCTTCATTACCGTACGACTGCCAATCCGCGAAAGCAATGATATCTCCTGCAAAATTAATGCAAAGCTAAGGCGAATAAAGACATAAACCAAAGAGAACGAGGAAAAAAAAAGAACAATAAAAAGAAAAAGAAAAGATCTGAGTCAATCGCCCTGTAAAAATTCGTAAACAATGCATTGCTAAAATCTAAACACCAAAGGAACAATATGGCTCTACCCAAGGTATCTTCCCTATGTAATGTGCAGATGAGAATCGAATAAACGCTAGATCAACCAGGCAAGTGACAAAACCCCCCTTTCATTAAGAACATCAATAGCAGCAACCATGAACTGACAATTTATGAGACCTGGACGTCAAAGCAGGTGCTCCACTGGGCCTTCTGGTTGTAGCGCCAGACCCAGGCGAACATGTACTTTCCTGGAGCAGTTCCCTCAGGACTGTGATGTTGTTAGTTTTTCATACGTAATACTTGATAGTGGTCAACTTACATGGTGAAGGTCTGCCAGTTACCCTTGTCCATAAGACCCTGCTCGGGCTTCCAGATGTTGGGGTCCTCCGGGTAGGAGAAGGACTCGTCGGCAAAGCCCTGTCTGTGCAACTCGTTCTCCTTCTTGAAGTCGTCAACAGTCTTGATCTGGGAGTCCGGCTTGCCGGTCCAGTAAACAACGACGTCTCCAGGCTTGCCCTGGCCCTCGACACTGGAGCCACGGGTGTGGCCGTTACCCCCGAACATGAGCTTGAGCTTACTGCCGGCCTTGGCCTTAGCCATGGGTGCATTATCCATGTAGTTGGACTCGCGCTGACTAGGATGGCAGGCGTTGTTGTCGCCGGCAGCAACCTTGGCCTGGACGTCCCAGACATAGTTGCTGGACTCTGCGATCCAGTCTCCGGGGTTGGCCTTAGCGCGGGGCCATCCTTTGCAGAACTCTCCAATGTTAAGCATGATGGGGTCGACCGGGAACTGGGGGTTCTCGGTAGCGTTTCCCTTCATCCAGTCGAGAATCTTGGAGTTGTCATAGTCGGTGCATCCAAGCCACGAGTGGGCGGAGGCAGTAGCAGCGAAAATGGCGGCGACATTGAGATAGGACTTCATTTTGATAGAGGTAGTGTGGTTTGGTTGTGCTGAAAAAGGGTAATGAGTAGGGTGATTTGAAAATGATTGACAAAGCTTGAATGAATGACTGATGAAAGGAATGTGAAACGGACCCGTCCGTTGTAGAGAGAGTGTAAGAAGAGAATGGAAGTTTGGTAGTGTGATGAGGAAAGAAAGCAGTGGAGTGACTGTGGAGTGGTCTTTATGTATGATCAGCATTTCAGGACTGCAATAGGCAGCCCGGGCGGACATTTAGGACATTAGGACATTAGGACAGGACAGTGTGGGTTGCTGGCACGGACCCGGACATTGTCGACGGTGTATTACCTACCATGTCGCGCGCGGCTGCGGACAAGAGCCGCTGTGGCGCACCCCAAAGCTCGCTAGTTTTGTTTCCTATTTTCCAATGGCTGTTTGATTGTCTGAAGATGAGAATACTCCGATGGGCTGAGGAGATTTGTGGATGTTCCATTTGCTTGTCTTTTCGCAGGTCACGGAGGTGACCATAGTGGGAGCTAGCTGGTGACCCACCTCAAGTCTCTAGCAGACTGTCAAGTGACGCTGTATCGAGAGCAATATGGCATCTGGATAGTCATGGAGCTGCCGCGGACTTGTAGTGTTGTGCTGATGTCCGACGATAGCTGGCCATGGTATTGAGAGGTGAGAGGTTCTTGCCTGAAAGAGGGTTGCTGCTCGTTCGGCGTTTACGCTCGGGCCAAGTCGACCAACTGCCCAACTCCTCAACTCCACGCACCGCATCTTCACTTCTCTCCTCCCCCCGTCTCTTTTCGGGCAGTCTGTGTCACCCCGGAGTTTACACCCGCGTGTTCTCTACTTTCTTGCTCCTACGGGGCGTTTTCTCACGGTGAGTAGTCTTGTAACGACTCCCTCAGTCACTGCCTTTTTGAGGGTCCACTTAATTACCACTCCCACCATCCCAACTTTCTTTCCCACTACTTTCCAACTCAGAAACCCACATTGGAACCGCCGATTGAGAAGTACCACCGGGCACAACTGCACGTCCAGAAGCCAAGCTTCCTCTTCTCTCACTCTGCCACATCCAGTATCTTTTCTGCAGCCAGACCTCTCAGCCCAACACCAAAAGAACGAAATTGGGATAACGGTCTTCGTATGCACCCTCCCACCACACTAAGGAAGACGTCTTCGCAACTTCTTACCCACGGAAGTCGCTTCTACTATTGCCAAAATGGGCTGCCTTGTAGCAACTCTCCACCCAAAAGGAAGTTTGTCACGGAGTCCGTTGATCCCAATCAGGCTTAGCGGCATAATCGGCCCCAACCCGACGCCATACACATGGATAAACCGGACTGAAGATGTAAGCAAAGAATCCTTTTGAAATGCTGATTGGTGCGAAGATGGTTTATTGGGAAAAGGTAATTCCAGACTCAGGCACAGCCACGCTGGAATATCGTACACGAGAGTCGAGGCCTAAATGGTCAATACGCTTCCAACTGCCTCAAGCTTGAGGTTTGTGAGGCCTGCTGCAGCGGAGAAGGGACGGAATAATGAGAAGCACATCTCGCGCAACAGGCAAGAAGAAGAAATCCCGGCTAAGTTCTAGGAACTTCGCCTTTCTCGTGCCTCATCTTCAATGCAGAACTAAACCGATGAGAAGTCTCTACAAGCATCAAAGCTCAGTCTACGTACTACTTACTCCTTCACGGACACATAATGCAAACATCTCTTCATACACAGTTCAAAGTAATCTTTATCAGCAAGCCTGTACATTATTATATAATCCATAGATAGCTCCCGGTACATAATGCTAAGGTCGTAGGTTTGCGACATACGTTGGTGGCGCTGCTCGCTATTCCTTCTGCCCGGTTACACAAGGTTCACCACCGTTACAACCACTATCTGCTCCGAGCAATTCGGCGCTTTACGTACGGCGTAATATTTAACGCCAATGTAATTTGATGTGCGCCTCTAAACAGTATTGTTTTCTTCAATCTGGGAGGCGGACTTATTTGAGTAGTACTTTTTTCAAATTTTTTTTCTCTCCTCATTAGAAGGCGAAAAGCTCCGCCACACCAAAATCACTAAATGACACTCTGTTTCCAGGCATATTGAACAGAAAAGCAAGCGCTGGTGATATAATTAAGTGAACCATGCTAGTCAACTAGAGCTCCATATATAAAACAAACAAAAATTCCAATTTTCCGCCCCAAGAAGGGTGGTTAAAATACGTCGTTTGCCTTCTTTTTTTTTTGGGGGGTGCTCACGAAGATCTGACGTAAAAGTAAATTGAATTCTAGCACAGCTCAGCTGTCGGTCTGTCTTCTGACGTCGACAACAAAGCGGCGATTGTAGTGCAATGCATACCTGGCATTAAAGCTGCAAAAAGCACATGCTTATTTCGCGGTTGGTTTGGTTTGAGCATAGAGGAGGGGGGGAGCAAAGTTCGTTCCTGGGTGACTTGACTCACCTTTCCAATTTACTAAGTGTTTTCATTGTTATATATGGACTGGATACCTATATACATATCTGTAGGAGAGTTAGGAATACGAAATAGGCTTCAAAATATGGGGTTTCACGCTCCTACTTGGCTTCATTTCCCAAGTTCAATTTTCGCGGTTATTCTGGAAGATGTCAGGAAGGCTGTCTATCTACCGTGCGCACTTGGTTGTGTTATGCGGGACTGAGCATGGATCTTATGCATGTTTGTGCTCGTTTTGGGAAATCGGCGCTTGAGGGGGTATGGCCATCACGAGAGTTACAAGGGGAATGGTGTGGGTTCTTTTCGGCTGCTTGGCGATCGCACTTTTTCGCTTGCGTTATCGTTAAAGGAGAGCGTGGTTAGGCGGGTTGGGGCTCTGAATGACAATCGGGCCTGCGTAAGCTACTATTTGGATGCACTATGGGTGCCTGAGGCGCGGTCTAGAAGGCAAGGGACGCCTGGGTGTAAAGCTGCTGGGAATTCCAATGGGACGGTGGCAGCTTTGTAGAAAGCCAAGCTTTGAGGGCTAAGCTCTTATCCTTCTGGGCGGTATACGCGGAGCGTGTTTCAACATCCGTTTTGGTGGTATTGCGACATTGTTAAAGCAACATAGAGCACAGCCCAAAGCGGGATATGTGACAGAGGGAGTCTCTTTTGCTGGTAGGCGCTGTTGGTGTTGAAGAAGACCTTGCAGAGAAAGATGGCAATTCAGTCATCGATGTGAAGGATTGAAAATGGCCTTATTATGTTCTTATTTCTGCGGCAATGTGTGTGGCGCTGGTCAAGTGCTAGGCGATGCTTGCTAGAGCCACCGTTTGAGAATCATCATGGTTCCGCGTCAACGCAGAGGAAGGCCGTGACGAGGTGACGCAGACAGGCAAAGTTTAATGTGCGGAAATCCCATAGTATTGCGAGGTATGGTCACAAAGAAACAAGCATGAGCCGGGTATAGCGGCTGATTGACTCGGAAAAGGTTGGGCTCGTGGAAGCCATCCCATTGGCGAGACAGGATAGATCGGGGAATATCAGGCGAGGGCGAGGCTGGTTTCATGCCTGAGGAGGCCAAGCGCGTGGTGTTGTTTCATGGCGACGGGCGAGAATGGCTAGTGTTACTAAGTCGACATCGGAGATGAGCTGAAGGGAGTGAATTGAAGACGTTTGGGGCTAAACCAATTGCGGATTAACGCGTAACCACCATCACGACAACATCCACGGAGATGCCCACACATTGTAGCACACACCAATTGCCTCGCTGCGTCTTTGCTCTCCATGCTTTTAGTGACGCGTCACGCCGTTGCGTGCGTCCTCCACCGACTTGAGAACTCACCTTTTGGGCCCCCTGGTCACTCCTCTGAATACAGCGCGCGCTAATGGGAATTACCGCGACACCCATGACTTGTCTACCCTTCCTGCCCATGCTACACGCAGCCTCGTCGCTGGCCCATTGGCAGAAAAAGCTTCACCCAGCCTGTCATGGCGGTTGAGGCTCCACGATCAAAACTGTCTCTTGTTCCAGCCAAGAAACGTACCCGGACATGCTCCCTCATTGCGCTCCTACTCTGTATCTAGTCATGGAAGCGTCAATCCTGTGCCCTAGGATCTGGCCACACGCGCCCGCACTGGCTCGTCGATGTGCCCCATCTGAGCAATGTCAGGAGGCACACGCACTGCCTGATATTTTAGCTCTCTTACTCTACATCTTTTCGAGCACCTTCCCATCTCATCGTTCTTTACCTTTCATCCTTGACGGACTTTTTGCGACAACATCTGACCCCGGAGGTCCTACATTCTGTACTAATATCTCCTTCGACGGGCAGGTTATCCCGAAGGGGAGCGCTTTAATAATCGAAAATGTCTTCAAGAATGTCGGAGAGGATGTGCCCCGTATCAGGCTCAGCGGGAGGATCTTGTCCAGCTGGATCAGTTGCTGGTAATAGACCAAACAAGATGGGCCCACGAGGATGCACATTCTCTGGCTTTGCTCAGCCGGGAGATGTTCACGCAGCCTTTGGTGTGAGTATCGCCGTAATGGAGACGGTTCATTCTGCTCACTGCTTGATAGATCCCATCTCATGTTAGCGTAGAAGACTTTCTTCGCCAAAGGTCAATCTGAATGCCACTGTCTGATCTAACAATACTAACTAGCCCCTAGGGAGCGCAAAGCCATCAACGAGTTACTTTACTCAAAGGGCCCCTCGATGGCAGAGATCAAGGAAATACAAAGCGCAAAGGGAGTAAAGGCTCTTGACAAGCTTAATGTAGATGAGCGAGATCTACTTGCCGTTGCTCTGGGTGCCCCAGCTCGTCAAGTCCTTTTACGAGCAGAAGAAATTGGACCCAGCACTGGCTGGCGTGATGGGTACTTAAGCACAGAATATGGCTTCGAGGTGCCAGACACAAGCGAAGCACCCGGAGCCCTACGAAATTCCCCAGGCCGGGTGTGGATGGACCTTTGTGAAAGAATGCCTGGCTGTGTTGCTCGAGGGCGAGTGCGAGAATCCGTGGCCAACCTCCCTATTGTCGAGGGCACAGAGGATATTATCCCCGACAAGGCCCTTTGGGCAGCCCTTGTTTCTCTGGGCATGCTTTGCTCCATCTACCGATATGAGGAGCGACACGACGGCAACGAAGGCATCAATGTCGCGTCCAAGCCTCTCAAGTTGTCCCAGGTACCTATGAGTGACGATCTAGGTGACGAGGTCCAGGGCATTCCTCGTAGCATCGGCCTCCCATATGTTCAGATTTGCCTTCGCATGGGCCGATCTATCCCGCATCTCACATTCTTCGACCAGTCATCCTACAACGTAGACGTCAAGGACCCTCTTTCCAAGTACCCATACGTGGGCCGCTTCGACAATACCACGCTCCGATGGGGCATGTTCGGTGACAGTGCAGAGAATGCATTTCTCAAGGGATGTGCAGAGACTTCTGCTAGTTTCCAACATGGTCCTGATGCCATCGCCGCCTGCCAGGAGCATGTCATGGCTCGCAACAATGACGGCCTACTTCGAGAACTTATCCGCTTGAAGGAGATTTTGGAGCGCATGCCCAATGCCTTCCATTCCATCTCGCCCAACGACCGATCGGGTGAAAACTACGTTTCTCCAGCAGAGTGGGTCCGATGGGCCAAGTTCTCTGCACCATTGTCCAAGAGATGCCCTGCCACATCTGGCCTCCAGTTCCCACCATACCTTGTCATGGATGCTTTCCTTGGCCGCACCAAATACGACTCATTCCTCGGAGCAGAAGGTGTACATCTTCGCGCATGGCTACCGTCTAACCTCCGCGCTTTCATCGCGGCTATCGAGTACCACTACAGAATCCCCGAGTACGTTAAGGCATCGGGCGACCCGAGATTGATCGGTGTTTTGGATGGAGTCGTCGAAGCTTATACTGGGGAGCGCGGCTTCATGGGAGCTCACCGATACAAGGTCTTTGGAGTAAGTTTGTTTATAACTCCTTATGGTTTTGCTGGACTAACACACTTATAGCTACTTGAATGCGCTGCCAAAACTGGTAGGACGGAAACCAATGGTATGAGCGGATCTGCTGATGCCATGAGGCCGTGGGAGCAAACGCACAAGGAGTTTTCAGACTCGATGAAAGAGCGACTCCAACCCTTTAGAGGGGAGTCTGACATTCTGGTGAGTAGTAGCTCTGTTGCGAATCGTAGAGTTACCAGCGTCCTAATTTGAGAATAGCCACATGAGATGCGAGGCACTTTCGAAGAATGTCGCTATCGTGCAAAGATTCTGGGTAGGAATTTTGTTGATTCTGATCCCAACCGTTCTCTTGCAATGGTTTCGTTGGATATTCAAGATACAGGCATCACTTTCCAGCCTGGTGACCGGTAAGGGTTCCTTGCTATTGTCATTCTATGTCTTCACTAACTTCTTCCAGACTTGCGGTCATGCCAATGAATAGCTGGACCGAATGCGCAAAGGTTGCTGCAGCCTTAGGTCTAGATGCCATGCTTGAAAGTCCGGTTGCCTTGGACAAACTATGGACTCGGTACGCAAACCATATAGGCGCCGTTTCCAGAACAGAGCGACCGCAATTGACAGTTATCGACATTCTTCGCAAGGGCCATCTTGCTCCTATCACAAAGGAATTGGCCACGAAGCTACACACTTTGCTCAGAGCCTCTTCAAACACTGTTTTGCAGGTTTTGGCGACGGATGAGTGGCCCGTTCGCGCATCACTGGGCGACCTTCTTCAGTCAGCCGTCAGCGAGACGCCCACTCAAATTTGGGATCAAGCGTTTGATCTGTCCACAAACTTGTCTTGGCTCTCAGACCTCATCCCGGTAGAGGTACCAAGGACCTATAGTATCTCTACATATTCGGACGAACTTCTGCCCAGCATCGTTGAGCTGACAATTTCACGGTCAGAGTACCAGCTCTGCTCTACGTTCTCTGGCAACGCAAAAGTTATGCGTCATGGCGTCAGTAGCGGGTTCCTTAACCCTCCCGTGTCCGAGGAAATGGATGTACTCGACGATGAGGAGCTTCTCATTGGCATCTCTCGCCCCTTTGCATTCCAATTGCCCCATGATGATACGTCTCCTGTTGCTCTGTTTGCAGGAGGTAGTGGAATTGCTCCTTTCCGAAGCTTTTGGCAGGCACGTGCGGGGAGAGCCTGGGGCAAGACCATTCTTTATCTCGGCGTTCAATCGAGAGAGAAGTTTTGCTATGAGGAGGAGCTTCGTCAATATGTGAACGAGGGATACATGGAAGTTCACACTGCTTTCTCTCGTGACTCGCGAGGCCTCGTGTATGATCCTGTTTCTAGGGATCTTGTCGAGAAGGAAGTACCCCCACGGTATATCGACGGATTGATCGTGGAGCAAGGCCAAAATATCTGTGACTTGGTCATGTCCAAGAAGCAGGGTGGTATTGGCGGGTAAGTGCTCTTACTGGTTAGAATTCACAGCCACGTTCTAACGTCTACAGCTACCTATACGTTTGCGGATCCGTTGGCGTATTTGACTCCGTAATGTCCGGAATTCGCAAGGCAATCTACAATCACCGAACCGCCACCATGGAAGATGTTGATTGCGTCCTAAACACTGCATTTGCCGAAAGACGCTTCATGTTGGACGTCTTCATGACCCCAAAGCCCCTGCCATGCAATCAACCAACTATTCCCCTATCCCAGCTCGCCATGCATACTGGTCATCAACCCAACTCTCGTGTCTGGATAGGGGTGCACGGAAAGGTATACGACGTAACCGATTTTGCGCCTATGCATCCCGGCGGAACCAACATTATCAAGTCCAACGCCGGCGTCGATTGCTCCAAGTCTTTTGATCTTTTGGCGCATACCAACAACCCCGAGGTATCTTCTCTGCTCACCAAGTATTACGTCGGTGAAATGACGCCGAAGCCAAATTTCCACTACTCTGAGGAGATGTCAATGCTCTATGACTTGTGGTCAAGTTACTTACGAGTAGCCACTGAACAAATTGTCGCCTCACATTTCGAAGTCGGTATGATTTCGAGCGACAGTAAGGTCTGGTTCCAAGGAGATCTTTTCAATATGGGTGGTGTTCGTCGTTTCTACCACTACCAATCGAGATTGCTACAAGGAGGCTTTTCTGCCCTTTTCGGTGCAAAGATTCAAGAACTATACCTCAAGATCTCCTTCACCTTGGCCAATGCCGCGTCCGGCTCTGGCTCTACCAAGTTGCCCGATGTATTAGGTATCATTGCACGTGCCAAGGGGTCAAAGGATGCATTGGCTGCATCCAACGAGATTTCGCAGATCGGACACTTTACCTGCAACAGCAATGCTGCTCGACACCACGAAAAGGGCATTATTGCATATGCGCAAAGGTCTGTACAATTTGACATGGAGTTTCTCGAGGCTTTGCGTGAGGAAGCATGCGCTGGCATGGATGCGTTTGGCGCTATTGCGGATCTTGATGCCAACACAGAATCGGAACGCGTCACTGCGCTGGCAACTTTCCTCATGCAGACGCTTGAGCGAATGGCCAACAGACTGGAAGGCTTCTACGTGAAGCTCGCCAGATACTCAGTCTTCCAGCCAGAGATGGAGAGAAACCCAGCTCGCTCCCGTTGGAACATTTTGAAGAGGAAGATCAGAGATGGATCTTTCTTTATTCTGACACGCAAGGCATCGATGAGTGTTGCGCCTCCCACTCAACAGAATTCGCAGAATGGCGTCGATTTTGACCAGATTGTCAGTCAGATTCAGATGCACCTAGAAAATGCTGCCATTACGGCACCGCGGACCATGGGTCTGAATGAACAACATGCCGCTCGCGCCGGCAACACCCCAACTGGAGCGCCTGCATACGAGACCCACCAGAATGGCAACGCGCTCAAGGCAATGTCAACATTCATGGACAACAATAAACGCGCCATCCGTCGCCTCAGCAAGATTCCCCAGACGATGGACCTCGAGCAACTCGTCCAGATGTACGGCACGCAGTCACAGGATGGGAGAAGGTTGCTCAGTCCACCTTCTAGTCGCTCATCTAGCCGCTCACCATCAATGGTGCGGAATCCCCTCCCGGGACAAAACAGCCTCGGAGATTCACACCACATGCATGACAGCATGCTACACCGCAGCAATACGATAGCATCAGACATGAGCGCCTCGCGAAACATGACTCACGTGTCCCCGGCCGCCGCCATGTCTGCTCTAATGACGAAAATGAACACCCGACCCCGGGGTAGCTCCGCCAGTCTTCCGTCTCCACCACAGAGCGCCAATGCATTGAATGACCGGACTCGGTCCATGGCCTCGTTCATAGCGCCGCGACATTCGGTATCAGGTAATAACGGAAATCGTGGCATGGATGGGAATCACATGCGATCCCGGAGCAACACATCCGGAAGCTTGAGGGCGTTCCGTCTGCAGGCTAGTGCGATGGCAGGAGGCATGAGTAGGAGGGGAGAGACTCTGCAGGAATGATGATTACGTGTCGTGTGTACTTCTCTTCTTGGGTGTTTGGTTTTGGTTTGGCGGAGTGGAGATTGTGATTGTGTAGGGTGAGGTGGCTTGGCGTATATACTTATACCATGTATTATTCAACCATAGATAGCTCTGTCTGCGCTTGGCCGCAGCGGAGGTTACCCACCACGGGTATATTCAAAAGCACCTGATGTTTTGTATATCCAATGTTTGTTTCCAGACTGCTGTGCAAATATAGCTACGTGGTGATCACATGTGGACTCTCAGCGTACTACCAAAATAGGAACTACATTTTTTAGACACGACATCTAACATCCAACACTAGTAAACGATATACCTAATCCCCCAAACACAAAACCCGTCCCATAAGAAAGACCCACCATCCAATAACTCGCTATCACCGCCGCTGGACTTTCCACATTGAGTTAGCCACCCCATACCATCCCATACCATACCTACAGTTCGCATATTTTAGTTGAAAGTTATTAAGTCACATTACACATCATCAACACATTCCCCCAACACCAAAGAATATAACACGTCTCGAAAACAAACAGCATGTATTATTTCCGAATTCCGTTACTTTACCCAATAATTAATAACTAAACAAACAAACAAACGAACGAACCGAAAAAAACCCAAAACTGAAAAATAAACTATGCTAAATGCCCGCTGTTGCAATCTAGATGTACAAATCATTTTCCGTGGTCGTGGTCATGGTCGTGGTCATGGTCGTGGTCATGTCGAGTCGTTTCGTCATCAAGAGAAACAAAGAAAAAGCAAGAAAGGAAGAAACAAAGAAAGAGAGGGCACACATAGCATAGCATAGCATAGCATAGCATAGCATACCACACATGCGTGCATACATGCACATGCGTACAGTATGTAGCACCCCCAAACCGAGCGAAACAAACATCCGAGCAAATCAAGAAAGAAAGAATCAAGGATAACGCCGGGCGAATAAGTACATTCCAGTGATTCCAAAGACGTCATGTCGCATGTGTTGCGGTACGCGCGCGGTTCGCCCAATCTAGTCCAATCCAGTTCCCGTCCGATGCAATTTGTTCCCATCTAGTCCAGCCGAAAAACACTAACACCAACACACCAAAAAAGTCCAAAATTAAAAAAAAAAAAATTAAACAAATTGGTGAGAAGAAAATCGATGGCGTGACTTTTTGTTTCTTTTGTTTTTTTTTGGGATGTTTAGATTATTGCGGTTTTTGTGGCGCGGCTGCTGCTGCTGCTGCTATTGCTGCGGTTGTCGCTGACGCTGATGCTGCGGACGCTTCTTGCGATTTATTTTCTGAGCGGCGGCGGGCTTGGACTATTGTTTATTACGCATTAGCCGTCATTGCTCATTCCAATTCTTCCTTTTTTACATCCCCAGTTCTTTCTTCATTTGATTTGCAGAACAGTTCGACTCGATGTTATGTCGATGTCGATGTCGATGCAAGGGAAAAGACAGGGATGAGTGTGGGAGGGGGGCCTGATTAGTTAAGAATTGTACAACATACTCATGTGCGCATCGGCCTTCGCCCAGAAATCTGACTCGGCGCGGCATTTGTGGCACGAGTTTTGGAATTCGAAGCGTAGTCTTTCGAGGTGGGGGAGGGACTTTGCGCTTTTTACCAGGTCGAGGAGTTGTTGGTCTGTGAAGCACATTGTGGCCGGGTTTGTGGTTTGCGTTTTGAGGTAGTCGAGGATAGGTGGTGTGGTGTGGTGTGTTAAGGTTGGTTGAAAGGTAGGTGTAGGTACGAGGTATAGTATGTGGGGAGTAGCCGGATGGGGTATGGTATAGTGTGGGGACGGGTAGATAGATAGATAGATGGATGGATGGATGTAGTGACCACGAAGGATGGGATTGACAGTGTAGTGGTAGTTATGAGAGAGATGGGGCAGTAATCAATCAATGACTGAGAGTAACTGTGCCTTGTTTCCCCCAAACACGTCTTGACAGAGTGAATAGAGTAGCAGGGCCTTGGAGTTGATGTCTGAAGAGAACGAGAATGAATGAACAGTAACAGTCTCCCAATTGCCGGGCCTCCCTCTGCTTAAGACCTTCAAGATCCTCGTCCTCAGGCCTCCGAGCGGCCCGACAAGGTGATACCGAATTGGTGGGCTGGCCTCCGACAGATGATGCCCGCTTCCCCGGCGTCCCGCTCCGAAACCACTTCTCTGCTGCCACGCTTTGGCCCTGGCGATGCCACATTCCTTTGTTCGTTCAGGCGTTGTAGTACTGATATATTGGGTGTTGCACAGGCTGGAATGACTCACATATCGGGGCCGGACAGTGGTTCTGTTACCTTTTGACGGGGCTACATTCAATGGCTCCAAGGAACTGACTTGGCCAGTTCATTGATACTTGCCAATCCCCCACGCATCTGGCCTGGTATGCCCTGTCCTTGCCCTGCCCTGTCCTGTCCTGTATACATCGAGGGCAGGCCATATCGCCTTCCACTCCGAACCACACATGTAAATTACAAAAATCGCGCAGTGCAAGGTACCCGATCATTGGAACCGGAGCCGTTCGGCACCTGAGAAACTCGGGACTTGAGCAAAGGGGCACAAAATAAAATAAAAGTAAAAAAAATGCGGGATGGCCTGCGTGCAGCGAGGAATCGGCGCGTGTCGTGGTGGCGAAAAATAACGTCGTGTCACCACAACCTGCATAAGTCGAAACTGCAATGATGACAGCAGAGCGATCTACATGCTTTGGTAGCGTGATGTTTGGTTCTCAGCTATAGGTTCGACAATGATCTTTTTGCATCGTGTCCAGCATTCTTGTTTTTCACATGGGAGACTGGAAATCTCACCGCCCAAACTTTGGCAAGTCGAGTTGCTTATGCAAGAAAATCCCAATGATCGACCCATTTGACCATCATCACTCCTCCCTTGAGACACAAAACCTAATTGCCCAGATGCTGAACCCTCGTTCCGGTCGTCTTTGCGAGATAGGGTCGTACAACATCTAGACCACCACCCGTATGGACAATGCGAATTACGCACACCCGCGGCATGCGCACCTACCTCCGAAGCGCAGGGCAGCCGCCATCAATTGGGCAGCTGCAGTCGGTCCTTCCGATCTGTGTGCGCGAGTGTGAGTGTGCGGATGTGTGTGTGTGTTCGGGGGGATGGCGCAGGGCACATGCGGAGGAATCAATCAAGATCCAGGGCTGTCGTGTTGTGTTCGCCTAGGGACTAGGGGGGCCGAAGAAGGGAACATGTCAGGTCGCCCATACAAGTATTCCAAGCACAGGCGCAGGGAGACGCTATGTACTTACGGTTCACGACAATCAACAAAGAAGAGCCGACGAGGGATTATGAGGACAGGGCAGCGGGACCCCCGGATACATCCAACGGGTCGGGCCTCGCGGCTTCAGTAAACGTTCCGACCCGTCCTCCCCGTTCTCCTGGGTTGGGTGAAAGAGCGGGCCATATAGCCCTATTATGAATAGCCTGCGCTGAACGGGGGCGTGGGGGGGTGGCTAGACTGAAGCTACGGCCCCCCTGAAGCCCTGGTATGATGGCCAGTAGGAGAGATTACACTCTCTGAAACGCAAATCGAGGTATACGATTGGCGCTGGCACTATTGGGAGCAGCTGTGGGAAATGCCTCCAGTCGTTGCCGAAGGGGAAAAGGCCCGATTGCTTTGGGTTCATTATTGTCAAGACGGTCCGCCCTGCCACAAACGAACACACATCCAGTGACTGATGCTCGTCTTGTTGAGACCGCAAGGCCCATTCTGCGTCTCAATTATTGGGACTGAGCCCCAATCAGGCACGAGCTTCATGCTCCTCGTTTTGTAGCTGGGAGCCCAAAAGATCGCTACACTACAGCACAGGGTCCTCTGCTCTGTTTATGCATCTGTTTTTTTGTTGGCTATTCAGAACACCTCGTGTTTTACAACGCAAACACTCACCGACTTTATGACGGCTGCAGGCGCCCAACACCTCACCGTACATTGCATTATTGCCTGCCTGCCCGCCCAAAAATCCTGCGCCTCTGTTCGTGAGAGGTTGGTTTTGGTCGTGGTCGTGTGTGCGGTGTGCACGTTCGGTGACCGCCTATTTTTAGTGGCAACGGCTGGGTGATGGGGCGATGGGGCGATGATTCCGAGCGTCGATCGTATTATAACGACTTCTTTATTATAGGCGAAGGGAGGGCAAGTGGTTATGAGATCATAACATGAGGTTCTTTACGAGGCTATCACATTTGCTATAAACAAGACTCATAACATCGCGTCTTCACTATGAACAATATCAATTGACTTCAACACAGGCATCTCGAGAGAAAAACCCCCGTGACACTATACGAATTGCTTTTCTTAGCGGGCATCCTCCGGCTCGACATCCACCACAGACACAAAAGCCTCACTTCTAGCTCCCGACGTATTTGATGTTCGGTGTGGGGGGCGTTGCCATGCCGTGGCCCATAAAATAGTCAACATGATGCGACTGCAGGTATCCCTTCAGCGTCATAGCATTCCGATAGGCGGGATTGTGAGCTAGCGTATAAAGTCGAATATCGCTGGGCTTGTCCGTCGTGAAAACGAGCAGCTGGTTATACTTTGCATTCGACACAATAACCTCCTCCCGCCAGTCGCCCATGATGTCGCCAATAAACATTGGATACCGTCCTGCGCCTTGACCTCCATACGTGTCAATTTTGAGTATGCGCGGCAGGCTCGAGGATGCGGTGGGTTTCGTCCAGTCCCACTTTTCGAATTTGCCGTCGTTGTACAGTTCTAGTAGTTCGTCGCCATCCCACCAGATGCCTAGATGCGGCCAGGGCGCCTTGCTTGTGTCCGGTTCCGCGAGTTTGTTGGATGGCGCGTTGTAGACCCCGGAGAAGGACCAGACTTCGTAGCCTGGCTTCGTAGGATCAATGTCGCCGGCCATTCCACGGGCAACGTCACTCACTTCGGTGCCATAGTGTTCCCAAAAGAACTTGCCCGTCGAGGCATCGTAGTAGTACTCATTCAGCTTGTTGGGATTGTCTTGCTGGATGCCGTAGCCCTGGAGCCCCTTTTTCGTGGGGTCCATCTTTGCAATGTGGAATCGATCGCCGTGGACGACGACGTCGGGCATTTGGTATCGGAAACTACCATCGCCGTTGACGCCGAACCCGATTTCAAACACTTCGTCTTTGCCGTCCTCGTTTACGTCGATGATGCGTGTGTTGTGTCCATCCGCGCCTTTCAAGTTGCTGTTCTTCAAAACCCACTTCCTCGTCACTGTCTTCCCGTCAAATGTCCATGCACCCATCATTCGGTTGAAGTCTTTGTTGTCTTTGCGGTTCTTGAACCATCCTACAAGATGCGGCGTCTTGCCATCGAGATAGCCCACGCCAAATCGAGCGGCAAGAGGTCCATCAGAAATGTAATCGGTCGGCAAAGGAGCAGTGCCTCGTAGCGCACCGGTCCGCCCATCCAGAATAGCAATAAACTGCTCATTATCGTTGCTATGACTGTAAGTCTTGCCATCTCCAAACCTGACTCCATTCGCAACGCGAATAGCTACCTCAGCGCGCCCATCACTGTCAAAATCGAAGACCGTCACACCATCCCAGTGGCCAACGCTGATGGTAGACGAGCCCGGCTCAATGTTATTCTGATTCTCGCTATTCTTTCCGAGTTTGACTTCCCAAAGAAACGTGCCATTGCTCGTGTATGCCTCGATGCTTTGCTGCGTGTTGATGCGGTCCACCACATAGTCGAACTCTCCATCCCCATCCAAATCACCCACCCAGACAAACTTAATCGGCCCATTCTCACGCACAGGAACGCGAAGAATCGGCTCAACCGCATTATTAGCCGGCAACGAAAACAAACCACTCGGGTCCTGCTCCTGGCCATTTAGCACGGGACGCACGTGGTAGTGGTTTTCCTTGGTCAGATCCGCGGTCGAATCAACGTAGTTGGTCCCTCCGGTAAGCACGTTTGCATTGAGACGTTTTGGTTCGCCGTTGCTGGTCGCGCGGTAGACGTTGAAGCCGATGTTGCTGGAGTCGAGACCGAGTAGTCGCCATTTGACTAGCACGTCTTTGCTGCTTGATCGGACCGCAACAACGCCGCGTCCAAGTCTCTCCATGGGTCGCTGAGCGTACACGCTGCTTGTAAGCATGCCACTGAAGATAGTAGCCAGGACCGCCACGGCGGCGCCATTGGATGCAAGCTTCATGGTGGGTAGATGGATTGAAGATGCTTGGCTAGCCCGATAAGTAGCATTGATCGAAGCCGATGCCTCTGAAATATTTCTCTTTTCTTTCTCGTCCCCTTGACGACATTTATATATCCACGCCAAAAACCAACCAAGAAATTAACAATTTTCTCCTCCCCGGACGCCAATTCCGCCGGCGCAGTTTCCCCAGCCTGAATTTGAGCTCATCAAAGGGAGAAACTAAGTCCACACACCCATGCGCACGTTAGACTAGCGGAAAACATCCTCATGGCAAGTCGGCCCGTCCCTCTCAAGTGTCGAACGATACTTTTTCCCCAGATTACCCCAGATTCCGGAGGGCGATTTGCTTGTCTGGGGTGCGGGTGACTCGCCAACGTGGCCGCGAACTCTCGCGACCGCCGTGGGACATGGTCCGCAGCGAAGCTGTTCACGATATGTGTAGCTTTTGATAGGTTGTTTCTCTTTCGGGCTTGCTTGGGGTTTAATTGAGCAGCCCCTGGGCCTCATTTATCTGTCTACAAAAAGCGCAGGGGTGCGTGCGGCGTCCTTGTAAAATGGTGCGTGGGACTAGTCCGAGGGCCGGGGACAATAGCCCGGATGTGATCGTCGTTGTTGGGTGTTGTGCTGGGGTGTGTAGATGTTTACTTTGGAGGTTCTATTTCAATGTATATAGAATAATATAGATGTAGAAGTTGGGAGGGATTTATATATGAATTGTACTATTTTGTAACCCACTTATGCTAAGAACTAGGATGATCGTTCCTCACGCCGTAGGCCGTTCCCATTAGTACAGTCATTCTCTCTCTTCGTCACCCCAACGTAGTCTTCCAGAACACACACTTTTACCCGCAATCCCGCAATAGCTACTTGATAGTAGTATCTTCACGATAAACCCGGATGCACGGCGTGCGAAATATCGAAACTAGCAAGATCTGCCTCGTCGATTCACTTCTAAAGAAAAATCGGCCGCCGTCATAAGCGATCTAATGGCTTGAATAAGTGGACCGCGTATTGAAAATTCTTGCTCCGTTTTTTTTAGCCTGTTTCATATTGTTTGTTTTAGGGATTGTGATGGGCCATGGAGATGTTAGGTTTTGGATTGATCCGAGTGGTATGAACTGGAGAGCGAATTTGGAAGCGTCGTCGTCGTAGGTGACTGTGGAGAGGTTTAGTTTCTGAAGAGGGTCAATGAATCCTCCAAGTCGGCATAAGATAGGTATTCTTGGTATGTTTTCTTGTGCCCAGATTTATTTCGGGAACATACTGCCATGTTCTCCGGAGCTGCAATGCATGCGCTATCGCCAAACCTAGTCGACATATGGGTTCGAACAAGCCTTGAAACAGCAGTGGGTGAATAGTGCTCGAATCTACAGTTGTACTGGAAGGATATTGGAGCGACAAAAGTGCTCGGGAAATAAAAATACCCAGATACTATCTTTGATGTGGTGGCAACTTGAAGTCGAGTCTCTAGGAAAGAACTATAAACAGCGTGGGAGCAGTCGCATTGTCAGACTAAGAGTCTGCTGATTATCACGTTTTTCACCACCGCAATTTTGAAACGGGCGATCCCATGTTTTGGTTTTGGAGAGTGCTGGATGAAATCGCAAGGTCTCGGATGTTTAGTGGAGTCTGATCTAGACTAATTACACAACCCGCAGGAAGCCACCTAGGTGTAGGTAGTACCATCGCGGTCCTTCAAAAGTTTCACGCGTCTCATTTGAAGATCTGTAGTGTACTCTTGTAGAAAATGCTCTAAGCTATGATAAGATTTACGTTACTTAATTCAGCAGAGCTTTAGCCAGTGTCTTTTTGCAGCTTTTCGAAAAAAATTCGATATAATCTGTAAAGCGACAGTCAGCAAATACGTGGTACAAGCTTTTCGGAGATATCAAATCTTCCTCATCTATGCTGGCTGGAAACGTCCCTCGTATGTATGTTATTCGCATATATTCGCAGGCTAGCAAGTCCGCATTCTCTAGCTTTGTAGCACGCAGTCTGAGATTGATGCTACTCCGCGTTGTACAACCTTCCCATTGACTTGCATTTGCGTAATTGTGGCGCTGTACTTTCTTACCTGCCGCTTTCGGGTTGGCAGAAGCGCTTATCATCTTTGTGCGCTTCTAGTCTGCCCTCATTGGAATGAAGATGGGCGCTGAGCAACATACTTCGAGCTTTGTGTTACCATAAATGTGCGCTTTCAGAAACAGAGTATCGTTCGTTCTTAGAACATAACCGATGCTTGAGCACATGCTTTCGTATATAATGGGCATCTATAGCGTTCACATTTGTTGCATATTCGCCCAAATTTCACTATGTCAATGGACGAAAATAAACCTCAGAGCACGTTCGTGGATTGCGCCGAAGGGAGTGGTATTGCGCATGACATTTCACATCATGCGCAACTATCACCTGAGGAGCTGGCAGTGTCGAAGACCTTGAGATGGAAGATGGATATGCGAATCATGCCAATGGTGGTCTTGGTCTATCTAATGAACTACATCGATAGGTTGTACTCCATGTCGCAGATAATTTCCTCGAAGCCTCTTTTGCCATTATGAATTAGAATACTGACGTGGATTACATGCAGGAATAACTACGCAGCGGCGCGACTCCAAGGACTCGAAGAAGACCTTAATTTAGTGGGAGGGCAGTACCAAGCCGGGCTCTCGATTCTTTTCGTAGGATACATCCTAGTCCAAGTGCCATCAAACATGCTTCTGAACCACATGGGTCGGCCATCCTGGTATCTCGGATTCTTCACCATCGCATGGGGTCTGGTCTCACTCTTGACCTCACAAGTGACAAACTACGGTGGCATGTTCGCATGCCGATTCATATTGGGAGTGGTAGAGGCTCCGTTCTTCCCAGGTGTTTTATTCTATCTCTCCAAGTGGTACACGAAAGCAGAACTAGCAAAGCGGAATGCAATTTTCTTTTCAGGATCGCTGCTTTCGGGTGCTTTTGGCAATTTGATTGCGGCCGGCATCCTAAAAGGTTTGCGGGGCAAGATGGGGTTGTCAGCGTGGCAATGGTTCCGTCTCTCTAATCATTGAGTACAATCACAACTCCAAGATCGCGTGCTAATTTCTTCGAATAGGCTGTACATCATCGAAGGCGCGATTACAATCTTCATCGGCCTTTGCGTTGTCGTTATTCTTCCCGACTTCCCCGAGACGTGGCCTGCACTCAGCTCTGAAGAAAAAAGGATAGCCAAACGACGGCTCGTGATTGATGCTGCAGAAGAAGACGTGGATGAGGCTGGTGCCATGTCGCAGGTACATGGATTAAAGCTGGCGCTCAAAGACCCGAAGACATACATTTTATCTCTCGCATACATGGGCATGGGCGGCTCAGTCGGATACCAAAACTTCCTGCCAACACTAACCAAAACACTAGGATACAGCCAAGTGGTCTCACTTCTGCTTGTAGCACCACCCTATATTTTCCTAGTATTTTATTCCTACGGGCACTGCTACGCTTCGGATCATACTGGCAACCGTTTCTGGTTTCTAACATACCCTGTTTTTGTAAGCATCATTGGATTTGTGCTATTTATGACCACTGATTCATTTGGACCTCGCTATTTCTCTCTCTTTTTAATGCTTATTCTTTTTTGTCAAAATGGTACTTTCTATGCCTGGATCAGCAACGCCGTACCTCGTCCGCCTGCTAAACGCGCGGCTGCCTATGCCATCATCAACAGTATTGGCAATTCAGCCCAAGTGTGGACTCCATTTACTTATTTCCCTTCGTCGGCACCTTATTATCGGCCAGCATTAGGTGTTTGTATAGGACTACAGCTTATGTCATTTGCTTGTTTTGTTATAATGCGGCTTTATCTACAGCATCAAAATCGACAGTTAGATGAGTTGGAAAAGGAGGCAAGAAGAAGCAATGCGCAGCTCCGTGCTGCGCAAACGATGGAACTAAACGCGGAGGGAAAATCTGGAGATGCGGACATTGAGCTGATTCGACATGTACAAGGCGGTTTTCGTTTCATGCTTTAAGTGCCTGCCTTCGGTAATTGACATTCGAATTTGAATTGAGATCAACTTCCTAGATTGACCAAGAAATTATTGCCACATACCATTCCTCAGATGCTATCAGAAGAAAGTCTGTCTGGTCCCATGCGTGAGGAAACCAATCGCCTAATCGCCGCGTGCGCCCTCCACTGGATCAACGCATTCCCACGCTCGTTCGTCCTTCCAATCACCTCCCTTTAATTTATTCACTCGTGGATATTTGCAATGCCTCCTCTTGAACTCCAAACCTAATGACAAACTATCATTCACGAACTTCTTCCCGCCCACCGTTTCCGGTGCTTCGTTTTCCTCCACCCACTGCACCAAACCCATCAACATATTTTCATCCGGATCATTACCAGCGACCGCGCCTCCCAATTGCCCCATGAAATTCGCCCCTGGTCCTCCGTAACAGTGTCCAACACCACTGGCACGGAAATATCTATAGAATTTGTCCAAATCGGCAACACTAGTGTTGAGCGCAGACTGTACCGTTTTGTAGTACCAGTCAGAGACTTTGAAGGATGTCAAATCATCAGCAATGCCGTGCCAATGCACGACTTTCCCACCGCGGTTGCGAAATTCGGATATGTTGCCGTCGAAACTGTCGAGATTGGATGAGTTGATTTGTAATGCATTCAAAGAGTCTTGCAGTGTGTAAGTTGTTAGGTCCCATGAGAGATTCTTGTACACAATGTAGCGGAATACCTCCGTGAGCACTAGCGCAACAGTGATAGTTAGTAGAAGGTAAAGGTCAATGGGAAAAATGAAGGTCATTCAGATTCTACGAAATGGTCTCTAAAACAAGTATGGGACTTACGATCTGTTATGAAAGGGGTGTAGAGAGCATTGATGAATTCGGTTTCGTAGCCGTGCCCATGGCCAGGCGATAATAAAGTTGTGTTATTATATTCCACAGGCTCAAAAAGGCTGGCTGCTATATTGACCTGCTCTTGGGTTATGCACGTATCGTTGCCCCCAGTCGTTGCTGGCGAGCAAAGAAGCGGCGTCCAGTCTAATTTGCATGCTATCGGGTCTTCGAGAATCCCATCGCGAGCACCATCAAGTCCATCGCACTGCCTAAGTACTTCTGACTTTACAGCTGCCCACTGATCGGGGGTTACTGCTGTCTCATTCGCAGTAAAACCAAGAATTTTCAGCGCATTTGCAAACCATGCTATATGCGCAAACCATCCATTAGCAGGCGCTCCAGCAAGGACACCATCGAATAAAGCGGGAGTTCTTTGGATCGCTGTCCAGGCTTGTCTACCACCAGTTGAGCATCCCATGTAATAACTCTTCGCAGGAATTTCTCCGTAGAATTGCTGGGCTATGGATTTCCCGATCGTAGCGCCTGTTTGCACACCTCGCCAAATGAAGTCTTCGTACACCTCAGGATGATCGTAAAACACTCTGCCGGAAGATCCATTGTGGCCTGCATTTGTGCCAATGGTAGCGAATCCATATGACGCGCCATATGCGAGATCGGTGTATCGGATGCCTTGAAAGATAAAATCTATTAGTACTCTTCTCTTTTGCACTCTACTTTGCTGAAACAAATAGCAACTGGCGTAGCGAGATACTGTTCCACATACATCCAGACAGTGCCGAATTCCCCGTCGTCAGGATCCTTCTACTCTCCCATTTTTCCGGTAACCAAATTTCCATCTCCACCTCACTGGTTTCGGTTGTCTTAACCCTCAAACTCAGTCTGCAAAAGCTGGCTGCAATGGGCGCTGCGAGGGCTTCTTTGCAAGAGTCGTTGATTCCTTCCTCGGGGCCATTGACATAGTCGTTCGGCTTGAGGTACTTCAGAAGATTGATCGAATAGGTGTGATTCAGTGAAATCTTGTTTCTAAGGCCAATGCAATTCTCCTCAAAGTTTGGCAGTGGAGTTGGAGTGGACTGCGCCTCTCTGGCGATGAACGCGAACAGCGCTGCAACAAATTCGATACGCATGGCAAGAGAGCAAGAGGCAGAATCAAACGTGCGATACCGGGCAAGTACGCGCGGGAATTTCATTCATATATCCCTTTGTATGTTGCACATTTCCGCGGTTTCGGAGGCAGTACAGCGGTACTCTTTCTCCGGGTGAGCTTACACTGGATCTTGTGGCTTCAGATCGAATGCAAAATGGCAAATCTATTTTGCGCTTCTGACCTCTCAACATCTGCTCGCATGATGTTGAGATTCTCTGGATCGGTAGGACGACGTCTCCTTCTCCACCTCCATCCATCATCTTCAAATAGGATGCCGTGGCGTGCGTCAACAACATAACTCGCAGAATGCCGGTCGGGATGGCTTGCTCCGCTTTCTCCATCCTTGTAGGATATGTATTTGGTTCAGGCTGAGACGTGATTGGCCTACGTTACCTAATGCAAGTGCAGCATCGGGTGCTCATTTTCGTGATCGTCTCAACATTGCATTCATGTCTTTTAAATTAATTGCTTACATTGTACGTCGACGTGATTCATGATTCTCAGAAAGAGTGCGTAGAAGGGGGTAGATGACGGTAAAGTTACCTAAAAGCTTCCCCTTGCGCTTGTAGTGTTTCTCACGGCTGCCTTCAGTCTCAGCCATAGTAAGCACAACATGCCATTGACCTACCTCCAAATCCAGGTTTTGGGGCATTCTAAAACACAAGTCTTGATGTACTTTTTTCTACATAGACGCTCAGAACCATCTATCGTATTTCACAACTCCACCTACACAACAAGCCACTCTTCCCATTGCACCTCCGGCCTCGTCTTCCCATCCCAGGTAATCTCCTCTTTCTCAAAATGCCAAGTGCTCCCGTGAAACCTTACCAAAAACCGTCCATTTGCATCCATATCTCCATCCACCGTCGCACCGACTCTTGAGCTCTCCACCGGCCATCCAGTCACAGGGTCCACTTCCCGCTCTTCAATTTCAATGACGCGTTTTGCGACTGCGGCGGCTTGTTCGGCGTCCCATAAAGCTTCGCGGGGTAGATTTCGTGAGAGAAGGGAGACGGCTTCGCGGCGGGTGTGCGGGCAGCGACAGCGTGTTGCAGTGAAGTATAACGAGGGGATGAGAGAGATCTCGAAGGTGAAATTGGCGGCTAGTGATTGGTGGGCGAACTGGGAAGAGTTTTCCGATGATTCTGTGCTGCTGGTGTTTGAACTGGGAGAGCTGAGTGGTGGTGTTGAGCGAGGCATGGCTGGTAAGTTCATCGATTGGATAATTCTTTGCGCATGGCGGATCAGGGCTTGGAAGCCCGATAGATGTGAATCGCATGGTGCCTCGAGAGGCTCTGCGGCAGTTGCCAACGCAATGCATGTTGTGTAGTATGTCATTTTCATATTGCTTGCTATGAGTTGGTCTTCTTCGGATAGGGATTCCTGGGATTCAAGGAGTTCTAAAGTTCGGAACCAGGCGTCATGCGCGTCAAGAAGCTGTCGTTGGGTTTGAAGATCTTCGGCTGTTATTGGTATCTTCACATACATTTTTTGACCTATAAGACGAGCGAAAAGAATCGATGCATTTCGTAGCTCCATGCTGTGGGATTGGGCTTCGTGAACGGAGCTGAAAACTTGTCCTGCGGTCAATTGTGGACAAGGAACTGGCACGTCGACGATAGGACTGGGGCCGACATATAAAAGGGCGGAGGTTATTGTTCTGGTGAAAATTGGCACCAGGTTCTCCTTGATCATTGTGTTGGAGCCGTGATATGTTACCCGCGACGTTGCCACGGGGAGCTGGCCTTGCTCCCCTGCAGAGAGAATTCGTAGTCCGCTACTCAGGTGTGTAAACGCGGTTTCGACATTGCCTCTTAGAAATTCGATACAGATGAACAGCAAGCATGTTACAAGGCCCATTTCAAGCGTATATGAAACCTCGCCCATACGCTCGATGAGATGCCTAACAGCCTTGTTATAGTGATAGAGAAGCGTTTGATTCCGAGAATCGAGCGCCAGCGCTGAGCGAGCGTGTTTCAAGCTCCCTGGCTCTGTCCGATTAAGATATCCCAAGGCAACGAGGGCATGGTGAATACATGGCTCAACCTGAGCCATTTGAAGAACGGTTCGGCTCCAGAATCCATTGTCCAGTCGGCTGGATAAAGTCTGGCCTGCACATCGATAGTAGAATTCCAGATGGTGGATGCCGCTATCCGCGGATTCCAACGAAACTGGGCTTATACGAAATACAGCTTGATTTGGACTCGGAACTCTGGACTGTACTTTTTTATTGTCCTGGGCGTAACCCTCGCATTCGCGGCCAGCGCTGGTACACCTGATATCGAGTCAAATTTCTAACCTGGCGAACACGTGATATTTCATGCATACCTCAAGCAAGTCGGTTTTCCTTCATCGCACCTCACTCTTCTGCGCCTATGGAAATGGTTTTAGTGCACGATCGTACATTGGCTTGGGCAGATGGTGATGCGTTGGAGCGCATGCCGGGCGGGAGTAGTGTCTGCAATTGGGCACGTACTTGCAGGTGATGCAGCCGGTTTTTACTTTGGCGCCATATCTGCGAGATTTCTTTAACTCAGGAAACTCGATTACAAATGTACTGCCACTCATTGCTAGGAGATGAGTACTTTTGCCGTTCGATAGAGGAGAGTAAGGAGTGCGGAAATTACATCCGAGTAATCACAGAGAAGACAAGCACGGCTAATCCACTCTGGGATTACGGTCACGTGAAAAGCTGTTCACTTGCTTATTTTCAATGACTGAGTCTCCTCTACACGAATTTGACATTATCTAGAGGGAAGAACTGAATCCTAATATGCGTTTTGGGTATAAGCTATGCTTGTTTTCTATCACGCACACCCAAATAGCGTAAATCATACGAGGTGAGTAGCCATCAGACTGCGTTCAAAATCTACCATGTTACTTTGCCTTCTGCATCGGGTCGAACGATGACAGGCTCTTTTTGTAATCCAGAGCAATATGTCTCAGGAAATATCAATACGGCAGGACTCACATGGGTAATGGCGCATGTGGCAGAAACTCAAGTATTATTTGCAAACTAAGAAACACTCCCACAATGGAGTAAGGTTCAGTCTCTAACACTTCAACTTACCATATCACAACGGGTATCAATCGGTCTGGCGCAGCAACCCTAGCGCCCGGATATTTCACCTCTACCACGACGAACAGTGTCTCAGTCCAAGCTGATCTCCTTGACACTGACCGTCGTATTTGCTCCATTGTGTTGCTTGTGGAGCCATGTGCTTTCATGTGAGAGAAACGATTGGCTCTCTAGGCCCTTTGGTGCCTTGAACTTCTGGTTCAGCTCTGAGAGCATATAGTAAACTGATTTCAGTGTTGGCACTGATATTCCGATGGATTCTGCATATCTCCAAATATCGCCTGCATATTTAATCAGCTAATAGCCTAGAGCAAATTGAAACTTTTACTTACCACATAGAGCTTCAATCTCCATTGGCCTTCCTTTTCTTGCATCCTGGAGCATAGAAGGAATGATTGGTGCGCTCCGAGCGACCGCCTCAAACGTCGTGCGCTCGATATCTTCAGGAAGCTGAAAACCTCCCTTGATGGCAATGTCGTAGACTTCTCGCGCCAACTTATGTACAAGCATCAAATTCGTTTCCGGTCCATGGATAATTTGCTGAGTATCCAGCCCAGAGATGGCAGTAATCGGACTCCAAGCTCCGTTGAAAATCAACTTGCCCCATCTTTCCGACTGAATATCAGCCACTGCCTTGAACTTTTCTTCCAGAGAGACGAAACGTTCCAAGCTAGCCTGGTGCACAGCAGGATCTGTGACGCCCTGGTTATAGAGTCCTACATGGAATGCATGTGGTCGAATCTGGGCTGTTTGCTGGACTGTGCCCACCGGCTCTTGTATGCAGGCCACATAGCAAATGGCCGAGAGAATGGGATTTGTAGGCAATACTTGTCGTAGTTTCTGTTCAATGCCAATTCCATTTTGGATGGCAACAAGCGTTGTGTTTGGCGTGACAACATGCGCAAAGTCGTCCACAAAAGACGATACATCGTCCCAGGAGGCTTTGTTGGCGCAAATGATATAGTCGAATTGATCGTCTTTTGCTTCTTTCATGGATCGATAGGTTTTATACGGGCGAAATGTGCCATTTCCCCATACTCTTGTCTCCATGCGCAAGCCTAGATTTTTGGTGATGTCGTAGTTTGAACGGCATACTGCCGAGAGTCTGACGCGCGGATTTTGTGCAAGGCGCCAGCCGATGGTGGCTCCGACGGCTAAGATTATGTTAGAATACTGGTGACAATATTTTGGTATGTGGTCGGATAGTTGCTTTCATACCTCCTGTGCCGAACACCAAGATCTTGATGGGTGATTGACTCATGTTATCTAGCGTGGTTGCTTCCTGGCCTTGTCGTTTCTTGGGGGAGGGAAGACGAGCATGAAATTGGGTGTTCAACTTGCTTCTTAAATGTAGTTCCAACGTATACCAATTCGTGTGTGATGGGTTAGTAATCGCTATGAAATAAGAAATAGTACACCTTTCCAAGGGCAATGAACGTGGTAGTTGCAGCTATGCCGGTTGCAGGCATGAGTTCCTCCCAGCCCAGCAGAGTAGGTTGCAATTCTTTATGTTTACAAATTAGATCCTTTCGATTCCGAATTGCCGGATACATGTGGCCCTGAAATGCTTTATTCGAGCGACTGTTAGACCCTCAACATGCCGATTGCGGTTATGAAATAGTCAAGCGAGTAGCCTTAGTTGGGTGAGAGATAGCCGTCTTGATTGGCTGGAAACACTTCCCTAGCTCACAATTAAACAAACTTCATATGTTGTACGGGTTAGATTCACATGTGGAAATTTCTCTTTCTCTCCTCCTCAAGAATTTCACACGTATAATATTGTACAGTCAAGACAGAGGTATCGACGATAGATGATTCGATGATTTACGGTCTCATGAATTTCAGAACTAATGCTAGTTCCTGAATGCAGCAGTGAAATAACTGCCCGACTTACCAGATTCTAGCCAATATAGAAATGGATAGCTCTATCCACAGTCCCCAATGGTTACTGATATTGAGTCCACCTAAGCAGCTATTGGATTGGCTTTCTTATTCAACAACCTTCTCCGAGGAGCACGAAGGTCAAGTTCAAACAGACACCCGATTCTTTCAAACACCAAATAATATCATTCTGAAGAAAACCAAATAGCCGTTTGCGATCAAAATGTTGACAGAAATGATCTTCCCAATCTCCCACGACGCTACCATAACAGATCAGTGGCCGTCACCAACATCACTTGAATCTGGATTTGGGACGTCAAAAAACATATCCAAAGTCTAAGGAGCAGTCGGGTAGTCGGCTAGAAACTATGGTTCCGCAGATGCCTTTGCAAAGTGATAGTATTAATCAGGCAAGGGGTGGGCCAGATACCAAGAGAGCAGTTCGGAGGGTCCCAAGAAGACAGTATCCAATTGGGTTTCATAGTATGAGCCACCCATATAATCAGGCTTGATGAACATCGCCGATTCATGCACGAGTTATCCATAGTCTTGACCTTATTCATGCGGCAGTTGCCGGGTCAAAGAAAGTTATGTACCTACATTCCTTCACAACCAACAGCGAAACGGAACGCGATAAGGCTCGCGAGGAAGCGGAAATGACTTCCGACCCAAAAATCCTTGCATGTAAATGACTTCGGTCAGGCACACTGCCTGCTTGCGGTAACCCCTTTTCACATGCCACGATCATATCAGGACATTTTTTCGCTGCATTGTCGTGCTTCTCACGTGGCAATCAGCATTGTTCTGAAGCCCAAACACGCTCAGCCGAAAGCAGGCCAATGGCAACATGCAAGCATTACTTTCTATTCTACGTCCAACTACAGGAAACACATTTTTCTCCGATTCTCGCACTGCGGAATCTGTCCAGTTGTCAGCCATCTGAATTTGCGAGCACACTCTAAGGGTGGCAGCATGTGAAGTTACTATAGCTCTGTGAATTAAAGATGAGATGTTTTCCAGTGTCAAGATACTAGACAGAGACAGTTCTCTAGTGCTTTCATCAGTCGTTACTTGGTCAAATAAATAGCTATTTCATTGTGGAATCATGATTCCGCCTCAAGCTCCGTGCTCCACGGTGTTGGACATACTCCGACGCGCATGTCGGCTCCAGCCGGACAACTGTATTACGTTTCTGAACAATGCGAATGAGAAAGACCCAAAAAGCATCACATATGCAAACCTCCTTCGTGAGGCCAAAGTAAGTTTACTGCATCCTGTGACTACGCCGTTCCATGACTAATTAAGCATCGCAGGCCAATGCATCAATCCTGAGGAAAGGCGCGGTTGTTGTGCCCAATCAAATCGTTGCGCTGTATTTCGACAATCACAAAGACAATGTCATCTGGTTCTGGTCTGTCATTGCAGCTGGGGCAATTCCAGCTGTCCTGCAACCATTTTCGAACAATTTGAAGATCATGGGCGATCAGCTCGCCAACATTGATCGCATCCTGCAGTCTCCAACGGTCATTACGTCTCAGCATCTTGCGCTTCATTTCAAGCCAATGCCATCTCTCAAAACTATCACGATACAAAGGATTCATCATCATGAATTTCCCCAAAAGATGATGATTGAAGCCCAATGTGTCCAAAGAAACGAGCTGGCTGCTATCTATTTTACATCTGGGAGTACTGGTCACTCAAAAGCCGTCGAATTCACTCATAAGCAAATCATTGCATCTGTCGAAGCCAAGACACGATTTCACGAAGTTCAAAGCAATTGGAAATTTCTTGGATGGTGTTGTAAGTAATTTCGCATATTTCGTAGATGCTCCGGAACTGATATTCATCCCTAGCATTTGATCACACCGCCAATTTTGCCGAAGTTCATTTACAGGCCATGTACAATGGCTGCGATCAGTTCCAGGTTGCAACAGCATTCATGGTGGCTGAACCTGCTTGTTTTCTGGATTTAGTCAACAAGCATCGGATTTCATATACATTTGCTCCTAATTTCTTCATGGCCGCCGCGATCAATCCGCTCGGTAAGCCCGGGAAAGAGCTCCCGCCGTACGACCTCAGCTGTCTCAAAGTCTTGTTCTGTGGCGGAGAAGCCAGTAGCACTGAAACACTTGTCACAGCTGATGAGGTTCTTGTGAAACTAGGCGCTCCGGTGCACAGCATCAAATCTGTTTATGGTTTGTCGGAAGTAAGTTCCCATCTCCACAGTTACAGCAGTTCATAATACTGAATGATATAGACACTGGCGGCATGCTTTTACTGTACGAAGACCCCGAGTTACGATGAAGAGCACGGGTACAAGTTCGCCTCTGTTGGCCAGTGCCTAGACCAAGCCGTTGAGGTTCGAATAATGGATGTCCAGGGCAAGGAGTGCCCAAGAAATGTTCAAGGCGCGGTTCAATTACGTGGAGATTTAGTATTTCAACGCTACCACAACGATGAGGCGGCAACATCGTTTGCCATGACAGATGATGGGTGGTTTGACACGGGCGACCTTGGTGTCATTGACAACAATGGAATAATGAGCGTCAACGGCCGCTCCAAAGAAACGATGATCATCAACGGCAACAACATATCTACCTTTGAGCTTGAGCACGCGATAGAGACCGCTAACATCCAGGGCGTCACCCCTTCATTCACAGCATCTTTCTCGACCTGGGTAGAGGGACACGATACGGAAAGCATTGTCATTCTCTTCCATCCAACAGAAGATATATCCCACAATCCTTCATGCCTTCGTCAAGCAATCCAAGAGATAAATCACACAGTCATTGGTTTTTGCGCCCAGCCACCCTATGCAGTAATCCCATTGCCAAAGCAAAAGCTACCAAAGTCCGCCCTCGGTAAATTATCGAGGGGCAAATTGAAGGCCGCATACGAAGATGGTCAATTCGACGAATTTCTCGTCAAAGACAACGAGGAGAGCGAAGATTCCGCCGAAGCTGGCATACCTCTCACATCAACATTGCAGGAGACAATTGCCGAGGCCCTAGCCTGCCATACGAGCATGCCACGAGACCAAGTGAAAGCCGATACCCCTTTCCAACGCATGAAAATCGATAGTCTCGGGTATCTTCGAATCAAAAGGTTGCTCGAAAAGTGGTTGGACATGGAAGGAGCAATTCCAATGCCCATGCTGATCCGTTCATCCAACATCCTCGAGCTCGAAACCGCATTGCTAGGAATCGGAACTGTCCCTGCGACATATGATCCCATTGTTCCTCTCGCAAAGGGCTCTAAGACCCCACTTATTCTTTGTCCTCCAGGTGGCGGAGAGTTTCTGACTTGGCTTCCTGTGATCAAGTATCTGGAGGATCGTCCAATCTACGCCCTTAGGGTGCGGGGCCTCCAAAAGAATGAAAAACTTTTCGATTCACTGGACGACATGGTAGAGTGAGTACACCATGATTATGCGTATCAGTTACCTTTCTAACTATAAGAAAAGCTGTTACATAGAAGGCATCAAGCGATATCAACCAGAAGGACCATATGCCTTGATGGGATTCTGCTTCGGCGGCACGCTTTCGTTCGAAATTGCAAAGAAGCTTGAAGCTGCTGGTGACGAAGTAGCATTCTGTGCTGGAATCGACAATCCGCCTCTTCTGAACTCGATATTATGGCGCAGGACTACGCGACAATTTTTCATCGACTTGCTTCACTTCCATGCCATCCTCACGGAAGAGGAAGCGATGGCTATGGAGGAAGATATGTCTGATGTGAGTGAATCCTGCACGTAGCATTAGACAATTGACCAATATCTCTAACCGCTGTTAGGTTCCCGACGACGACTTCGTCGATGAAGTATTCCGACGCTTCCCAGACGGAACTCTCGAGGCTCTCGGTTTGACCAAGCCCAACGTAGAACAGTGGGCCCGCGTCAACGAGGGCACGCGCATCATCTCCGAAGACTACAAGCCCGAAGGCACCGTCTCCAAATATGATTTATTCTGGGTTCCACCTGCGCCGATTTTCCGATGCACTCTCGATCAATGGTATCATGAGTTCCTAGGTGCGTGGAAGAACCATGTCACAGAGCCGGTGCGAGAGCATAGAGTTGCTGGCAGTCATTTCACGATTATGCATGGAGAGAACATAGATGCTCTTCAGAAGGCTTTGAACAGAGCGTTGACGGATAGGGGTTTGTAATTTTAGCGAATGGGGCGAATCTGATGTAGTGTGGATAATACCTTAGAGAAATTGGATAATTTTGTGTCTTAATGTTACCAGTATTACACCAAGTGAAATGTCTTTGTATAAATGCCCCTCAATTACAGCGCGTCCATCAACAGTTGAGAACCAACAATTTCAACCCCAGCCAGCCGCGGGTTTTCTATAACTGTAATGCCAGTCTCCGAGTCCTTGTAGCTGGAATATGTAAAACAGACTAAAGGCTTAGAGAAGGTAAGCAAGAGAGAAGTTTTAGGTGCGAGAAGTTTCCTTGCACCTAGGGAAGGACTTTGAGAAATGCAATGAGTTTCAGTTCGATTTGGGAAAATAATAATACATATTACTAAGACGCCATTAAAAATGATCGCTATATAATACTAAATTCATCTTATATTTGATGTTCATGCACAAAATTCATGACGGCACAACATTAACGACCGAGCAGTGCAACAAGGTCATCATACTCACAAACCGTACCCATTTGACCAAGCAGGTTATACTACCGTATCAAAGAGCATTCGTTGAACCTGGTGCCCGTACACGCTTCTGTAGTAAATCAAGCGCTGGAACATCATCATCTCCCACCCTAACAGCCCGCAAAGTAGGCGTCGGGCTCAATGTCAAGTCCATGCTCCCAGCATCAGGCATCTGGTCAGAACTAGTGGAACTGTACGAACCACAGAAATGCGCGGGGCGATAACGACCAAGATGACCCATTCCTTGTTCGAGACCCCTTCCATATGCGCCCGGGCTGGATTGTGAAAGGGCTGCCAAAGAGAGATGGCGGCCTGTGCCGTGCTTTCTTGGATGGCTACGGGGAATCGGGGAGCGCTGAGTCAGTGCGTGGTTGAGTTTCGTGACGAGGTGATTCTGGGCCTGTGTGGTTCGTAAATGGTGTTCACTGGTGTCCAAATCCATTGTGAATACATCGGGAATAAGGTCGTCGTTGAGCTGAGAAGAAGGTACCTCGTCTTCTTCTATCGAGTCAGGGGTGCGTGAGACTGACGGTATAGTACCCGATTTTGCTGAAGCCCGGGATGGAATGAAGATTGATGGAGTGTGCTGGCGATGGGCATCTCTGTATAGATCCCCGAGGTGAGGCAGTGGGCTGTTTGCCAAGATGGAACTCGAGTTCGTGGTGTAGGATGATGGAGACCCATATGAGGAAGTCATTCTGCAATGCTCACAAGGACGTAATGAAGATCGATAGCAAAGACGGTGTCTTGAATGAAGAGCAATTGAGAAAATTGTAGTTTTTGGAAGAAAAGAGGGGGATGTCTTTGAGACTGTGAGGACAGCATATGCTCCATAAGAACTGGATGGCTAGGTATACAGGTTTCCGACAACATGCAACGAGCTCGGCCCTTAACTATTTCCTACCGACCCGCATCCATCGGCTGCCTCAACCCCCAATAGAATTGCTACCGTGCCGAAGGCCATAGTATCCCTGCTTCTTCCCCTTTCGTCGAGCCACTGAAGCTGAACATGGATCCGCCATGTCACGGGGTCGTCGTCCTTCAGAACGGGGACACATTGCATAGACGTGACACACTCCGAAAGAACCACCAACAGAGTCTGGATCAGGAAACAAGCATTTTGCATCTACAACTTCGAGTTGGAATGAGGACGATTGGTGATTTGAGGGACGAGATTTTATCTTGGGATGTGGGAGGTGAGGACTGAGCTGGGCTGGGGGCGTTGTGGCTTACATTATGCCATTCCAAACTTTGTTCGCTGCAATGCGGAGGACATTCCACAACTTTTTTTCTGGCGTGGTTACACGACTGGCAACGCTTTGACTGGGGATTTTTGACAAGCGCGTTTGCCGTCAGCTTGCAAGTGGGTTTTATTGGATGGCCCCAATGCCCGAAAACACTGATATGATATAAACGTCATCTCATTTGATTATTGTACCCCAATACCTTAACAACTGGTGCAGCACAGTAAGACGTCAAACCTGTCAACTGAGTGAACCACGATGTTGTCAAAGGGCAAAGTAACACAAATGGTACTCGTGTAACAGAACTAAAGCAGCCTCTGCCAAATCCATTCATATGCAGGAACACAACCCCCGCACTTTCTTCTCTTTTCTCCAGAAAGAGCCGGATCTTATGTGAAACGATGGCTTGTAAACCATAACTTCTGCCTTGCAGGTCTCGTGCATTCCATTCCGCTGTGGGCTAGCATTGTCCGGATATTGAGTGCTTAATTGCCCCCTCGAGACGAGGTGGACATGCCATAGACCTTGTCCTTTCGTAGTATGGTGATACATGATTTGAAATGACAGGATAGACTAGTCGGTGAGCGCGGGATCTGGAAGTTCGTTGATGCGATGTTGGGCACTCGTTGACCAGCTCTGGTTGATGTAAAGGTATCGTAAGTCCATCGTGAAGGAGCCAGCACATCAATATGCCAATCAGATAGTCTCCTGTTAAGATTGTACTGTGATAGATATCAGCTTCTAGCAAATCAAGAACTTGACGCGCATGAATACTACTTTCCTTCAGTGGCAACTACTGTGACACAGTTATCAGCCTGCCCAGGCTACTTCTCTTCAAGAATTGAATGATCCAAAGCTTCTCAAGCGCTAACCAATTTTTCTCAACTCCTATTCCATAAACTTCCCATTAGATTTGCCATTGGCTCTTCTTCTATTCGTATATTGCCGGCGTCCTACCTGTGTGCAAAATCTCTTTCCTTTTGAAGGTGTAGCAAATATCTAGCCACTTTAGAAGAAGTGATCATTTGCTGCAACGGAGAGCCCGGTGTACTCGAATTGGTTTGATATTCCGTGATTCTCTTGACTTATCTATTGTCCCCACTGACAACCCAGATCTGCAGTGCACCATCCTCAACTAATGGATAGAATTTCGCGATGACTAGCATGAGCCAAAGCTGGATGTGGATATGGCGATCCATGGAATGAAGCGATGGAACCCCAAATCAGTTTGTTTTATCATGCTGAGTGTGCCATGACTCTAATTCACGACTTCGAGGACGTTATTTTTGCCTCCAACACGAGCAAGGACCACGGAAAGATGGGGTCCAAAATCGTAGCCACTGTCCAGCGAACAGCCCATCTGCTCATTGGGTTCATGAATTCACCTGCTAGGGCGTAAATTAGTACTTGCAGTCTTCGTCATTGTGAGCGGTAATAATATACTCAGACTGCATACGACTTGTCTCCATGGCAAAGGTGTCCTGGTCAAATTCTTCAGGCCAAATAAGCGCGACGGCGGCATTTGTTAGTGATGGAGCGAAAAATGATGTAACATAGCCAACGAGACAATGCGTCATATCACCAGCGGATACTATCGATATTTCACTGAAGGAGGCATATGCATGGCGAAATCTATCTAAGTTAGGAGCTCTTTCACTCTATGGTATTTTACGTCAGATATCATTTTACCATGCAGACAGGCCGCACGACATACGGAGGATGAGAGGAATAGTAGACGTACAGATGATTCGATCCCTCGATACCACTCTCCACAGTCCAGTTTATTCTGAGGACAGAGCTGGCCCCCTTGGGAAGGGATTGAAGTTGACTGCACCACGGCCAAACTCGCAGAGGTGAAGCGACCATATCTTCAGTTTATCCGAAAGTGCCAGAATGGTGTAGGAAGATCAACTGATGTGAGAAGATTTCGAGTAACGTAGCAGAAGGGACTTTTGAACACTATAGTTTAGTCCCAACGCTTGGCCTCGTTTTTCGTACCTCGTTGACGTATTAGTTAGGAGCAGTTTTCTCGTTTGTCGTATTCCCTGTACCGTATCTCGTTTTGCTGTATACGAACCCTTATCCACCAGTATCACATCTTATGGCAAGCGGCATATTCTGCATACTTGTGCCATAGGTATTTCCCCGTATTTGCCCGGTCTAATACACGTTGAGTGCTAAGACAGTGCGTACTAGGTAGTAATTACCTATAGTTGCGAGGAGACAGGGAAGTTGCCGCTACACCACTTGAGGTGTGTTATTTACAATAGGCTGAATGAATATTGACGACCGATATCCCGTTGTATTGTTTTCAACAAATAGAACATTGTGTAAAAGCTTTTCTATAATCACCATCTTTTAATCCCATATGTTATCTTCAACTTATCACTAACCCAGTTATGAATTACTGTAGAAGATAATCTATGTTCAAGCGACCATGATTCCATTTTTGTGGTATATGTTTGGTGTAGTTACTACATTCGCAGCATCAAACATCATCTACACAGCTCTCCACTCTCCTCGCAAGTCTCAAGCCCAGTCGTTAGGTATTTGCTGTTTCTGGTGCGTTTCATGCAATTTGTCCTTACATTTTATTTAGCAGTTCCTATTGTCCTTGATTACTTGCTGCCTGCACACATTATCTCATAAATTTCAACGAAAGCCAAGCTCATGTACGTATCTATTAACTGCGGTGCTATCTTGATGGTCTTTGGAATATGTGGAAATTTTTCCCTCATGATGGGTTATAGCCGATTAGATTGCGATCATTCACTATCTGCAGCTGCCATAGGTACCTATGTCAAGCACTCCGGGCGTTTTGTGCTCACTATAATAACAAGAAAACAGCTCTAAGCAAAAATTTATTCCATATGATACCACCTGTAATAGCCCCAACCTCCAGCATATATACTCAGATCTCGAAAGATCCAACCGTCCTGAATGCCTTAGCACTCGTTGACGAATCTTGCGAGGGCATTGTGGGTCGCATAAAAGGCACCCTTGGGAAAGTAAGTTTCGTTGAACATCAACGGCTTGGCCCCCGGAAGCCAAGTATACAGGTGCTTATCCGTGAAGCCCCAGAAACTGATATCGGTTATTCCCGCGTCGAGAGCCTCCTCGATAACCGCGCCATAAATCTCCGTCTGGAGTGTGGCGTTGAGCGTGTGGACGTCCATCTCAGCAATCGATACTTCGAGTCCGAGTGCCTTGTACGAGTTGACCATCTCAGTAATAACGCCAGGTATCGGGGGTACTTCAGTGATATGCATTTGGAGGGCAATGCCATCGATGGGAACGCCCTTCGCTACAAGTTGGGAGACCATGTCGTACAGTTCCTTGCGCTTGTTGGGGAGCGACTCGACAAGATTTTCGTTGAGGAACAGCTTAGCATCTGGATCTGCTGTTCGGGCGATGCGGAAGGCATCTTCAATGTAGCTGGGACCGAGTACTTTATAGAAATTATTAGGCTCCAGGCCGCTGCTATTTGTTCGAAGGCTTTCGGTAACAACATCCCACCGATCCATCTTGCCGTGGTACCGGTGCATAACGGCTTCAAAGTGAGTCGCTATAGCAGCACGTAAGGCTGTCGGGGAGGTAATATTGAGCAGGTAATCCGGGTTGCAACAACCCGAGATGAGGCCATGGCCCTTAACTGCCATGTTGTTGGCTTCTGCAAATTCGACAAGGCGATCGAGCAGGCTCCAGTCGTACTGTTCTTGGTTCGGATGGAAGAAACGCCACTTTAACTCATTTTCTGGAGAGAGGCTGTTGAACTGCTTGGAAAGGACGGCCCTGAACTGAGGATCGTCGAGGTACGACGGGTTGATTGCCCCAGACCCAATGAGAATGTTCTTCTTGACGGCCTCTTCCCTCAGCGAGGTGGTGCCGGTGCTGGGGATATCGACGGCTTCAACAGCGGCGAGAACCGCGGCGATGACTGTTGCGGCCTTCATTGTTCAGCGTTAAATGTTTGTAAGGGTATCAATTGAGGTGTCCTGTTACGGGTGAGACCATCATCTGCATGCACATTGATGGGGATTTATAGGCCGCGATTTCATGGCAATTAATTGAAGCCCCGCAATCCCACCTCTAGTAGGTATTTCATAAGTATTCCATATGAGGTACATCCTTGTAGGAAAAGATGTCAACGGCAACGGGAATGCATAGTGCTTGCCGGAAGTGGTAGTGCTTGCGAGTCGTGATCAGCCTTGAGAAGCTTTCGACAACCGAGCCAGAAGGTACCGCGGTGTCATTCCGGGTGTGCTCTTGCAGCCCAATTCTCCATCACCCTGATATCTTTTAATCACATGAGTCTGCCTCGCCATTATGGCGGAACCATTGAGCACAAGATTTAGTGCGGTGGAATTCGGCGAAATGTGTGAGCCAAAGGTCGGGCAATTGCGTACTTAGGGGCAAGCAAACTTTCGTATCGCCAGGGACTCTCTATACGTCCTTGGCATGTTATTGTTACTCCGAAACCCACGAGACCAGGAAAAAACCTGATATACTAGTGCTGCGGACATTACCTATGGCAGTTACTAGGAGAAGCCAAAGGGCTCTCAACAAGGACACGTAAACAGTCCCGAGGCGGTTGTCAGGAAGCTTGCGAATACTGCAACCACCCAGTATCTGCTCTGCCATGTTCATTTGCGAGTTATTTTTGCTGTTGTATTTGTAGATCAAGTGACATGGACAACAGCGGCAGGTAGTTCATACTGGGTTAGAGAGCAGATCCGATCCAACTTGCGTGTGCTCGTATTGTGGTCTTAGGTAGTGGACTACGAAGGGAGATTGAGATACATAAACCTGACGAATAAGTCCTATTAAGGTGAGTACAATTGAACAATGGACCTCTTGATGCAGGATATGTCCCGAAGCATCATACCGCTCTCAGACCCACCGACTTAGATGGCACATTTCGTCCTAATAAACCACATATGGAGCAAAGGAATGCTTTCTTGGTTAAGGCACACTGCCATGACGGACCATAGTAAGCGAAAATGAAATATGCTTGATGTTCAAGCTGAGGTTTCAGAGCCATGAAATCCAAAAAATTTCATGATCGCAATCCGTCGAAGCAACGTCTGGCGACCAGAAATGGCAATGCATCAGAGCACTAAAGCGCTCACAGCGCTCCCTCTCTGTACCAACGCCACACCCACCACCGGAAGTACTTCCCCCAATCACAGCCCATTATTGCTCCACCTCCTCTAGTATCCTTTTTCGAGTCAATAGCTTCCACGCTGCCAGATCGCCTGCTAAGCTGAAGAACAGGTCTCGAAAGAAAATTCAATGGATGCTAGTGTCAAGAAAGCCAACCCACAAGCAAAACACCTAATTCAAAAGAAAAAAGAGTCCATCATTCTATGATCGAATTTCTGTTTTACAAACACCCACTCCTCCTTTCATCACTCCCTACCATACCGCCTCAAAAATTCCCACATCGCCCTTACAACCGCCACACCACCCGCCTGCGTCTCGACTGTGCGTCCTCTGCCCCTTTTGTTAGGATCGTCTGATCCTTCACTCACTTCACGACGCCGGAGCGATGTCATGGGTGGGAACCTGTATTCCTGCCTGTGGTGGTCATGCTCGTCCTCATTTTCGTCTTCAGAATGTATCTGTGCATCTGGGAAATCAGATCGATCGGGGGTATACGAATCACGATCCGCGAAGAATATAGGATCGTTGTGGTAGTCGATTGCGTTAGAGGGCATGCGTGATACTGGTTGCGACTGCTCAGGTCCCGTCAAAACCTCATTGGCGCCCCACCACATACCAAACCTCCCTTTTTCATCTCGCGTCTTGAGCGCAGCACGAGCATTGAGTACAACCCAATTCGTATACTCCTCGCAGCCTCTGTGGTGTAGCGTTGCTATCTCCTTCGACGCAGCATGAGTCTTTCCTGGCGTCGCAGGTGAAGAAGGCAACGGCGTGCAAAACACCGCGAGGTGATGGAAGAAAATGCTTTTAAAAGTTTGCCCATCTTGTGAGCATGTGCCGGACGGATCACAAGCTTCTTCTAGGATACCATGAGTGCCGAGATGGACTTGTTGGATGTTGGTTGGGCCCCCTAGTCTCGACTTCAGTTTTGTTGCTTGTGGGTTTTCGGAGGCGAAGGAGAGGGTGGTTTGTGGGTTCAGGTTGGTGTATCCGGTGGCTTCCATGACGTTGCGGATGAGTTCATGGCCGTCTTCCAGGTAAGTGACGTTGCCGGTGGCCTCCCAGAGGCCTCGTAGTCCGCTAAGAATCACGCCTTGATTGTACGTGTATACCATTTCATTGCGCTCGTTGCATTCAGTCTTGCTGTGGTTCTTTGCGTAGTCTTTGATATGGAAGCCGTCGGTGTAGAGGCCTTGGTCGTTCAACATGTGGCTGTTTTTGAGCCAGTCGTATCCGTTGATTGCGTTTTCAAGGTACTTCGGATCGTAGGTCGAATTGGCGTCTGCACTGAAACAACCCAGGGCATCATCAAGCATCTGGGATTGCTGATTTTGTTTGTCGCTTCCTACTCCTATGAAAGGAGAACAATTGTCGTCGCCAGGGAAATAAAGATACATTGCGATGCTTGCTGAGATCCATAGCTCATTCGTGATGGCATTCTTATATGGAAGCAGCCTGGGGTTCCAATTCATACCGCCTCCGCACAGTTTCCAGTCCCAACCCTTACCGGCGAGCTCGTAGAATATTCGTGCGCGGTGAGCGAATGCAGGTATGAACTGCTGGGCATGCCAACGCGGCGTCGATTGTGATCCATCGCTGTCTCGTGAGTAATGGGTGAGGGAGTGATTCTCAATGAATTGGATACTTTCGAGCCAGCCCAGCACCACCCACAGCATATCATCGAATGCCTGGTTACGGATTGAAAAGACCTCTTCTCCGAAAAAATACGTAATTGTCTGACTAAAGTACTTGTTGATCTCATTCTCAACCATTTGCGCTTCGACATCTAGTTTCCTAGATTTGTCAAAGGTTCCTGGCATTGTATATGCCACAGAGTGAGAGAGCGAGGAAAGCGTGGCGGACAGGTGGGTGCCAATAACAGCGGAAGTCCAATCGATTGCTGTGGCCCATTTTCCAGCCCATAGAGTGAAGTACTCGCTCTGCATAGTTTCGAGTGCATTGTGAAGATCATGCAGCACATTTATTGCTTGTGTGTTGGTATAGTCGGATGTGGCATGCTCGTCCAGGTGTTCTTGGGAGGGCTGCTCTAGTTGAGAAGATATTATATTTTGACCTTCCGATTCGTAACCTGGTTTCAGGTCCACTGTGTGAATAAGCCATGACAGCAAAGAGGGAATCCACATCGAGGTCTGTTATACTCACGGGACGGTATCTGGTTATTTGAGGTCGCGGATGTAAAGACAGCCGGGAAGGGAAGGAGTAGAGCAAAATAAATAGCCATAAGCCATTTATTGGAGTCGAAGAAATACATGTTAATACACCACGGCTATAGCAAGGCTCTCAAGCGGGAAGAATGGGTTGAAGTAAGCTGCCGCCCGGTACCAGCCGAAGGGGGCTCGCTCTCCAGAAGGACGGTCGATATCAATACACTATCAACGGCACATGTGAATAGCCAAGAAGTACTCGTAAGGTCGCCAATTCCGTGAGAATTGCTGAGAACAAAGAGTGTTTACCAGGAGGAAGGCAGCAGCCGCTGGTGAAGAGGTTGGTAATTGGGCCTGAGCTCCGGCCAAGCTCACATTCCGCCCTCGAACAACAATCACTCTCTGCGCACGCTTTGAATGCTCTGAAAGGCCCCAAAAAAAATACCAAATGTCGTGCTCATCGTGATTTCAAAGTGCTGAAAAAGTCCTAGCAGCATTTCTAACGCAAAAGGAACATGTACATACAATACACCAAATCTTCACTGCATCAAGTTGCAAATACGAGCACGGACCCCACAAAAGCACGGACCCCGCCAAAAACACAGACCACACCAAAAAGTAAGTTTTCCATCCCCGCCAAAAAAATTCGTTCGATTTTGCAACAACCCACACCGTGTCCGATGCATAAAGAAACGCAAAAAGAAATGTTGACAAGAGTGGGACTCGAACCCACGAGGATTACTCCACTAGCACCTGAAGCTAGCGCCTTAACCACTCGGCCATCTTGCCGGGATATTCTATTGAATATGAAGAAATTGCGCTTTTGCAATACCTATGTATTAGGTCAAATACTACCTTCGTTTGATGCTTCGTGCATTGTGTCTGTGTCTGTGTGGAGATGATCATGACAGAAATTTACAGTCAGCAATGTGCAGATTTAGTGCGGGTCATTGATTGAATGGAAAGTGGGGTAGGCTGCAGCCTTGCCTTGAATGGCCAACCCGGCGCATCGCAAAGCAAAAGCACTCGTAAACCTTCTCATGATAGGACAGGGGATATGGTGAAGTTATGTATGCATACATATTCAAAACCTTTAATCCAGCTTGATTTATACCTTTAGAACGTACATTATGAGTAACGTTTTACACAAGCGAGTGAGGCATACAAGCGAGTGAGCCAGAAAGTCTTGGCATAGAAAATCAAAGATGTTATAGCTTATAACTAGGGTAATTTACACTAATAAAAGCTAAAAATT
>JAQGEP010000151.1:0-103222 GCA_028476805.1 Acrocalymma vagum | reverse complement strand
CGATCATTGTTCAAATCTACTGTAATCACTAAAAACTGTAACCTTTCTTCAGAAATCCGAATAAAATGTTGAGCAAAGAAGAAAAGACCAACAAAAAAAAGTTGGCAAGAATGAACTATTGACTGGTCTTTCCCACCCCGGACCCCCACCTATATCACCACATGTTATATGGGCCGGCCCTGCAAGATCGTTGCCCGGCTGAGGTCGGCCACGCTATGGGATGGCGGATCCGGGTAGCTATTTGCTAGACCAAGCATCTACCTACTTGACAATGAAAGTATCTGGCAACTGTACACGAACAAGGAATCTCAGCCCAGAGCACTATTCCGCTTTGTAATGCCTCTCGTAATTCTCGTACGGGGGCGAGTATTGTGGCGGTAGTTCCGTCGATCAAAGGGCAAGTGATAGACACGATGAACTGATGTGATGTTGTGTGGTGTGTTTGTTGATCACAGTTATTTCGAGAATACGCTGATCGCACTCGCAAAAATAGAAACATGTCTACTATAATGAGCATGTACGTACGTACACTCACTCACCCATAGCTCCACTCTCCCAAAACCGACGTCATCTCAACGGCTCCAACCGACCGGCCGTTGAAAGGGGTACCACAGTCATGACATGATAATCGCTCCCCCTACTGGTACCCCTGGCCCAGCGCGATCCAAACCTTTCCTAGTCAATGCTCGCTCAGGGATACAGTACGGTACACGTCGTTGCGCTGCGCCAAGGCGGGTACCTTCCCACGCCCCTAACCCCAATTTTTCCCACATGGCTAGATACCACCGGTGATGGACCCCTACCCGATCAAAAGACGCGTCAAGCGCGTTCGCGTGTGGAGGTCACGCAACAATACAATGCTGAGCCTCGAGGACTGTGGAAAGGGGTGCATAGGAGAGATTGAAAAAACCGTAAGTATTAGCCAGAAAGGATCAAACGGGGGATTTGGCACAGTGCATAGTGTGGAGTGCAGTGGGTCTTCAGGGACAGTTGGCCGTACGGAATGCCATGCCATGCATGCAGTGATCAATACGCGCGATCTACTTGGGAGGAGGCTATCCCAAGGCAAGGCTGTGGACATGGTATTAACCCGCATTTCGACAGAACTTCGGGTTTTCGTTGGAGAAATTTGGAGAAAGTGCCTCCCTAATGCCTGTCTTCTTTTTGCTTTTTCTTTCATTTGATCTGATAGCTCCCGTGGCTTGCTTATAGGAAGTTAATTTATACTACTGGGGCACCATGTATGAACCTTAACGAACTATTCCAGCAATGTATTGGCTTCAACATCGTGATGCCGTAAACGGGAAATGTACGTTTGTGATCGCCCGCGCCATGGAGGGGAGCAAAAAATTGGTGATGTCTGTGCCTAATGAAATACGCGGCCATATTGACTACTCAGACTGACTCAATTATGAGCTCGTTGCAGTCATGTACAGATAGTAGCGTTGTCATACCAAGTTTTCAACGTTGACAATGGCGTGACCAACAGCTCCAGATAGACTGATATGTCAAACCTTGATGTTGTTCGTGGTTATCAAAAGTGTTTCAAAGAGCCTTGTAACGCATGGTCTCAGGTTTCAAACCGTCCGTCTGGAACCGACCAGCATCGCTTTCGCACCGCACTGCGGCCCGAACTCGGTAGAGAAAAGGGTGAGTCAAGTGGGGACTGAGCCGCGCGCTTTCTGAACACTGGGGTCAGTCATGGGGCATAGGCTTGCGTGATAGGCGAGTATCTGGGATCGGAGGAATCCAGTACTCCAGTAACCGTTCAATCGTCGTGTAGGGAGACCATGTTTTGTTACATGGCTGATCTTGCAACCTCGCCTTGCTCCTCCAGTAATGTCAGGCAATTAGACCTGAGACACATTTGTTCAACTTGCGCACTCCAGACAATTATCAACCTGTACAGACCAGTCGCCAAATTTCGCTTTACGGACTAGTTTCCTCTTTCGAAGCGGAGACTACCGTTGGCCTTGAGCCAAAATGGTTAGTATGTACAGTCTCTACAGCACGTGCTCGAACCCTACTGGTCTAGATACTTGTTTGCCAGCATTGTGGAAAAGAGAATTTCCATTGATGAGGAAGGGTGTCAAACCACTGTTAGGGTATGCTAGAAAGCATACCATCAGGGAGCCTAAGTTGTATAGAATACGCTTGGAAAGATCAACATCGATGGGACTAAGGATCATTGATATGTCGGCGGTATTGCGCCGACACTCCTTTTCAGATGGGTTTCCAGAGAATCGTGCGCAACATCTTGGCACCGTGGAAAGGCGATCAGCGCCAGCCATTCTCAATGCAAAACGTTGACATCTCCCCAGCGCGGTGTTCCGCAACGCCATCCTATTGTCCAACTTTTTGCTGCTCTTAGCCGACTTTTGTGCTTGTATGATGCCAAGGCTGGTCCGTGATGCTTACATTCGACTACCAGGTGCCACCTGGCGCACGTTCCTCTAGATCTGACCGAGTTGTCCAGCATCCTAGCCGTGGTGGCCCTCCTCCCTCCCCCTCCATGTTGTGGCTCATGCGCAAGTCTGTGCATGGCGCTTCACATGTCAATAGCTTTTTGCTTTTCCAGCCTCGGCACACAAATTCAAGGTTTCGATATTGCGTTGCTTGCCTCAACTGGTGTGGTTGTGCAAGTTTCTTGTGTAGGTAGATATGGCGCGACGGATCTCGCCTGTCCACGCCTGCCCAAGCCTTGTGGACGCACGCGGCAGATAATCTTTCCTATCACTGTGCGGATTGCAGAATGCAGGTACTGGCGCAACGGGAAGGTTGGCTGTTCTTCGGCCCGCCAGTTTGTTTGCTCCCACCTCAGCTTTTCCTAGAGTGGCAAAATCACAAAAAGTCGGGCGAATTAGCTAAACGTCACCCGCCTAGATTCACGTGCTGATAAATGATTGGTGGGGGAGCCAAAACCGGGCCGGTGATGGTGGGCAATCATATCTGATGTCTGTGGCTTTTTGCTAGTGTAGTTTGTCCGTCTATGGACGGACGGGTGTTGCGCTCGTTGAATGCCCGCAACGCCATAGATTGATTGCCTGGTAATTAGAGGATGTGCATATGATATTGAATTTAGTAGACGATCCCGCCCGGGTTGAGGAGTATGCCTTAAGCGACGCAGTGAATTTAGCGCAAAGACACATGCAGATCTGTTCAGCGTCCATCTAAAGGCACTAGTTGAGTGTTCTGTGTGTCCAGGCACCTCTTCTGTATGTGGATGAGCGGGAGCTGACGACGTCGGGTCAATTAGATGCGGAGTAACCAGGATGGTAGCGCATGTGGGTAGGGGTAGGATGAGTGTGGGCTGCTGAGGGATGTTGTCGCCCACAGTGCAATCAGAAAGAAGATGAAAAGGCGGGCCAATATGGCTGACAAGAAACGATTATTAAGGACTAGTAATTGGCCGAATAACATTACAGCAAAACCATTCCAGATGGCATTACCAATTCGCATATCCGTATTTTCCGTGTTCCCGATTGCTCTTGCCTTTCGAGCAGAGCAGCTTTATGATACAGTGAGATTGTCCGTCCGTGATATACAATTAGGATCGAGATCAGTTGATTTCCATAATTATGACGAGGGAACAAATCGTTGTCTTTCCAGCCCTGTGTCGTAGTATTGTAATGGCCGTTAGCATTAGCCTCTAAAAGCAAAAAATTTCGTTTTCGTACTCCTTCAGATTCGGTGCTGTGCCTCTATGTGGTTCGATTTCCCGCACTCCTCTGCGGTGGCCTGTAATTGTCTGCGTTGACTCTTGAGTCTGCTGAATATTGTCGTAGTGGATCGAGTGCCTCTCCATTAGGAGGGTCATGGGTTCTGGGCAATGTCTTGCGCTGATAACTCCTCAAAGCCAGGGCACTTATGGGTAGTTTCGCCCTCGCTTGTGATGTGCTGCGCGAATAGCGTACAAGCGTATTCCGGCCATGTCTTGGAAAGGGGCGTACACAAGTTTTCTTGGCTGGACAAGGTCATTTCGGTAGCATCATACGTGATGGACAATTAAACAACGGCCTCAAATGAGAGAAAAGTGCCCCATTTCACCCTACTGCAATCTCACCGCGACCGTTTGTACATTGACTGATCAACCATTGAAGGGTTCCCATGATCCCATCTGCGCTTCAAACCGTCCGGGAAGGAGCTGGCAACCACTTCTTGCCACATAGTGGGGGTGACATAGGGAGCGTTGGGAGCATAGCTTGAAGAAGATGGAAGTTGAGACGGAGTCCCTTGGAGGCTACCGGACTGGGGAGATGCATGGGGCATCTGGTAGTTGGGCTGGGTAGTTTCTTGCGGCGTCCGTAGATCATAGGTATTTCCTGAAGGAGGAGGCCTTAGCGGTGGGGAGGATTGAGATGAGGAGCTCGGGGGTGGCGTACCAAAGGCTACATTCCACTGACTATTTTCTTCGTTAATGGATATTCAATGTAAACGAGTGGGATCGCACTTACTCAAAAATACGCTGAGGATTCCACTGTGCCTGGTCTTGCATCTGCATACCTGTGGCCGACTGAGGGCCACGCTGACCGGACGCCATCATGACCAGCGACTGAGCTACGGGAGAGTCAGCCTTAGGGTCGTGGTCGGAAGCCGAGATTGGTGGGGTGATGGGGTGGGCATGGTAGTTGACCTGACCTGGTTGTTCCAGAGGAGACTGCTGGCTTGGAAGGCGAGACCGGTAAGAACCCGGGTTGCTCAGGGGGCTGGACTGTGCAGGTACCTGAGGGCTCCCAAAAGGAAACGTTGGTTTCAGTTCAAATGGCTTCGAAATGTCCGCGGAAAAGGCCTGCCGGAGAGTATTGACCTGCTGCTGCATTTCTGGCATTGGCCAAGAGGGCGTGCATGTCTCCAGAATACGCATATGCCTCACGAAGAACTCTCGCGCGTCGCCGTTGATCTCGGGGTCCGGGCAAGTGATGGCGACCTGGACTTATTAGATATATCTATTAAAAATTTAAACTTTTACTTACCAAATGAAGCATTGTGCAAGTGAGCACTGAGTAGATAGTAAAACTAGCCCCCCTTAGCATGCACAATAGACCAGGTAAACCGTATGTTTTCAAGATAGCTTCCTGGAGCTTGCATAGGTTCTTCGCTGCAGCATAGCACGAAATCATGTGCTGTTTCCAAATACCATCATACGAATCCGACACGGCGTGAAGTTGAGGACGGAGATGCATAATGATGCCTAAGTTGTGATAGCAGTGCATGTTGGCAATGTAGTGGGATGGAATCCAGGGAGGAGAGCCATCTGGAGGATATACAATTTGCATATCTTCGGGGAGCTCTCGAGACCACACTGGGAAGTCTGCGTTATGGCCGACGAAGCTTGGATCCAGAGCCCAGTCGCTGGTCTTTTTTCTTAGCCTTCCGTACATTGTCGTCGTTTGCTGGACGTTCTTGATGATTCGAAGAAACTGTGCGAATTGGCGGGCAACTTCAAACTCGGAGGCGTCCTGACCAGCGGATGGCCTCGGTAATTCAAAATCGACAGTGTCAAGATCTACCCCAAAATCATAGCGACCTACCAAGTGATTTAGTACAAACAAATTGGAGCAAAGACTGCGAGACTTACCCTGAGGGCCACCAATCATTGTTTCGAAAGTCAAGCACATTTGCCAGACTCTAGTCTTAGCGACACAGTCGTGCGCGGTGGATCCGCAAGATTTGCCCATTTGATGTAGCTCACAATGCTCGTGCAAGTCGAGATCCTTCGCCATAGCAACCAGGCTCACGACTGCCATCCAAGAGCGCCAGAAATAACCTCGCTTTGGTGAAGCTTCTCTGGCTTTCAGGAGTAGGATCATGGCTTGCATGGTGCTCAATCGAGAAACGTCTTTGAAGCTCTCCTCATGCTCTAGCTTGGAAGTTAGAAGTGAACGAAAGGGATTGAAAGGGGGATTCTGTCTCAAATAAAGTAACGACTTACTTGACGCCACAGCAAGCCATTTGTTGCCCTCTTGAACATCGCCTAGCATTAATGTTGAGCATGCAAAGATGGCCTCAAGCATAAGCGGCGAAATTGAATCACGCGCGCTCTGCCACTGCTGGTAAAAGTAGGATTTATTGATGACAGGGCAATAGGGATGAACGTTTGTAAAGAAGTACTCAAAGTAATGGAGTGCTTGCTCCTCTGACGGCATCATTTCAGGAGGTATCCGGACAGTGTGATCCAGGGTGTTCAAGGGAGGAAGCTGAACTTCGTACTCTTCCTGTGCTGGTGTCTCAGCTAGCGCCTTTTTCTGGCTTTGAATGTATGGTGCTGATATCGTTAGCAATTAGTCAAAGGATACGGGATGCTGTTAGGAATACTCACCGACTGCCGTGTGGTCGATCTTCAGCTCGCCAAGTGCCTCCGTCAGGCTCGAAGTTGAGTCGTTTCTCCAACCACCCTCGGTTTCGGGAGGGCTCATCGTGACCGCAGGTGCAGAAGCGGCTGCCTGTGGCTGAGAATACATCTGTTGGCCTGGATAGTTCATGTTCTGCTGAACAACCTGAGCTTGAGGCGGCATGGGCGGATACTGCAAGTGCTCCTGTGATTGCTGATCCACGTACGACGCGGTCTGGTACATTCTGATGCTTTCAGCGTACGTCGCGGAGACTGGGGTTGGTAACGAAGGAGTCATTTGGTGAGGGAGGCCCTGTGCCATTACGGTGGGCCGTTGGTAGTCATGTTGGGAAGGCGCGGCAGGCGCCGCATACTCCAGTGGCTTAGTTTCGAGTTCAAACGTCTGCGTGCTGGCATTATAGTCCTTTTCGTAACTGAGGGTCGGTGGTACACAATTGAGTTTTAGTCGGATACAGGCTGCGCAGGGCCAGGCATTTGTGGTCGCGGCATCACACTGTTTGTGGGGGTTAAGGCATGGCAGGTGTCATGAGTGCTAGGAAGGCACATACCTTGATCTTGCGTCGTCGGCAGCCCTCGCACGCTCTCATCACTGGGGAGAAGTTAGCGCTTCAGTGTCAAGATTGGGTATTGAGAGAGGGCATTTGTGGGCCCCTCATTTCATGGTAGACGGGTCGCGTTGCGCGCTCACCTTTGAGGCGCTTGTGCCTGTTGTGTTCGTCTACAAAGACATAATCTGGACAAAGAAGGTCAGCTCGAATATTGCTGCGCAAGGCGCCGAGGGCACTCACTGCGCTGGTTCTCGCGAGGGGCCAGTGTTGGCGGCGCAAAGGTGAAGCTCTGCATCTGGGCGGTCTGAGGCAGCAACGGCCGTCCGCTGGTCTCGCCGGGCATATTTCTGATTTGGGCTGGGGAGGATGACCAAGAAGGGATCTGGGGAGAGGTCGGGCGGATCCAAGGTGAGAGGTGGTCGCGAATCGCAGCGGGGTCGGTGGTCGGTGGTAGGGTGAAAGCAAGCGGAGCGTGATATTGGGGTTGCGAATGGTGGTTGGGTGGTGGTGGTAGTGGTCGGCAACCAATCGATGGGCAGGAACCGCACTCGACGTCGACAGTCCACTTTGCGAACAGCAACACAGGTCGGACGAGAAGCCAAAACTCCAGAAGAATGAGGTTCCAGCGGCCGCGATGGTGCTAATGTAGAGACTGTAGCGGGAGACAAATCTCCGCAACGCCGGCTGACACTAGGTTATACGGCAGATCCAGGCGCATAGGGATGACGGGTGGAGCTACTGAAGGTTGACCAGGGAGTCGAAGCAGCGGGCAAGCAGCGGGCTCGCAGCGTGGCTCACGCGTGCAGACAGTGGCGGAGGGGGGAGGGGGGAGGGGGGAGTGAATTGCCAGAGTAGTGCCAGAGTGCCAGAGTGCCAAAGCAAGACTCCTGAAAGGCTTGGGATCGAGTAGCGCCTGAGGGGCATGTATGATGATGCTGGGCGGGCGACGGCGACGGCAGAGGAGACGAGCCCACCACACACACAACACACAGTCCACGTCCACTAACTCCAGCTAATGGCAACCAGCAGAGTGACCAGAGCGTCGAAGCAATGATGCCAAGGCGAGGTGCGAGGGGATGCGACTTGCTTGCAAGAGTCAGGCGCAGGCCCGCTCAAGGGAACCTGGACAGCAAAAACCCAGGCTGCTGTCAACGGAGGCGCTGGGACGCTGTGGGCGCTGGGACGCTGGGACGCTGGGACGCTGGAACACTATGACACTATGACACTGGCACACTATGACACCGGGAACAAGTCGAACAGAGGGGTGGCACTGCGCTGCACGCTGTTGCCCTAGCGCTCTACATACTACGTTAGGGGCGCTGGGAACTGCCGTTGCGCCCTGAGGAGCGGCGACGAACCTTGACAATCTTTGACCAACCTGGCCCAACCTGGCCAAACCTGGTCGAGTCCTGAGGAGACTGTGGGGGTGTCTTGCAGCGTCGTTGCGCAGGGGTTGACAGCGACTAGTCGCCGCCAGGCAAAGGCGCAAACGCTGGCAGCGTGGTGGGCTGCGAGTGTGCTGGGTTGCTGGGTTCAGGTTCAGGTCCAGGTTCAGGTTCAGGTTCGAGTTCGAGTTCGAGTGTGCTGCTGAGTGTGCGTACTGTTGTTAATGGTACCCTTGCAGGCCGTCTTCGACTATCACCATCAATCTGATTTTGTTGCTTTGTTGCTCATAGCATCGCAACAGGTACTGTACTGTACTCGCCGCTCCTATAAAAACGCACCAGGGGCAAATCGCTGACGATGCCCTCGCTGGTATTGTGGCACAAACACGGCCCTTCTCTCACTCAGCAGTCATTCTGGCTCCTGACTACTGGCTGCTCGGGGTCCTTTGGTCTCTCGTCCTCAGCGCTCAGCAGCTTCAGCAGCCGCCGCCGCCGCCGCTTGCCGATTGAAGAAGCACCACGGTTTGAGCGGTTGCGAGCGGACACAGGAATCTGGCGACCCAGTAGCCCAATAGCCCAGTGACTGACGACGACCACTGTCTGCTCTTCTGCCTCTGTTCGTGCCCTCGCAGGGTGGCAATTATGGGATGGCAGGATGGGGATGGGATGTAGTGGGTTACCGTCCTGTATACAATACCTCTTCAAGCTCGCGTCAGGAAAAGCAAACCTACTCTAGTGCCCACAGCGCCCGCCCGTTGCCTGTCGCGCAAATGCCAGAATGCCAAATGCACACCACTTACTCCCACACTCCCACTGCCGCCTGCATCTGCATCTGCATCTGCGCACCCACTTCCCGGCCACAAGCTAGCTACTCTACAGCGCGCGACTACGGAGTAGACACACTGCGACTGCTGCTGCTACAGGTACGGCGTCGGCCACGGCTTAGGAGCTATCCGGAGCTACAGCAAGCCAACACTCTCCCTTCGGCGGCACCTAAAACCTCGACGTCGCCGAACACTGCATTTTGACATTCCTAGCCCACCCTCCTGAGGCATTCCAGAGCATCGTCGTCGTCGCTTCTCGATTAGCCTGTCTGGGGAGAGGATTCCACGACACATACTCCGTACATCACCAGCCTTTGATAACGCTGCCATGCTCATGGTGGGTCCCTGGTCCTCCTCGAATTTGCCGATGCCAACTCCTGCTAGCCTGCTAGCCGCACCCGCACGCCTTTGCCATTGCTCACTAACACCTCACGTATGCCCTGCCTGGCTTATAGCTGATCGTCTCCACCGCCAGTCAGACGCCCCGAAGGGACCTGGTAACTTGGTAGGACCCTCAAGGCTCAAGCCTTTCAACGCCAGCAGCAAAAGCCAAAGCCGAAGCCGACGCCAAAAAGTCCCTCAAGAGTCGTCCCTAACAAAATAACAAAAAGCCCACCATCTGGCCATCGCTTTTTTGCACAACTTGCCCTGCCATCGTCAAGTTACCGAGGCGACAATCCGGATGCTCCTTAGACTCCTTACCAGGCTGTCGGCGGCTCATTTCCCATCGAGCATCGACCCAAGATCGCTCCCGTTTTCCCCGTGCTTTACTGAAATCGCCATGTCTGCACTTGCTGTAGCCAACGTAATTGGGTTTGGGTTGATGCTCGTGGCTCCCAGCACTTGTTTGCCAAATGTTTTGCGCCTGGTACCAAGCGTGCAAGCTTAAGCTAGTGTGCGTGTGCCTGCTCCAAATGCCTCGGCGGAACAAATGAGGCCAATTGGCTGCTCCCTGCAGGGCTCTGACCATAGGTGCAACACCATCCATCGTGGGTGCGTAGCTTGCATGAAACAATACTTCTCGCGAAATCACCACACGCTCCTGGGCTGAACGTCCCCTGCCGCCCGCTGTGGACTAGTGAGTAGGTATGCCTGAGCAACATTCCAGAACGGGCCTGCATGAACCGGACACGAATACCCTAATCTTCCCCAAAGAAAGTGCCCACTACCGCCAACATAGGTGGCCCCAGGCCGCTGGTACGAACAAGAAGAAAGCCTCAAGGTCGTGATACGATTGCGTTCCAAGCCCACGGCACGAGACACAAGATGCTACTCGTTCCAAGTAACGCAAACCAGCACTGCATCTTGGGAATGAAAGAAAAATAATAACCGAACCAGTATAGAATACTGGAATATAGTCCGTTTCCGCTAATCGGTGAGATTATTTGCCCAAGGTCGGCGGCACCCAGCCAGTCAGGCAGGGTTGCAGTACTCCTCCGTCAAACCCCAATGCAAAGGGAACCCTAGTTTTCGGTGACATTCTGGAAGGCCAACGTCGTCATCAGCGCCATGCCAAAACCCCTTTTCTTCAGCCCTTTCATCGCCATGCGCAGGTGCCTTCGTATCCAAAGATGTGTACCTCGTAACGTAAGTGCCTGCGGATATCTGATCGGCTCCTCCCGCAGCACAGTAGGTATTTTGACTCGTTCAGCAGACGCACACCGCCCAACCACATCGCCAGCCCTGCGCTTCCAAGACGTGGGTTTCTATATTACGGGTCAGGCACTTGTCGGCGTATCCGCGTGCCTGCGCAAGGAAAAGGGTGATCAGCAGAGGTAAGGCCACTCCTTGCTTGTCTCTTCCGTTTGATCCACCATCATCATAATCACCACCATCCATGAGGCTGTTGCAACCCATGCAACGTGCGTAATCGCCCATTAAAAAACCAGCGTGGTCGACTATTTTAGCAGACTACCAGATTCGTATGCAAGTCTCCGCGATGTACGAAGGCACAACGTTTTCTTTGCCCTCTTTCAGCCGGTAGCCAGTAATGCTGGATTTGCTATGCACTGCCATGCCACTGTATAACCGACGGAACATGGCGGGCATGCCGGCCGTCTCGCGCAGTCGTCTCACAATTCCCATACTATCTAATTACTGCTGCTTTGAATCCGGCAACCTGCATTGCTAGCAAGAAATGGTCAGCCGTTTCTGTGGGGAGCAGGGGCCTGGGCAGAAAGGATTCTGCGAAATAGACGAAAGGAGTTAGGATGAACGTTGTTAGGTTGTTCAGTCATGGTCTCGTGTTGAGGAACCCTAGAATGACTTGCAGGTAGGCCAACCCCCTGTGACATTCACCAAGCATCCGACCCCAGGAAACTAGCGCACACGCAAACGGACTCTCTGACGCGAGATTTGTGTTGGTATTGGTAAAAGTTGAACGTCCCGAATATGCTGCCGACGGCACAGCCACCAGGAGAATGACTTTGTCAGCTCCTGAACAGTACGGTACAGTACAGTACAATGCAAGTGGGTGGTGCTCTGAGCATGCGCGCGTCAAAAAGGCTGAAGTGCTGACGGAAGCTACCTATCTACGTTCTGCTCTGCCCTATCGGGGAGGGGGGAAGGGCCCATGACGAATGGTGGGGTCGAGGCTTGGCGGCTGTCTTCTTCTCTCTTGAGGCTCGAGACGAAAATTTCCACGACAGCTTTCTTGCTGCAGCCACTCTGCTACCCTACCCTACCCTACCCTACCCTACATACTGCACACTCCTGCAACTACAACAGCTCTTCCTGCTAGACCCTTAACGATCGCCCCGTAGTCGTCTCCCTCAACTTGGCACCCACATCGACGTGAGCACGGTTCCCGCAGCCATGGACCACGACAAGGACAACGCCAATCCGACTATCCTGAACCCCTCCGACCTGCCCTCCCGCCGCAGAGACTCTACCGTAAAGAGGCGCGACGATGGTGGCACGGGCCTATTTGATGACCTTATTCCCCAGTACAACTACCTGAGCGATCCTTTTGACCAATCCGTCTCAGCAAGCGACTCTGATGACGACTCGGTCGACGACATTGACGAACAAGAGATTTACGGTGAGTTTCAATTCATGCGCGCCTGACGCGTCCCCCTTTCTCCCAGCACCTTACGCACTTGTTTCAACGGCCACTCAACATGGCTGACCTGCTCGCATGAACAGACCTTATTTCCTCCATTTCAGATCCTGAACACCCCCTTTCACTAGGGTCACTAGCCGTCGTAAATCTGCCCGACATCCATATTCAGCCCCCTGTCTCTCCGCATTCATCCATAAGCACCGTCGTGGTGGAAATCACGCCAACTATTACACACTGCTCGCTGGCAACCGTCATTGGCCTTGGTGTCCGCGTGAGGCTCGAGCAAGCCTTACCACCTCGCTTTCGGATTGATGTTCGCATTAAGAAGGGAACGCACAGCACAGATGATGCTGTGAACAAGCAGCTCGGGGACAAGGAAAGAGTAGCAGCGGCGCTGGAGAATGGCACCTTGATGGGCGTTCTTAGGAAAATGCTGTCCACCTGCGAGTAACACTTTTCGTTTTAGTGTAGTATGGCTCTCCTTCCGATCCCTGCGCTCCGGACACACATGCTTCGGAAACACTTTCTCCAATTTTACGATATCATGGTTGCATTGGGCGGCGTTCGATTTGGAAATGAGATATGAACTTGAAATGCAGGTAAATAACCCTTGAGTAGTCCACTACCGCTACGAATACGACGTGTATTGCTTACTATCTGAGCATCTGCTACTATTTTGCCTATTGTTTCAATTTATTACATTTTGTCTATTAGGTGTCTACCCAGCTAGCCTAACCTAAAACCAACGTACTGCCCACCATCTCAAGCCTCACGATTCACCACTCCTTCCGATCTAAGATTTGCAATTAAGTTTGTCTCCCCCCCCCCCCCAAAAAAAAAACGGGAAGCATGCCCCCCGACTATCCCAACATGGCCAATATCCCAACCCTGTCCTCGCCTCGGCTGACCCTCGGTTCCACAACATTTCGCACTCAATACCCCGTCTTCGTTCCTGCAGCCTTCTTTTTAACAATCTCACGCGCGTGGGGCACTATTATTTTTCCCTCGTGGCTAATGCCGTCGTCTCCGGTAAATGTGCAATATGCGCGCCGGTCGTATCGTGTGCCCAGGTACCCCCCCTTGCGTCGATCGAAGAAGCGATAATGCGTGTAATATAGACCCCCTCTGCGACCTAGGCCCGCTGCACACGTAGTCAATATTGACGACAGGCTTGTCCGGGCCCTGCTCTGCTTTGACGCACACGCACACGCACACGCACAGAGACGCCCGTGTAAGTACGTACCTTTTCGCTTCGCGCGGAAAGTTTTGGCGGGTGCCGGGTTGAGGCGTTGTGTGCTTTGCTTGTGTTGCCTTGCGTTGCCTGATTCCCTACCGTACATACTTGCTTCAAGCTTGCTTGTTGGGCCAATGGGCATACCAATCGCAAGACAGAGTTTAGCCGCAGCTTGGAGTGTGATAGTGACGCGTGTTGTTTTTTTCACTTGGAATTTGCTTGGTGAGCACATATTGAAGCGGAAGAGTACAGCAAGAGACAGCATGTGCATGCAATAAACTAGCGGGTGTTGAATACTTTGTCTAGCATGCACTTCCTTGGAGACAAGACCAGCTAAGACTTTTGCCTTTTGCCATCCCCCACGCAGTCAATGGTAGCTCCTTCCGTTTTGGGCCCGCATCGAAAAACGTCCCGAGGTTGGAGGCGAGCAACCGATTGGATGGATGGATGTAGTATACATTGGCAGGGAGGGACCAGAAAGAGGGAAAAAAGCAAAAGAGGAAATATTACAGAGGCCGTTGGCGAAAAAAAAAAAAAAGGTGGACGTCGCTAAGGCTAGTAGGTGACAGGTAGGGTGATAGGGCATGCTGATCTCCAATAGAGCATGTATAAATTGTTTAAACTATGTGGTATGAGTTTTTACCTTTCTTGGGCGGAGCAGGCGGGCTAAAACGTCACTATACTGGAGCCACCTTACTGCTTCAACGCATCCTTCATCTATAGATCCTTCCTTCCGGTGAACCCGCGGCAGCTTTGTTCCCCGTGTCGAGCCAATTGATGACAAACTATCTTTTCAGTCCTTCTGTGTAGGTGGTAGGAGATACCCCAGGCACAGCACTTCGCCGACCACTACCATCTCTGAGCCTCTGAGCTACTGCTTCCGGCTTAGATGTATGTCTGGGGGGTGATGGTTGCTGCATGGGATGAAGAGTCGAACAGGCAGTTCACTTCAGTCGACTTCAGCCCAACTCAGGCAAGAGTCAGAGTCAGAGTCAGCAGTCATCAGTCAACCGCCATTCAACAGCACGGCAAAGTCAGAAAGCAAAAAACACCAAGCCCCAATTGTATAGCTGCAAGGGCTGGAAAAGATAGGCTGGCTGGGCTGGGCCCTTTGCCCTTCCGATAGCAAGGCACGCTGCATACTGCAAGTACCGTACTGTAAAGTTGGCCTCGGTCGATTCGATTCGTCCGCCATTCTGCATACGAGAAGGACAAAAAACGCCCACATGTCACATTTTACGTTCACATTTCACATTTCATATTCACATGTCTGGTCCAGTCCAATCCAATGCAGTCCAATGCTCCCAAGCAAGCAAGCGAGCGAGGCGGGGCGTTCGTTCTAGTCGTTTCTTCTCGACGTACAGCAGCGCCGTTGGTGAGCCCTCGTGGCGTTTTCCGGGGAAATTGTATCGGGCAAGTGCGTTTTGTTTGGACGGGGTGCGAGACGGGATATTGCGGAGGGTACTATTGGCGCTTGGCGGGCGAGTCGATGGGCGTCGATTGACGGGTGGGTTATATTGCCTTGGAGGCAATGATGCGGTGAGTGAGTGGTGGGGCGTGTGTTGAGGGAGGAGGTGGGAAGTTGGAGCCGGCTTCGGGGGGTGGGATTGCTGGTCGAACGGTGAAAGGTGAAAGGTGGAGGGGCCCTATAGGGCGTAGATATCGAGGCTCCGTTGGGCTGTTGCAAAATGCTGTAACAGTCGAGCGTCGTCCTGATCATTATTGTTGTCCTATAGGGAATTCTTCGGTGCCCGTGTTTTACGTTGATGCGATGGTTCCTGACTGGACATGGGTGTGAGCGAGCACGTTCGACAGTTACATGGATGCTATGTAGTCGCTCAATGCCTCCGATATAATACCAATGGGCAATAATCTGCGACGCTTCTGTGTATCTACCAGAATAATGATGTCACAATCACATGTGGCGAAATACTCGACTTGTGTCTTCTGTGGCAGGACGAGTAGTATTTACCGCGGATCATCAGCTTACACTGTACATGATGAGTGCTTTCTCTTCCACCAATGCCATTTTGAGCAGCACCACCATCACCTGCCGCTTCTGGGAAATTGAAACGTCTCAACGCGTTTGGAAAAGAGACCACGTAGACCTAACTCCCCTTCCTTAATTATCTCTCAAACAAAAACAATGGACAACAACAACAACAAAAACGACAATCCCAACCCTACGTTTCTCCTAAGCCGTCGTAAAAGCGAAATATTAGATTACCGACACTGACGCAGATGTTTTCTTATTCTCGGTTGCTTCTTGCCGGCTTGTGACTTACAGTACTTGTTTGTGGCTTGCTCTCTGCCTTATGGTGTGCTACTCATTAGCAAAAGCTCCTTCTAGATTGACGCAGAGTCAATAATGTACCGGCGCTTCGGTAGCCATCCTGGAGTTTGTTGCCTGCATATTATCGACGATTGATCGTGTTCGGACCTACGGAACGAAGGATGGGTTCCGCATGCTGCAAAAGCCCTTTGATCTATTTCGTCTGCGTCTACCTCTTCTCTCTCACACACTATGAGTCACGGAATTGCTAACGGTTGCTGCAACTTGCGCTCCAGCAGCAGCAGGGGAGTGTGTATGTGCAGTGGTATGTAGGTCTAGGTCCAGGTCTAGGTCTAGGTCTAGGTATCTAGGGCTGGATTGCTAGGGCTTGTCATTTTCCTTTGCGCGGGAAACCTGGGCAACGGTGTTGGGTACCCCACGTTTTTCGTCGTGTGGCAACATCTGGGCTTGTCGTTGTTCGGGGCTATTTTGGTCGTTTGAGGGGTTGTGGAAGGGGATTCCGGTGATATTGTTCTCGTATTATTGAACCTGAACCAACTTGTGACGCGTAAGTAGGATGCGCAGCTCTGTCCCAACGGCGTGGAAAATGGCTCAGATTATAGTTTAGCTATAGTTTGTAGAGTAGAGGTAGACCTCCTAGTAAAATTGTCTGTTGCATGCATTGGTGTACTATCGCTGCCCGCTTGTGTATGCTCCCACTTGAAGTGGGTTAGAATTTGTAGAATGGGTTTGTACTCAGATGAATGGAGGGTAGACAGTAGGACCGGATTCATACACGTACTTTGTTCGGTATTGATGATGTGGTTCCACATCTCAGCTTGTAAATTATTTTTAGGTGCAATATGTTTCACCCGTTCTCTACACTTCACCAGCGCCAATTAAAGTGAACAAAAGAATCAGCGTAGTAGAAATGTTCGTATCATTCTCTACACTCATGGCAGCGATCCTATCATATCAAGGACATAATTGACAAACTGTCAAGGGAATTCCGAATTTCTCGGGTTCATTTTTTGTCAAAGTCCATTCTGTAAGTATTTTTTTCGATATCTCAATAAATGACCACCCTCAAATATTCCAAACGAATACACTACATATTTCAGCACCCATTTTCTGGCTGAAAATGTGCTTTCGTTTCAAGTTCATTCTAGAAACTCGTATTCATCACCACAGCGCCTTTGATGTTTTGTAACCGTGGAAATTTGTCTACCTCACGACTTCTCCTGACAGTTTCTGAACACAACACACTTGCTTAAGCAAGAGACAGAAGCTTCTATCTTAGATTTTCCTTCGAATTCCGTAATCTTCCAAATCAATATAACATTATGTTTGCTGTCGTTGTTTGTGTTTAGCTTTGGGTTGTTTTCACCTACCATCTGTACCGTCGCTGGTGCAACCCTCCTCGTCACCATCAGTTACTCTGGCAACACCATATAATTATAAACATGGAAATCCTCTACACCTATTTCTTCTTCATTCTGCATCTCGAAAATCCAGTAGGCGTAACAGCTTCGGAGGCTGCAAGATGTCGCCTCAAAAGCCAGCTCCGCAGCCAAAGCGACAGAGTGGGCGTCTTCTTCTAGGGCCCTGTCAAACGCTACAAAGGACAAAGAGAAGAAACCTGTCAAGTTTGCCAAACGTCTTCTAAAAGCTCGAAGCTCTGAGCAAGTCCGTATATGAGTGTTTGAACTGCAAAAATATCCTAACAAGAACCGCCATTACACCAGCGCCACTGTAAAGTGCTCTGCAGAACTCATTGCACTCACCGCTGTTGCGTCTTCCTAAAAAATGCGCGAAAATATCTGGAAATATGCGGCTTGCAATCACTTCATCATAGTTAAATTCAAAACAAAGAGGCCCAAAAGTGCGGCCTCATGGTCATCTATCGCGGCAGCACCCAGAATCAAAACCTGAAGCCTACCTTCCAGCTCATCAAGACTTGCCGCCAAATGTTCTTCGAAATTGCGCCGCGCGTATACCAACTGAACTATTGGAGCTTTCTCACTGCTCAATCAATGTACTGTTGGATCAGGAACCGTGTGGAGAGCCAAAAGGACTTGGTCACCAGTATTGACCTGCAGTTCGACTTCGGGCCATTTTACAATCGAGTTGATCGAAAATCGTTACGTACTCATTTCAGGAACCTCCAAAAGGTCCAGATAAACTCGATCGTTCGTCATCACATCAAGTCCCGTAGAATGCTCCTTGAAGAGGGCAAGAAGGAAGTTGAGGAAATGATCAAGGCTAAGGAGGGAGATAGCCTTAAGACGGCCATATTCTAATGGGCCTCGCCTGGAAGAGTTGCAAGACATGGAGGAGGCGTTGAAGCGTCTCGATAGCTACACGGTCGACTTTCCTCCAACAATAGCAAGAAAATGGAGAACGTAACAAAGAGTGATACATATAACAAGAAAGCAATTGTGTTTTCCATTACGTGGACAATTGAGAACTGTCATCATCCATAATATCCGCTGCATGGCTATTAAATTATCATTACAAGGCCTATGATTTCCTCATCAAATGTCCCCTCATCCCGATTAGATATGTTAATGATCCAGCTCGTGCCTATGCTCTCCTTGCAGAATTCATATCTGATTTGAGGAACCCAAGGTGTGTTCAGAATTATCAGCGAGAAGCACCACAAGTCAAGACTGCGCCCATTCTGCCCCAAATACTCGCTTTCACTGCTCTCGACTGCTAGCCTTTCCTCCTCCTCGAAACTCCGCCGTCAGCCGCGTCATCCCATCAAGATGGCGCGCGCAGTGTCGAACCTCCGAATGTGCCGACGCTGACAAACCATGAGCAGGGCCTCATGCCACAGGAAGTTGGGAAATTAGTAGTCATTTGAAGCCACCGAACCCCACTTAACAGATGCAGAACTTTGCTAAATTTCGACCCCTCGAAGTACACAGTACTAGACATACCGCAGGGGTTTTTGTAGTCCTTTACGTAGTTGAAGCCAACATCGCTGCTGGGAAGTTAATTGAATTCCTGATAACTGAATTCTAGAGATTTCCGCGGCGTAAGAAGCAGGATAGCAATTCCAAGGTGGCAACGACGGGACCTGCAGGATAGCGTCACAGGCTCCAAAATGGTCTTCTCAACCCTTCTATTCTGTTCAGACCGGAGTTGATGAAAATGGGAGCTGCCTGACAAACAAAACACTGAAAACTTGCTTGCTCACGCGATTGTACGTCAGGGTTAGCCGGCCCCCGTTCTACAAGAGGTTTTCTAAGCTCCAGAAGATTGAGTACGAGTTGAATTTTGCTGTTGGTTCTAATGGTAATAACAGTGTGGTGGAATTTACATTATTATTTGAAGATTATTTCATGTATCGAGAGGAATGGGATTCGGAGTTTTACGACGCCTGGGACGAACTTGGAAGGATCTGTCATGTTATGGAGAAGGTCTCTGATTATCACTCTGTCAGTTTCAATGCGCTTGACTGCCGTCATGGCTTCCTATGCTAGCTACACACTCTTAAGGTTGGACGCGTACTTGATTCTTGAATAAGTACTGGCTGCTCGTAGGTCCGCTATCATGTAACTTGCTACTACCATCATTTCATCGTTACCTCACAGCGATGGCTCTTCGGAGCAATAAGAAAGAAATTCTGAAATTCCATGCTTTCGGACGTCGTTCTTGCTCCTAATCGTGCCCCTCTGCATTCTCTAAAGAAGAATGCAACAGCGTACCGTAACTCCATTCTAGCCAAATGAATGCCGAGACACGACCGCGAGCCTGCTCCAAAAGGATGGAATGCTGCTTTTGCATCGGGCGATAGGGCTTCTGCAGGTGAATCTTTGGTGGGTATCCAACGGCTTGGTTTGAAACTATGCGTACGTTAGCCACGGCTTGCGAATTTGTGACGATCAAGCGTCAGTGGAGACCTACACTAATGGGTCAGTCCAAATATTTGGGTCGCGGTGAATCGTGAACGCCTGCGTGCTAACAGTTGCGCCTTGTGGGATGAAGTAGCCGCCTAATTGTCTTCCACCTGGAGGCACCACACGAGGCAAACTACTTGGCGCCGCAGTGTAGAGTCGTAGTGTCTCCTCAATAACGGCATTAAGCAGGGTAAGATTAAGAAGGTCATTCTCTCGGAAGTCTTCCTGTAAGCTCGCAACCTCAGCTTCTAGAGCGACTTGCAGATCACGCTGCTGAAGAACCGCCCATACAAGGTAGGTCAGAGTTGCGCCAGTGGTGTCAGTGCCAGCAATGATGCAGTTCATGGCTTCGATCCTAACGTCCATATCGTCGATGTGGCCTTCGCCTTCTTTCTCACAGTCCTCGATCACTTTTGCAAAGATATTGGCTTCACCTGTGCGGGATCTTGCCATCTCTACGGCACGATCAGCCCCTTTGAGAATGTACTCATTGGCGTTGAACATCTCCTGGACCACAGGAATAGGAACAAAGCGAAGAATCCGGAGGAGAGGCATCTCGACCATAATTCCAGCGCCCTTAGTGAGCTTCTTCAGAACGCGAATAAGTTGAGTTGGCTATAGGAGAGTGTGTTAGGTGTTTTGAAGGCCTTGGTGTAGTGACAGATAACTTACGCGGCCCATATCTAGCATCCCGAACGACTCGCCAAACGTGAGATGAGCCGTAACGTCCGCAGCAAGGAGAATCCACCAGTTAAAAATATCAGCTGTATCTTTGGCAGCATCTGCTTTGATCTTCCTCGCACACGTCTGAGCTTTGTCCCTCACGACAGGTTCCCAATTTTCAACCAGATACGTTCGGCTAAAAGGTCGTGACATCAGTTTCCTCCTAGGGCCATGCATTGCTGGATCAGTCATTGTGAATATTCCCAACTTTGGGAAGTTTGCAAGTCGCTGATACCATCCACTTTTGAGATATTTTGTCCCGATTTTGTGAATCTCTTTGAAAGAATTCAAGTCTGCGATGGCCACTTCGTGGGGTGAGACGCGTACAATTGGGCCGTACTGTTTGTGGAGGCTGTCAATGTAGAAGCTTCGCTGGCCGGTCATCACCGCACGTTTTAGGCGGAGATGTGTGAACTTAGTGTGCCATGGACCAGGGAGGTGACTCGTTTTGCAGGTAAGGCCGACATACAAGAACTGTTTCCATTAATGTGTGTACAATTGTGCAGAACGTAGGTAAACCATACCCTGGCAATGAGAAGACCAGGAATCAGCAGCACTAGTATACGCAGGTGATCCGCTTGGAAAGATTTGGGTTCTACCGGGGGTACCATAATGGCAAGTTTTTCTTGGATTTTCGGAGCTCAACCAGATCAATCACTTCCGCATAAAAAATGGCGTAGACTTTTAGTTCAAGATGGTTCAAGAATAATTGCAGACTTATCTATACTACTTGCTCACTTACTTACGGTCGAGTTTGGGGACCCGAAAACACTATTTCGCAGAACAATTGGGAGGGAGGTTCGGTTCGTGTCATATGCGTCATGATGCGAGTAGGCGGACTACTCGGTTCCTGCTTATTACCGCCAATTGCAACCCTCTTCTAATTATCTTTCGGGTCTCCAATGCCCTCCTATAGAACAAAGAATACGAGCAATATTTCTCGAGGCACAGCTGGTGATCATTAATAGAGGCATGTTTCACTGGGGAGGTTGAAGTCCCGACGCTTAACCTATGCTGGTAAGTGTGGTGCCGTTCAAGGTGACACGACAACTGGGCGAGTATTTCTATCTCGGAGTTCTACAGAAACCTGCTTACTTTTTATCATATTATCATTGTATTATAAAAGGCTGCTGGGGAGTAAAGATGCTCTCAGTGATGTTTAAGTAAATAGTTCTTGTATTGCAAGTAAATACATATATCTACAGATTCTGCACAAGAATGTTTCACACTAATGGAAGTTGGTTTTTCTATAAAGAAAAAGAATGAATGATATCTGGCTTAGAAGAAGCTGCCTGTCCGTCTGCATCATTGAAAAAAAAAGGAGCCAGACAAAGGCTAGAAAATATTGGTTGGACTAATCCTACCAGCTTCATCGTAATACCCTATGGTATCTATGAAGCTTACCTATTATTTAGCTGTACCAAATTTGCTTTTGGTGGTACTTGAGAAAATTGCTTTTTAATAGCGGACGAATACAGTTATTGGAAATCAGTCAAGTCATATGGTATGTAAGAGCTAAGAAGAGGGGGGGAATATTGCACGTCATACACATAAGCCGGGTGTCCTGAAGATCTCGCAACGGCCAGGGCCAAATAGTAAGCGGGGATCCACTGCAGACCCGTCAAGGACGACAAGCTTCTCGCCCAGCACAAGATCCCGAGAGCTTGTGCAACTTTATCGGCATGCTTGTTTGTGAGTAGACTACATATTGCTGTTAATGGTAATCAAGTTGATGTATTTGGCCAAAGTTTTTGGAGCGAAGATTGATTTGGAAGACTGAAAGCGCTCTTTCAGAGAACTCAGTCTCTCATGTTTTGGAAAAGCCCGAATTTAAGGCTTGAAGCTGTCAACTTTGAGCACCTACATTTTTCGCTTTGATGTGCATTATAATAAAAGGATACGTTACGGTATATCTGGGCCTGCTGGTTTCTATGCCATAAACTTAGGTAACCTTGATTGTTTTTAAGAAAGTTTGGTAATTTCGAGACCACCTGTCTGGGTTTGATCCGTGAGACGCGGGGCCTTTCGATCGGAATCTGATTACACGAGATAGAAGAGCAAGATAACTAATGATCGAATTGACTGAGACCATTCAACCAACGATACCGATGGTTTTCTTATGCACATGCCCATGTAAAGCTGTTAAATGTTCGAGTAATTCTTCCTCGCATAGATTCTATTACTGCAATGACTGCCCCCTTGGATTACCATAGCAAAGTCACAGAAACGAGATGTTTCAATGATTCGCTTAGATAGCTCACAGAATACAAGTGAAATGGCAGAGGTCATGTACCAACTACAAATGTGGGTCCATAGCCAAAGTAAAATTATCCAGCTCCTCGGGTATCGGCTACACTAATCAGTTGTGATTAAGTAGAAACATTCATACCAATTTTCATATCTCAAAAACACATCACCTAAGCATATCAATTGAGAAACCAACACCAAAATGGCGTACACACCGGAGCCGTCCATGGTGTGCCCAAAGAGGAAGGTCTCCGCATGACTCATCAAACATATCATCCAGATGTCTCTCGTCGATCATACGAATACTCTAGACCCTCCTACCACGCCTTGCAAATACAATCCACCCTTGCGTTGTTCCACCATGTCATTCACGGTCTCTGAGCACCCCGCGACATCGCCCATTCTCCAAACCGCTCTAAAAGCAACATTACCTTATAGTATCGGCCTCGTATACCGCACCCAACACACCAACCGCACACAAGACGCCCATATAATCACCACTTTCGCCCCATCAGACCCATCCGCTCCAAAATGCTGGGCAGCAGCTTACTTGGACCGCTCCATGAGACCGGAGACAGAACTCTGGATGTTTGCCGCGGGGGAAGTCCCTGGACATTCACCATCTGATTCGGAGTTCTGTCCCACTTGTAAAAAAGCTGTTCGTGCAACGTTGGGTTATATGTCGAGGCTCCCAGTACCCAAACTCCAACCAGAGAAGCAGCAGTTGCTAGAAGCGGCAAAATTGCACGAAAAGCTTCACCCTCAGACGGGTCCAGAGGCACAGTATCCGCCGTCACGTGGAGTATATTTAAGACATTTGCTCATGCCTTCAGTCGTCACGTTGGGTGCATGTCATCATGAATTGGTGCAAATATGTTCAGAGGCTGGTTTGGTATGCCCCGAGTTTCCGGGAAGAGAATCAAAGTTGAACAAGTTCGTGTTCAAAGTATCAAATTTACCACAAGCAAGGCCGTTACCACATGGGCTGCGATGGGGTGAGATGAGGGGAAAAGATATCCCGATTGTACAATCGCGGACAGAGATCCCGCGAGGAGTCAAGACTCTCCTTTCAATGAAGAGTGTAGGTGTGTTTGATCAATCAGACACACCAGTCTCATGGGCATTTCTAGGGCTTGATGGCTCGTTGACGACATTGCACACTGAGCCAGAGTACAGAGGAAAAGGTATCGCAAAAGCAGTGTCAGCGAGGATATTTAGAGAATATGCTCCAGCTTTAGCTGTAGACAACCAAGACAATTCATGGGCACATGCAGATGTATATGAAGGCAACACGCAAAGTGAAGCAGTGTGTCGTAGTTTAGGAGGGACTGCAATGTGGAACATATTCTGGGTGAGGATTGATCTTGGAAAGGCTGGACATCTAGCAGACAGATAGATAGGGTGCATAGGGCAGGCAAAGCGGTACAGCGTCAGCAACAGGCGCTTCGACGGTGATTTTACCAATACTACACATTGGAATGGCAGCATCTAGGTAATCTGATTGCAAGTTAGCTTGCGCCAGTTGATCTTTGAGGTAGAGAAGACATTGAAAGAGAAGGTGCTCATGAAAAAATTAGAGTGTTTGTTGCATGTTTTGATCCTCATCGTAGGATCTCAGGGTTAAAAAAGTATAATCATCGCGGAACAGAGGTAAAGTTAAGAATTGCCGATTTACGTACCAAATATAACAGTATTTCCGAATGCAGGATGATCATCACATGCATGGAAATATACTTCAGAGAGTTCATTTTTCATATTCTCATCGACTGTCCTATATCATGAGAGTATATCGTTTAGGACGTAGCAGAATCGACATCAGTCAAATAGGGCCGCTTTTATCGAAAATACTTTAGTCGAACAGACCGAAGCCCATGTCCTCGTCTTCAGACTCCTCAGCCTCCTCCTCCTTCTCCTCAGCGGCGGCGGCGGGAGCAGCGCCGCCAGCGGCAGCAGCAGCAGGAGCGGACGAAGCATACTTGTCAGGGTTGGCAATGCGGTCCTTGAGCTCCTTAATCTCCTCCCATTCGAAGTCGGTCTCAATGGCAACAGCCAAGACCTTCTTGTAGGAGTTGACAACGGAGTGCATGACGGATGGGAGGGTGGGGAAGCCAACAGCAAGGGAGATACTGGCAATGGTGGAGATGGCCGAGGAGAAAGCCTTCAGGAGTTGAGACTCCTCAATGTCCAAGACAGAGGCGTCGAAAGTCTGACCGTTGTCGTAGATCTGAGAGATACCCATACCGTAGGTGAAGGGCGAGATGTTCAACATGTTGAGAAGTGTAGCCTCGGACGCACCAACCTTGCTGCCGGCCTCGACGAGCTTCAGCTCAGTGGTGATTTCAATGGTACCACGAGCAATCTTGGTGGGGACACCGAGAGCCTGGAAGAAAGACGTCTTTCCGGGTTCCATACCACTGCGAAGTATCAATGTACGGTCCCAATCTTCTAGATCATTTGGGTTTCTTACGTGTTACCAGCAGGGATGAAGACATCGCCGGGAGCGACGGCACCAGCACGAGCAGGGGCAGCGACACGGTTAGAGAGAATCTTCTCACGGGTGTCCTTCAAGTCGGCATTGGTGAAAACGAAACCAACGTTGCCTAGGTAATTGTCAATTGGATGGACTGAAGCGATGCGAATTGGTATACAGACCCTTGACGTGAGGAAGAAGGCGCTCGTATTCGGGGTTGTCATTGACGAAGGTCTTCAGAGCACGGCGAACCATGGTGTTCTTGCCCATGAGAACGACACCCTCACCGCGGAGAGCCTGTCGGATCTCGTGCATCTGTTGCGAGGAGACATTGTCGACGGTGACGATGAAGATGCTCTTGTACTCCTCGAGGAGGCTCTTGAGCTTGTCGAAGTAAGCGGCCTTGGATTCCTTCTTGCCCCCCATTATGCTCGTTGTCGACACAATAGGATATTTAAGGACTTAGTATTGGTGATGTTGTTGATAGATGGAAAGTTTACCCTGAGAGGAAAAATTGTCGTGGTTGAAGTGAGCAGTGTCTGTGCTTTTAGCGAAGGACTAACCCTAACGAGGTTAGACCCGACATCAGGAAAACCTTCGGTTGACTTGTGGCCTGCCACTTTTTTGGAGTCGGATAGTCTCATTATTTCTACATGCGCACAATGGCTCTCCCATTCCAATGTCTTATAGCGCGCAACAGCCCAGAGAAGAATAGTGGCGAATGGGCTTTGTTCGGTGCAAGTGGATCCAGAATCTTTGTGCAGACATCTGATGGTGTTGCATCAACATGGCCAGCGGACGAAAACCATTCTGCAGTAAGTGCTAGGGTTTTGCTTCAAAATGCCTCATTCCCTGTGGTCATTCAGATAGCGTTGTGCATGGGTGAAGCTGAAATAATTAGGGCCCTGCGCAAGACGAGCCGCAAGAACCGTCGGCGAAACGAATCAAATTATCACAATCAGCGGAGCATAAAGCAAACTTCTCCAACCTGTTGTTATCAAATAACAAGCAGTATCTTGTTGGTGTGACCGGCGAAGACAAATGCATTCGCGTGTTCAGCATAAATTCAGAGTTCCGTTTAGAGCAGCTAAGTGAGAGGTAACAGCATCTTGTATGTAACTGCAGCTCTTTACACTCTGACATTCTTTCAGGGCTATGACAAGGCGACCCAGCTCTATTGCTCTAACTTCAGATGATACGACGATTCTATGTGCAGACAAGTTTGGTGATGTTTATGCGCTACCACTACTTCCATCTGCCGACGACGAGCAGCCTGAAACCCTAGAAGTGGAAGAAACAGAGTCGAAGCACTTTGTGCCATCTGCCAGTGTTCTAACAGTGCACTCGGGAAGAAACCGAAAGACCTTGGAAGAACAGCTTAAGCAAAAAAGCAAACAGCAGGCTAAATCGAAAGAAACACTAAAGTTCAAGCATGACCTTCTTCTAGGCCACGTTTCCATGCTTACGGATATTGTATTTGCAACAGTTGAATCCCGCAGTTATCTTATAACGGCGGACCGGGACGAGCACATCCGCATCTCTCGAGGGCCCCCTCAGGCCCACATTATCGAAGGATTTTGCTACGGACATCAAGAGTTTGTCAGCAGACTTTGTTTGACACACTCTGGAGCCCTTGTATCTGGTGGGGGAGACGCCTATCTTTTCGTATGGGATTGGCAAAACTATCGCCTGCTCCAGAAGCTGGGTCTTCGAGATGCGGTGCTGAGCTATTTGAGAGCGGATCCGCAACTTGCTTCTTCATTGCCTACGAATGAAGAGGGATTCAAAGTAGCGGTGTCTGGGATATGGAATGTACCAAAAGGCAATTCTGAGGTTCGTGTCTGCGTATTACGTGGGTTTCATACAGATGCTGATTTCAAACAGGTGGATGAAATACTTGTGGCCTGCGAAGGGGTGCCGGCGCTATTCAGATTCAACGTCGGCGGGTCTTCTAGGTCCGGCGAGGCGCTTCGACTGAGCGGAAATGCGCTAGATGTAGCATTTATAAATTCATCTGGAAATGTACGAGTCGCCGTAGTTTCTGTCGACCATGTGCATAAGCCGGGTTCCACAACAGAGATCCGCAGCGGTGAGGTAAGCAATCTCGCAGGAGCAATGGCGTCACAAGAGCTGACCAGGCGATGACAGGGAATATCTCGTTTGCAGCACTTTGCAACCCAAGGAAACGGGCAATGGCAAGAAACTGCAGCGATAGGACAAGGTTTGGGAGGACCGACTGTCCATGAGCTGGAGGACCGAGGGCTTCACACAGAGAGCGGCACCGCAGGGTCTGAGGGCAAGATGGGCGATGGAACGGGTCTGGGTTCGACGGATGAGAAAGCAGTGCGAGACATACTGTACCATGTGGAGAATCTGAGAAAGCGGCCAGGCGCCGAAGATTAGGCACGAGCGGAGGACATTAACGCGACGAGAGTGACAAAAACAGCCCCTGTCGATTGCGACGTATCTAGATACGTATCCGATACCTACTATGGTGATGAAAGCGCGTTAGCGTGCAAGGAGTGAGGCTCAAAGGGCTGGTCTCGTCGGTCCATGAGTGGGAGCAGTCGTGTAATGGACTCTTCGACCACGGCTACGGCATCGGCCGCGGCACTACACAGCGGGGGCAGATGCGCGATCAATTGCACAAATAGGCAATGGTGAGCGTGCTCAGTGCTCACCGAGGCAAAAATGAATCGGCGAGAGTGAGAAGGGTTTCGCTTGCGGGCGTGTTGTGTGTTTGCGAGAGCTTCGGCAAGGGTCTAGTCTACCTGGATTTCTAATTTTCGGCTCCGGGGGTTTTTCGCGCCAGCCACCGATTGCATCAAGCAGAACACAGTTTTTTCTCGCCGCGCGCAACCATACTCAATCCATACTGTACATACTTGTACATACATCCACATCCACCCAAGCCTACCGCTGAGCTCTCTGCAACGTGCGTCTGTCTCTTTTGAGCTGCTGCAAAATCCGGCATCACGAGGCAGCGTCGAAATTAAATCCTAATCAGGTCCGAGCCCAATCCCCATCTGTCGGACCCCTCCACTGCTCGGCTTGCAGTCATCATCCACCACGTCCCAAATCCCAATAATCCCAACCCAACTCCGAATCTCGACCTCAGCATCGCCGAATATCAGTAATTCCTGCTCGCTGAAGCATCGTCTTCCAGTGCTTTCTGCGTCAATCGACCTCCTGCCTTAAGACACGCGCTCGCACCCCCGGACAAACCCTCAAAGACGTAACCGGGTCCCACATCCCACTTTACCACTTTACCACTTTACCACTCTACCTCTCTGCTCTCCCACTCACACTCCCGCACGCCCGCGATCCACACCGAGACCGGCTCCCACCGCCAAACTGTTTGCCTCAACGCTTCGTCGAGCGTCCTCCTCCCGCTTCTTTTCCTTCTTCTCTCTCCCAGTCGCCGCCGCGGCCATACACAACCAGCGCGCATCGCCTGCCGCGGGGCTTTCCTCTTCGAACCTGTCCGTTACTTCCAAGACACACTCGCGCAAGATGCATTCGAGATTAGTTAGTAAGTTGCATCATTATACACGTCTTGGAAGCAGTGCTAACATTTCCACAGTCATTGGGTAAGTCCCCGACGCGTCTTGTGCTCTCTCGTCCTCCACATGCCGAAAGCCCCACCAAAATTATGATTTCATTTCGATTCAAGCAAGACACTGACTCTCGATAGCTCGGGGCCAGCTGGCCACACGGCTGCCATCTATGCAGCTCGCGCCGATCTTAAGCGTAAGTTGCTTTAAGCTCAGAGCATCAAGCATGTGCTGACCAATTTATAGCTGTCATGTACGAGGGTTTCCTCGCGCTTGGAATTGCCGCTGGTGGGCAATTGACCACCACGGACGAAGTAGAGAATTTCCCTGGTTTCTCAAAGATCCAGGGTGGCAAGCTCATGGTAGGCTCCTGGACTCCTTATTGCTTAAGGACCCTCCGCTGACCAAATACGCGCAGGAGCAAATGCGCGAACAATCCGAGGCCTGCGGCACCGAGATTATATCCCAGACAGTCGCAAAAGTCGATCTGAAATCCCGACCTTTCAAATACTGGTTACACCCCATGGGTGACGATGAGGAGATTGAAGAGGAAGTCCACACCGCCGATTCCTTAATCATTGCAACTGGTGCCAAGGCACGAAGACTAGATCTACCGGGAGAATCTAAATTTTGGGGTAATGGCGTTTCCGCGTGCGCAGTTTGCGATGGTTCTCTACCTATGTTCCGAGACCAACCTTTGGTTGTAATCGGAGGAGGTGATTCCGCAGTCGAAGAGGCATTGTATCTTACAAAGAAGGCGAAGAAGGTCACCGTGCTCGTACGGAGGGACAAGCTCCGAGCTAGCAGGACGAATGCCCGTCGGTTGACCACCCACCCCAAGATTGAGATCAAATTCAACACGAGCGCTACCGAGATCAAGGGCGAAGACAAGAAGAGCGGGCTCATGACCCATCTTGTTATCAAAAACAACGTCACCAAGGAAGAGCAGACTATTGAAGCTCGAGGTCTTTTCTATGCTGTCGGTCATGATCCTGCGACTGCCCTTTTCAAGGACCAGCTTGACATGGATGAGGATGGTTACTTGATCACAGAGCCCGGCCGGGGTGTCACCAGTGTAGAGGGTGTTTTCGCGGCCGGAGACGTCCAGGACAAGCGGTACAGGCAGGCCATCACTAGCGCAGGTTAGTTCAGTCCCACAGGCTCCGACGTCGGATGTCTAGACAATCAGTTGCTGACATCACCATAGGATCTGGCTGTGTTGCAGCACTCGAAGCAGAGAAATGGCTCGCAGAGCAAGATGATAACGTGACCAACGAACTGGAGGTTGAGAACCAGGCTGAGAAGTCGCAGGTCAACGGCGTTGTGCCTGAGTACCGCTCCAACCCACTCCTATAGGAGTCTTTCTTGAACACACTTAATTGTGCGGTAAAACATTAGGATATCTGTCTACAAGCATTCGATCTTACTTGCAGACTTTGTCCGGCCTATTCCCCCTCATCTCCATCGAATTTCAACATCTCGGGGTTTCCTTGGCATTGGAAGGACACAGCATACCCACTTCGCGTGGTTACCTTCTCTCCCTTAACTTACCGCATTGTTTTCATTTTCGTTAGCAACCTCAGCTTTTGGCGACCCTGCCCAAAGAGGCGTGATAGATTTGGGATTTGGTAAAGCGGAATCATTTGCACTCCGAGAAGGGTTTTTTAAGTTTTCTAGCTAGAATGCCCGATGTGGCATGGCATACGACATAGACTTTTAGGGTCGACGTTTTTATTGGAAAGGTCGGCTAGAGGGATGTAAATGGGGAATTTATGTAAAGGAGTTAATTGAAAGATGTAGGAGTTGCAAAAGATGAAAATACTGTATGGTGATTTAGGTATCTATGGTGATTTTACTGGCTCTAACAGGAAGAGCCAGCCACTCTGTGATAAGTATACTGGTTGGCTAGATATGGCGGCCCTAAAGCTTTAGAGGCCTCGCTCCGTATGCGAAGCTGTGACTGCCAACAGTGGCTTCAAATCCCACCTGTTCATTCCAATACGCTCTGCGATGACTCAAGGGACTTTTTTCTCTGATTAGCCACTTCGTAGCGTTCACTTCATTCTTCAATGACTGCCATTCATTCCCGTGAATATTGTTATTCCACGGTGAGTGACATTACCAAACAATGTTGAAATCGCGTTAGCGCTTTGAATTTTGATGTTTGGCGCCTATTACAGACAGTATGAGTGTTGCAATATGCACTTGATCCTCAACCTGGGAAGGTCTGGTCTCGGAGCAGGCTGAGCGCATTCTCAAATGCAGTCACCACATTGACGTCTGGTGGATGTCAGTTTGTTCAAGAGGTCAAGCCATTGTGTCAGAGGGTCTTACAGTGAGTTCTCGTCTTCTCTAGTGTTTCCTCTGAATGCTGCACATATGCCATTCGTGTTCGGAACCTGGTGCTCATATTAGAGAAGTGAAGACATAACGTGACGAGTAAGGCAACGCACCGAGAGTATGTTCGCTCAGTCTCTTGTAAGTGGCCCGCCTCCGCCCAAACTTTAAAATACTATATGTTTTGTTAACCAGAACTGCAGCACAAGCTGTTGGAATATGTAGCATTACATTCATAAGACTTTGCCATTCGAGCGTCAGCGAAGCTTCGTCTTCTTGGCACTTGTTGATAGCATCATGGTATCGCTGGTGGAGAGCATGCCAGTCGAAATCAGCGACTTTCTCCGCAGGGCCGACTTCCTCGTCTGGCTCCATATCTTTGGAAGAATCTAGGGTCTCGGTATCGTCGTCTGTTTTGACGCGTTGGGCAGAAGGCGGGCGCTCTGAGTCCTCGGAGCTCGTCTGAATCACTGGAAGACGTGTCTGCTCAGCATCCCGTACGATGGGAAGCCCGGACTTGTCCTCCGTTTGTTGGGCTATTGGGTTACTTGGCGGAGGAGGCGGTGAAGAGTAGGAGATACGGTTTGGGTTCTCAGTGGGCAAAGATGAATCGGATGGTATTGACATTTGAACTGCTTTTAGCGGCCTTAGACACCGCAAGATTGCGAGTGGGCATACGCTGATACGATCGAAACGGTTCTCAAAGTCGTTAGTTAGTCGAAAAGTAAAGCAGATGAATGTGAGTGTTGCTAGTAGTTGTGCTAGAAAACCAGATTGTCATAATCACGTGCAGGATGTTGGCCTCAGGTAACTGCGATTCTGCACACCTGACGTATTCGTTCTGGTGCCTGACTCGCGCACCTGAGCACGCGCCTGGCCTGCTGTTGCCTCCGTCTCTCCCCCACGTACTCAGTGAATTAATTCCAGCGCATGTTCACAAAGCTGATCACTCTTCCTTTAACCTCCTCGTGTTCATTTAGTTACCTTATAATACGAACGAACTCATCCCTCGCGCCGATGGGGTCATAAACATACCCAACCCCCCACAGTTCCTATACATCAACATGATCCAGCACTACCTCATCCGCCTACCAGCATACGGACCACGAGGAGGAGATATCACATAACATACTCTTATCATGGAGTGCGACATTTGTGGGAAGGGTGGCAGCCCCAAACACCCTCTTCACTGTATTACTTGTGCCCGCAGCGCCCTCGAACAGCCCCGCATCGAACTCGTAAAGTGCCTAATAGATCGCGATGCCGTCGAGAAGCACGTAAAAGCCGTTATAGACGGGTCTGAAGACAAGTCTAGCCAGCATGTATCTCTGACCGACTCGAAAGGCGGCCTCCTTGTCGATCGACAGGAATGTACCAACAACATCGAGCTGCAACGGACCAAGGCGGAAACGGCTGAGATTGAGGAGCGCGTACATTTGATAACAGAGCAGGCGGATCGGTTGCGAGCGCAGATGGAGGCTACTCGGAAACAGCTCGAGGCAAAGCGTGCGGCAAACTCTCAGCGCAAGTCAGATCTGTCTTCTGCTACGTATGGCATCGATACGCGGCGAGCCAACGAGCTGGATAAGGTCCAGCAAAACGTCAAGAGAATGGATTTCAAATCGGATAAGGTACATCACGATACTATAGAAATGCGAATGCACCTATGTGCAACGGCTGCAAGGCTCGCAGGTCTCAAATCAAGTAAACGTAAGACGAAAGACGGTGGCATCAAGGAGGTCTTCAATATCGGGCCTGGTACACGGCTTAAAGTCTGGGACCTCAGAGATCTGAATGGTATGACTATGCCCACACATGATTATTATGCATTTCCACTAACATTACGCGTAAAGATGCTCCGCCCGATTATCTTTCAGCATCGCTTGGCTCTGTAGCCCAACTTCTCGTTCGCATTGCCGCCTACTTAGGTGTTCGACTACCAGCCGAGATCACCCTACCGCACAACGACTATCCTCAACCAACCATATTCAGTCCGTCATCTTCTTATCAAGGAAAGAAAGTCCCATTTCCTGGTTCTACCCCATCACATTCGTCTTCAAATAGTCCGGAGGCGTCTCGGACTCTTGACCCCCGAGTATCACTGCCCAAACCAAGGAGTCTATTCCTCGATCGCCCATTAAGCCATCTCTCGGCTGAAGATCCACCAGTATATTCATCGTTTATTGAAGGCGTATCTTTACTCGCCTATAACATTGCCTGGTTGTGTCGGACACAGGGACTTAAAGATGAATTCAAACACTGGGAAGACATTTGCCCGATGGGACGCAATCTGTATCGGCTTTTGATTGCGCAAGAAACATATCAATCTCCGCGGCCGGAAAACCCTCTTGATAAGGATATCACCATGCCTAAGACTGGTTCAAGGGTACCACTGAGAAAGACACCCGTAAGCTTCGGGGAGCTATCTCATGCTACTTCGCATTCCTTTATGAACAATGCTATGAACGCACAGTATCTGGGTGGATGGGGATTAACTCCCACCAAAATCACAGACGAGCTCAAGTCATTCCTTCTTGCTGAGCAGCAGGCGCAGGAGTGGGATGTGGTCAACCAGAAAGAGTGGGAGGATATGGAGAATCTTATCGCAGAAGATCCGGTAATGGTAGGGGAAAAGAGGAGGGGCAATGCAGGTCTGGACGATGGGCGGAGTTATCTTACGTCTACTACGAGTAACAAAAAGGTCACTGCGTCACAACGGGACGACGCTTCTGAGATGAGTCAGAGTGAGGGGAAAAAGAAGGGAACCAGTGGATGGACGAAGGTTAAGAGCAGGAGCGAGGAGAGCGTCAAGAAGACTATACCCGAGTAAGATATTGTGTAGGATACGTGAGTAGTGGAGTTTGGCACATGATAATTGCATAAAACATGTATAGATTTCGCTCGTATATAGAGAGTATACCATACAGGGCCCTAGACTTCTCTCGAGATGCTGTGCATGGGCTATTTCAATACTATGACAACAATTTATGCCATCAAATATCGGCTTGCATTTGTGGCATGGCACCATAACCGCTAATTTGCCGTATTTTCCACGACCTTCTCATCCTGGCGAGCATCGTGCATGTCATCGATACACAGAGGGCGCGGCCAAGGCCGGCGGTAGGCGATCGGAGAATTTAATCGCGCCATCCGAGCTAACCCCGGATTCGATGGCCGTCACCAATTGCAAATCCACCGGCCGAACTACGTCGGTGCGTGTTTCCATATTCTGCATTTCTCATCAATGGATTATTCAGAAGGTCTCAAGCGCACGCCCTCTGTGCCATGGAGCAAAGGGTATAAGACCCAGCCATTGCCGGCACCACGGTGGCTCTTTCAACATCTGGACATCCCTCGTGAATCAATCACTCAACGAGCACGCCATCACACAAATTGAAAGGAACAAAGGGCCGGAGGAAAGCCGTCCCGCCCAACCACGCTAGTAACACAATTCTTTAGCAAACAACATCGTAATTTTTTTTTTCTTGGATATATAAACGCCACTTCCCTTGTGTCCTCGAAAGCCAGCCGTGCTAGCAGTCCTCTCCTCGAGTCCTCCATCACTAAGTCCTTTCCGCAATCGATTCAAACACCAGCACCATGACGTTCCCCGAGCATCCCATCGAGACTCCCCCGCGAGCACCCTCTCCAACTCATAGATTCGGCACTCTAGCAGTCCATGCTGGAAGCCCTCACGATGCCGTTACTGGTGCTGTGATTGAGCCTGTATGCCCCTCCAATTCGCATTTGTCAGCGCCTGAGTTCTGATTAGCCCAGATTTCCCTCTCTACGACATTTGCGCAGACTAGCGTAGGCAAGCCGGTGGGCATATACGAGTATTCCCGCTCTTCGAATCCGAATCGGTGTGTACAATCCAGAGCCTGCTGATAAGAGATCATGTCCTAATTTTTACCTCTAGTGACAATTTTGAGCGGGCAGTAGCCGCGCTTGAGCACGCTCGCTATGCGCTTGCATTCAGTTCCGGATCCGCAACCACGGCCAACATTCTGCAATCGCTGGCCGCAGGCTCACATGTAATTTCTGTATCAGACGTCTATGGTGGCACCCACCGCTACTTCACCAAGGTTGCGCTCACGCACGACGTCAAAGTGACCTTCAGCCCTAGCATTGAAATCGACATCGCCGAACTCATCCGTCCAGAGACAAAGCTCATCTGGATTGAATCGCCCTCAAATCCTACGCTCACCCTCGTGGACATCCGGAAAGTGGCGACAATTGCCCACCAGCATGGAATTCTCGTTGTAGTCGACAACACATTCCTATCGCCATATGTGCAGAATCCGCTTGATCACGGCGCTGACATTGTCGTCCACTCCGTCACAAAGTACATCAACGGTCACTCGGACGTTGTCATGGGCGCCGCAGCCTTCAACTCCCCAGATCTCTTTGACCGTCTCTCTTTCCTCCAGAATGCTATTGGCGCAGTCCCCTCTGCATTCGACAGTTGGCTCGCCCACCGCGGGCTCAAGACTCTGCATCTCCGCGCTCGCGAAGCCACTAAGAACGCAACCGCCGTCGCATCAGCCCTCGAAGCGTCTCCCCACGTTATCTCCGTAAACTACCCGGGACTCCCTTCGCACCCTCAGCGCGCCATTGCCCTCAAGCAACACCGCGATGGCATGGGCGGTGGCATGCTTTCCTTCCGTATCCAAGGTGGCCACGAAGCCGCTGAGCGCTTCTGCCAAGCCACCAAGATCTACACGCTTGCAGAGTCCCTCGGAGGCGTCGAGTCTCTGGTCGAAGTCCCAAGCGCGATGACGCACGGTGGGATTCCAAAGGAGCAGCGGGAAGCAGCGGGCGTGTTTGATGACCTTGTGCGCGTGAGCTGCGGAATTGAGGATGAGGTGGATCTCGTGGCCGATGTGTTGCAGGCGTTGGAGAAAGCCGTTGTGGGACCCAAGGTTAAGGGGCATAGTCAAGCTTAAGGTTGATTGATGATGGATATTTTGTGTTGTTGAAGTGAAATTTTATCACTTTTTTCTCGGGAGCCATTCACTCAGCGGGCGCACACATTAGGGTAAACAAGGAGTTTTTTTTGGTACGGAGTACTAGGTTTTTCCTTCTTTCTTCTCTTTCGGTGGGAAAGGCAAAGAATATGCTGAAATCATAGACATGTTATGGGATGGGATTTATGGCACTTATACAACAAGCACACAGAGCCCTCGATTTACCAACCTCAACGCGGGTAAACAATAAGATACCAAAAAGATGTTCCGCTTTTGTTTCAGAATTTTTTTTGGATATTCACTGTGTTTTTCCTTTCTCACACCACCCGCAAAAAATTGGATACGAATTTAATACTTTAATTGGGTCCATGATGCCAAATTAAATTTAATTCTCGTAGGTCAAGACGAGTTTGTATTTCTAGTGCTTGGAAGGTGAGTCTGAATAAAGAGCCTGTTTATTGTCCTGACTTTGTCTGAATTTTGATGACAGTACAGTGTTGAGGTAATTGAGCTTAACGACATCGTGCTGATCGTGATTTCTTCCCTACCTGCGAGCTTCTTGGAGCTAGCAAAGCTGTGCGTGTTATGTATTGCCTTTTATCTCTCGTCGTGGATCGCTGAGAGCCAACAGAGACCGTATATAAGTTTTCCTTTCTCGGAACTTATGTTCATCACTTGAAACCAATAAAGTTATTGGTCCTTGATGATAATAGAGCTGAACCCTTCCTGAAATGGGAAATATCACGCTATCCAACATAGCGAACAATACGAAGACACGTAAAGGCACCAGCAAAACAAGTCCTCGTGTCTATATTGGCTCGCGGTGGCGAGTCTTTCAACCCGGGTATCATATTCACTAATCGATCAGAAGAAATTTAACCTAGCCAAACCAGATCCAAAGCCATGCCTAGAAAAACAAATCTACAAAAGCCTCTCTTAAACGCCTTTCAGTTGTAAAATTGGCAAAAAAAAATTGTTTCCTGTTCCCTGTTCTACAATGTGACCGCGGCATGGGGGATCATGACTGTTCATCTTTCTTGTCACCCTGGCCGGGCATATGCTTATGAATAAAGTCGTCGACCCATTCTTCCATCTCGTCTGCCTTGTGCGTCAGCCACTCCCACCAACTGCCTTTCTGGCCCTCTTCGGCTTGGCTGGTTTCTGCTGCCGGCGCACTAGTAGTGGATGAAACGGGCGAAACACCCTCCTGAATGGATGTCATTGCGTCTTCGAGACCAGACGCTGATGCTGCGAGGCTGGCGAAAGAGCCCATGGTGGCGGTTGCGAAGCTTGATGACGTGGATTCTACGGGGTCGGCTGGCGTCTCGTTGGGTGGAGTGTTTTCATCGTCGTGTAGGCCTACAGGTTTAAGAGGAAGCCTGAGGGTGCCGTTGTTAGGGGCAGGTGTGAGGCCAATGGAGTCGCAAATGATATTGTATAGCTCGATATTTTCTGTGGCAAGAGATTAGTAACTACTACGATAAAAAGGTATCCATAAAACATACGGAAAGGCTCCATGCGGCTGTTTGGCTTGTGTGGGAATGCCGGACCCCTGGCAATGAAGATGGCTCGCATTAATGGGTGCTCGAAGTCGTATCCATGCAATCCTCGTGGGTGATACACATCGCCGTTCTTCTTGCCTTTCTCGACATCAAACTCATCTTTGGTGACAATTGCCCATCCAGTCTTGGGAACAATCCAGAGAGGTGCAATACGTTCGTTATTAGAGAAGTGGTAACGCTCGGGCATATCAACATCTCGGAGATAGACTTCAATGTTAGGGTTAGTTTTTGCCTTTTCTTTAAGTTGATTGTAATGTCGCTCAAGGTCTTCAGGCTTCTTTGGTCGAAGGCCGTAGAGCGGCCAGCCGTCGGTATGTTCAACCTCGTTAGGGTCGATGAGATCTTCAAACTGTATCAATCTTGAGACGTCTGTGGTAGCCATTCCGTGGTCGGAGACTACTACTACATTGACGATATCGGTCAAATTGCGTTCTTGCAACCCCTTGAGGATATCTCCGATCATTACATCTGCGTTCTTGATTGTCTGCCGAATCTCGGTGCTATTAGGACCATATCTATGCCCGTCGCCATCGACGTTGGGCACATAGGCAGCAATAAGCTGAGGGCGAGGGGTATTGGACTTTGCGCTAGGGTCTTTTGGCCCAGGAATATCAAGTAACTCCATAATACGGTCAACCTTCCTTGGGAGTATTTCGGAGCCGTTGTATTTGTCCACGTAAGCAATGTCCTGATTTAGGATATGTGCCTCTGAGCCAGGCCACATGTGAACGGCCGCCCTCACATTCTGCTTCTCCGCGGTTACCCATAGCGGCTGCCCACCCCACCAGAAGGGCTGAAGGCTCCTTTCTGGATCTGTGTAATAAAATTCTTTTTGCAACGTGGGGTCCCAGAAAGTGTTTCCAACAACTCCGTGTGCCTCAGGGTATAATCCAGTAGCCATTGTATAATGGTTTGGGAAGGTTACACTGGGAAAGCTGGGAAGCATGTACTTGGGCGAAATACCTTCCGCTACGAACTGATTTAGTGTGGGTGTAAGCCCCCGGTATAGGAAATCGGCGCGAAAGCCATCGAGGGAAATAAGAATAGTAGTGGGAGCGAAGATTGAGGTCCCGTTCGATTTCATAAGCGGGGCGCCCTTCGCATCGGCGGGTGTGGAGAGTCGGTACGCTACAGCTAGGAATACGACGAATAGGACGAGAATAGATATGTATATACAGAGACGTCGCCATATTCGAGACCGACGAGTCTGACAGTAAAGTGTTAGAAATGTGTATGTGTACAGTTACACTCATGGTTAACTTGCCTTTCTCTGTGCTCTGGTACCCAGCAACCGTTGTTGGTCCGATTCAGAAGATGTCCTAGATACACCAACTCCTTCTTCCATTTCGTACATGAGCGCACTCGATTCATCACTCTGTCCTGCCTTACGGTCTTTTTGCTGGTGTTTCTCGTTGTCGCGCTCCTTCCTCCCAATTTTGACACCTTTTTTGTTGAACAGCCCGGAAATTCCCTTCTTGTCCGTCAACAGCCGCTCCCGCTCGTCCTCTGACTCTAGGATATCGTGGTCCGCATCAGAAAGCTCCCCAGAAGGCCTGTTGAGGTAGCCCTCGTCGTCAGACGAGGGTGAATGGTCGACGAGGGTGCGGTCGTCAGCGCTGTATTCTGAGCCCGCGCTCCGGCGGGTTTCGTCGTTCGAACGAGTCGACATGGTGCTTCGATCGAGGAAGAGGGTTTTCACATTGCTAGAGAGAAAAGTTGTTGGAGGGTGCGTGCAGACGGCGCCATTTATTTGGAGGCTGAGATCTACGCCCTGGATGGCCGCAACCAGATTCGCTTGGCATTGAGCGTTTCAGCAACAGCTGCCGCCCTAGTAAGCAATCTGCCGCCCACCTTGGCCACTCCGCTCATCACATCTATTTGAGTAATGCATTGAAACATGTACACGTTTCACTCCATCATTATTCAATGAGAATCCACAAAGCAGAGATATCAGTCTCACCATTGTGGAAACTCATATTTGCTTTGGCGCTGAGGGAAGGTTCTAACGACTCTCCAATTATTCGGCCTCATTTTTCGGCTTCTTGCTTGACCCACTGGAAGCTCCGAGCATGACAATTCGACATTTTATTCAGGGCATCTCCATAACGGCCATGCCCTCGGCATCAATCCATTTTGCGCCAGAATCGGAAATTTTGCCGTCAGAGCAGAGCCATAGGGACAACCACAGATGCTCTACCACTTCACCCCAGCAATAGAGGCGCACTTGGCCAAGTGTTCGAGAAGACTGACACTCTCGATGTAAGGTCACACCCCACCCCAACCTCCCACTCCGAACTTGCTCACAAAGGGATAGCCAGCAGTCCCGCTGCAACCTGTGCGGCCAACCCCCGCACTCCATCATCCAGTACCCACGTTCATCCAATGCTAGAGTCCTTAGCTTTCGAGAAGGCCGGAATAGTGTGGGGTTCTGCGATTTGATTGCCTTCAGGTGCATGGTGATTTGAGATGGCAACGTCACCGGGCAATTTATTGAGGTGTCTGGAGGTGGAGGGAAAGCATCAATATCAAGATCGCCGAATTCTAAGAAGTCTGGAGAGGTAATAGGAGATTCTTGCAGTATATGAGGGCTTTTGTCTCTGTGTGCGGGGATTGCGGGGTGCGACATGGATATTGCTGTGTCCGAGTCTGAGTGTCCACTGAAACCTCTAGTCGGAGGAATGGGTGCTGTTGGGCTGCCCGGATGTGATGCTGACGCCAGCAACTCCCCCCTTCTCCCGTGAGCAGTTGGCTCAAGTTGTCCAAAGCTACTGCCCAATGAATCAGGGATTCTGTGGCTAGTATTGGAATCTTCCCCTTCTGAGGCAGAATCTGGGGTTGTCATGAAACTCTCCACCAGTTGACTTTGAAGAGCATGAGCTGCTAATTGCGAGTCTTGAATGAAGGAAATACTGGTGTCACCCACGGAGCTCCGTGAGCAATTGTAATATTCACTGGCTGGAGTGGGTGTGGGGTCCTTCTGGCCGCTCCAAGTTGCGTGAATATGTTCTAATTGAGCAAGTCTACTCGTGTAGGGCGTCATTGATTCAGTGCCGGCTGTCTCGCCGTCTGAATGCTGCATCGGTTGCCTCTGCTGGACTTGACTGTGATTCCCTGAAGACACATTCGAGGGAAAACTACCATACGAGTCCTTGCTCATGGATGCAATAGACGTGTTGACTTGGGTAACTTGGGCTGAAGAGCCATAGTGAAGGACAGGCTGAGCAGCGTTCTGGGGTTCAAAGTCGAGATAAGCATCAGCCAAGGACCGGTACAGATTATCGTTCTGTCGAGTGGTCGAGGCAGAGATGTGAACCAGGATTTGGTCTGTCATGGCTGAAAGCGTTCCCGTACAAGTCCGGGGTTGAAAACCGCCATGGTCTTGGAGATTGAGGCTCTTTTTGCTAGCTAGGGAAGTAGAAGGAGCAATGGCGTGAAGGGCCGAGATTCTATCAAAAGTAAAGTTTGGGATGGTGAAACGGTGAAGTGGTGGACGCGGAGCACCTAGAGAAGTTGCTAGGAGAGCGCGTTGGCGGGGCACGGCCAATCTATTTTCCGCACCCCACTGGAACGTTTTCATATTTGCGGCGGGACGACGAGCATCCATACGGCAATTCCAAGGTCCAGGGATCCGACTCTCACCTCCTCCCTCAATATGGCACCCGCATCCCTCTTGGATCTTGTGTCGGCTCTCCCCACCACCGACGGTTGGGGCCCGTCAGTCTCAAATGAGACTATGCTTGATGGCGTTCCATACGCTCCCTACTCCAAAGCCGACAAACTTGGGCGCATGGCCGACTGGACAGAAGGCAAGGACCGCGATAGGCAAAGGCAGCAGTTTGGACGAAACTTCAGAGGTATGTGCAGCTGTGGGCGTTGTACCAAAAAAAAGTCTCCGAAAAGCTAATAATTTCACAATCCCGCAGACCAGCAAGTGTATGGCGCAAACCAGTCTACCAACCCCTTCGCTATCCAGGCCGCCGAGGAAGAGGCTACTTTCTCAGTTGTCGACAACACCCGAACATCGGCCAGGACACGTGGATTTGGCAGGGGAGGCGGCACTGTCTTCCGTGGACGGGGACAGCGGGGTGGTCAAGCACAGCGTGGAGGACGAGGCACCTTCCAGAGAGTCGGCGGCGGTCGAACTCAGCAGTACGACAATCGTGCCGGTCGTGGCGGTAGGGGTGGACGTCGCTTTGGTTGGAGGGACGACAAGCCTCAGCGCAACCGTGATGCGTCGGTGCAGGTTAAGCCTGACTGGTCAGTCTTGGAGGAGATTGACTTTGCTCGTCTGGGCAAGTTAAATTTGGATACTGGTGATGGTGAGGATATCGATAACTACGGCTTCCTGTACTACTACGACCGCAGCTACGACAAGCAGCCTGGTGCAAAGACTTCGGAGCGGAAACTCAATGTTCTCGAACGCGCAGCCTACAATGTCACGACTTCAAGTGACCCTATTCTCCAAGAGCTCGCCGAGAAGGACGAGGCCACCATCTTCGCCACTGACAATATTCTGTCTATGCTGATGTGCGCCACAAAGTCTGTCTATTCGTGGGATCTGGTCATCACCCGAAGGGGCAACAAGGTCTTCATTGATAAGCGCGATGGCTCCAACTTGGACATGGTTACCGTCAACGAGAATGCCGCAGATGCTCCTCTCGAGACCTCAGAAGGCAACAAGGACTCTATCAACAGCCCCGGTGCACTTATGCTCGAGGCCACCCACATCAACAACGTCTTCCCCCTTCAAGTCGTTATTGAGTCGCAGACCAACAAGGTCAGCATGCCCCACGAGCACCCATTCTACAACGAGGACGACGAAAGCGATCCGCCAGCATCCAAAGCCTACAGATACCGTCGATTTGACTTGTCTCTGGAACGCGACGAGGAGCCTCTGCATTTGATTGTCCGAACTGAGCTCGACGCTGTTGTCAAGAATAACATCAACGGAGAAGATCAGTTCTTGACCATCAAGGCTCTCAACGAGTTTGACAACAAGGCTCAAGGCGCTGGTGGCGCTCTTGACTGGAGGACGAAATTGGCAAGTCAAAGGGGTGCCGTCTTGGCCACCGAGATGAAGAACAATTCTTGCAAGCTGGCTCGATGGGCTGTCCAGAGTATCCTCGCCAAGGCTGATACCATGAAGCTTGGGTATGTCTCATTTCTTCCATAATGATTGATATGATTTTCTCACAACTTTTAGATTCGTCTCCCGAACCAACCCCAAGAACAACAACGACCACGTCATTCTCGGCGTCCTCACCAACAAGCCCCGAGACTTTGCCAATCAAATGGCGCTCAATCTCAACAACGGCTGGGGTATCGTCCGCACCATTGTCGACATGGTTCTCCGCATGGACGAGGGCAAGTACGTCCTTGTCAAGGACCCCAATAAGCCTGTGCTCCGCTTGTACTCTGTGCCCGACAACACATTTGAGGAGGAGGTTGAGGAAAGCCAGATTGCCGAGGAGGAGACGCAGGAGTAAATTTATTTGCATGCGTGGGTGTGAGGGAAAAGAAGCTTGAATGTTTACGATTATTCTATTCCAAAGCGATTTGTGACTAGGGAGCGCGGGTGCAGGCTACGTGCATGTTTTCTTTTTCTTTGAATGTTAGAGAATATGCATTTGCATGACGGGACATTCACTGGCCGTGAAGTAGTGATAGACAAAAAGAATGCACAAAACAAGGTTTCCAGACGCAAAATCTCTCTCTCGCGTCGCGGAATCTCCCGGACGTACTCAGTAAAGTGCAGCCTTTTGAATCAGGCCGAATATCGATACATACCTGGAGTAGTTTGTCAACTTCAACGTAATTTAAAAAAGGAACTGTTCTATAAGAACCCCAGAGACTTTGTCGGCTTAAGCAACAAACAAGTAGTGACCAAGAGATTTTGCGACACACGAGGCAAAATCAGGTTCTTCAAAAACATCTAGACACTGGCAATTGATGGTTGGTTCTCTAATGTGAATTCCATGGACCAATCCGCATTGGTTCTTCATGTACGGAAACCGCAATCCCTTTTTCTATCGCAATTAGAAACTATGAGTAGCGCACCACGCCCTCTCTCCTCCTCCACAGAAATCCTATACATCCATCCCATCCGTCCAAGCAATCACCCACACACACCCCAAGAACCTAGAACCCTAAGGAACTTCTCCCCGGTTTAAAAATGACTTAAAAGAACTCGAGAAGGAGCAAGAAAAAAACGCCAGGCGCTATGCATATAAACGCACGAATGCTACATGCAAAACCTTTTTTTGCGAACATGTAAGGACTCTAGGATACATGGACGTCATACTCTCTCCTCTCTTCGCTTTTCCTTCTCCAAAATAGTGTAGAATGAAACGGAGAGAGACTGTCCGAGTCGATGAGTCCAATCAGCGGGATCGACCATCTTTCTATCCAAGAATTTCCGATCGAGAGAAAATGCCAGGCGAGAAGTGAAAAGATCCAAAGGATGAACCGTACTGTGTCGATTCGTTTCGTCCAGAATTCGATCCAATGCAGAAGCAGGAGAATCGATAGTATAATGGCAGCAAAGAACCCGCATGACCAAACGGTCGTCAAAAATCAAAAGCGTCCCGGTATCACGTAGATAGCAAGCGCTCAAGCAGCACTCAAATCCAAACCCGCCCTCTTAAGCCCGACCATAAATTGCTCCTTGACATCGCCACCGTCCCCCTGGCCCCCGCTGCCCTTGAGCTGATCCTCCATCATCTTCTCTACAGCCTCGAGGCCCAATTCCTCGGCTTTGCTTAGCTTAGACCCATCCTTGTCTGCCGTCTTCTTGACTCCATCGGTGGCTTCTTCGCCTTGTACCATCTTGTCTAGTTCGAGTTTGCTGACCCCTAGAGCGTGTATCTGTTCTTCAACAGTGTCCTTGGTGACGAGGCGGACTACTTCGACTTCGCGGGTCTGACCGACACGATGGGCGCGGTTCTCGGCCTGGACGTCGTCCTGGGGGTTGAATGATGAATCGAAGATGATGACCTTGTTTGCACATGCCAAGTTGATACCTGCGCCACCAGACTTGGTGCTCAACATAAAGACTGGAATTGAGTCATCTTCGTAGAATTGATCAAGCAATTCCTGCCGCTCCTTGATAGGCGTTGATCCATCGAGGCGAATATATCCAATGTCATGGTCGTCAAAGACCCACTGCAAGATGTCCATGACGGAGGTGAATTGCGAGAACACGAGTGCTCGATCTCCATTCTTTTTAAATTTTTTCAAAAGCTCTATCAGCTTGGCGACTTTACCAGAATCCATCCACTCTTGGTTCTTAAGCTCGAATTTGCTGAGTGCCATGGGGTACTTGAGCGCAAGTTGATGACACTGGTAATCCTGATAAAGCTGGAGTTCCTCAAAGATAATATCCGGGTCACTATACTCAAACTTATCTTCCTTTAGACAAGCCTTAGACATTTTACGGATCTTATCGTCTTTATAATGGTGGCGGAATAGAAGAGGATGAATTGCAGCCTGGCGGAGCTTCATCATGACGTTCGCATGCTCCTTTGTGTGAATCCCCGCAGCTCGGTCAAGCATGACTTGGCGCTGTTTCTGAAGCTGTTCATCATATAGCGTCTTTTGAGTTCTTGTGAGCTCACAGTACTCCACGCGACATGTCTTCTTGGGTAGATGCTTCAAGACTTGGACCTTCTTACGTCGCAGAATGAAAGGCGTAAGCATTGAGCGAGCTTTCTGAATACGCTGGGCAGAGAGAAGCGCGCTGTGTGAGTCTGCCTCAGTGACTTTGGCTTTATGCTTGAAGACGATCGGCAAAGCGTCTTTGATATAATCGTCGTTGAACACCTCTGGCATCAGGAAGGCGAGAATAGATGTCAGCTCTTGCAAACTGTTCTGAAGCGGTGTACCGGTAAGCAAAATGCGGCACTTCGCGCTATCAAGGCGCATGAGCATCTGGTAGCGCTGCGTATTGGCGTTTCGTAGAACGTGGCCCTCATCGAAGATGCACGTCTTCGGTTTGCATTTGCGCAAGAAGAAATTATCCTCCTTCCTATAAGCCAAATCGTATGTTGTGATAATGACATCTACAGATTCGCTAGAAATCGCATCCAAAATTGTATCTTGCAGCTGGAACCGCTCTGCTTGCGATCCATAGTACGGGACGTAGTTGATGGTCCTCGAAAAGTGCTCGAATTCACGGCACCAGTTCTCTAGGGTGGATCCAGGAACAACAACAAGATGCGGACCCTTGGCCCTCTGCTGCTTCAAATGCGATAGAAAGGAGATGACCTGGCAAGTCTTTCCTAGACCCATATCATCGGCCAGAATACCAGAGATCCCATTCTGCCACAGTAGATTAAGCCAATTAAGACCAACTACTTGGTAGTCCTTGAGCTCAATGTCGTCGTTCATTATGGACGGCTTTTTGAGAAGCTTGACTTTGTTTGAAGAAGCTCGTTTGTTCACTTTTCGCAAGTTGCCTGTCTCTCCATCGCTTCCATTGTTGCTATGTGGCGTTTGATAACCGGAATCACGGGTCGAGCTGGCGTCACTGTCGTCGAGGCAGGTCGCCGCAACTTCGCCGTCCGTCGAGGTACCAAATATGTCAATTCCCCAGCGAGCCATAGTGCTCACCATCGGTCGCCCAAGCTCTTCACATTCAAGAACAACCTTGTCGATAGCGAGGTAGGCATTCCACATATCCTCCGCAGCCTCCACAAGCCGCTGTCCGAACGGAATCTTCGGCCTACGGGCTTTCTTTCCGTTCTCTTGCTTTGCTTCTGGGTGGAGTTTCTGAACTGCAGCTAAGGTCCGGAATGGGCGGTGATTCAGAACGTATTTTACATCCCCTTCTTTATGACCCGATAGATCTACCATTGCTTCCACAGAGCACGTGTTGAAGAAATCAAGCAATGCATCGCCATCGGACCCTTCAGCTTCGGAAACTTGAGCCTCAGAATCGGAGTTCGAAAGAATGGTTATGCCTTCATCCTCGTCATCCGAAATAACAGTCTTTTGTAGTTTTTGCTGTATCTTTTGCTGAGGACGTGGTGGGGACGATTCCGGGGTGGGAGTTCGGTTACGGCGACCACGGATGAGTTTACGTTTCGGCTTTGGCTTCTCAGGACTGACGCTTGGGGCGGGTGCCGCCTTCGGCAGTTTCGAGTACTTTTCTGAGAGAGACATGACTGGCTGATTGAGTCCTCGCTGAGCGGTCTTCCTGACCGGCTCAGCCTTGGGCTTGAGCACAGCAATGTGGGGAGGTGTGCGGAGCAACTCATCCTCAGATGACTGGTCTGCAAGATAAGTGCAAGTGTCGTCAAAGCGACCTTTGTTCTTAATCAAAGCCTCGTAGAGCTGTTGCACCGACCTGTTAATGAATATCGTCTGTAGACGCTCGGTTTTCTTCTTCAAGTCTATATCTGGGATATCCGCCAAGGTTAACGGTTCATCTTCTGTCAAATCTATTGAGACGGGCATAGCGCGCGAGGGACCCGATTGCCGCGGAGGCACCTTTATTTTCTTCTCGCGAGGTGGGGTGGTAGATATGAATGAATCAGCGGCTCTTTTTTTGGACGAAGCGTTGTAAGAGAAGCCAGATAAATCCCACGTGGGCTTTTCAGGAGTCTCCTCAATCCTTCCACTACGCTCAATCTTGGAGATTGGAATATTAGAATGGCGCTCCGATTCCTCCTCTTCAGAGTCTGGTTCTACGGGAGGATCGTCTGAGGTCAAGTCAATCGGCCGGGGTCGTGGCACAGCCTGCGGGGGGAAGAAAGACGTTCCCGGAGGAGCCATGGGATTGCGGAAGGCGACAGGTCGTTGCGATTGCGACTGGGGCGCCATGGCGGGGGACGATTGACGTTCGGCTGCTGGAGACGAGCGCGCAACGAGGACTTGGTTAGGGGTTTGTACACGGTTTGCTTTTGGTGTAATAATCAGCGTGGCTTGAGTCTGGGTCGGTGCGCCGAAGAAAGGCGAACGGGTGTTAAGAAGTGGTTGGGTTGGTTGTGTGACAAGCTCGTCTTCGCTGTCTGAGCGGGGAGGATGCACCGGAGGCGGTGATGAGGAGAAGATAGGGTCTGGCCGGTACATTGTGTGTCGTTTTCTATCGTACAGTATTCTAGGTGCGCTTTTGCTAGTCCGAGCGGAGAACAAACGAGACTGCGGCCCCTAGCACAGAAAACAAAGGGAGACGGATAGAAACAATGAAAGGGTCATAGCATAGTTCTAAAAGCATCTGTCGAGAAAGGGCTGCGGCGGGAAACAAAGGTGTGTGAAGCAAGAGGGCGAGGTTTGTGGCGGGAGGAAAAGAGAAGAAGCTCAAAGTTTCCAGACGCGATCGCACGCGTAAAGTGGATTTCATCAGCGCTCGGGCCACCCACTTACGTCGTTTCCAAACCACAGCGCCAAGCCAGACACAAGCATTCGCCGGCCATACAATCGACCACCGCTCTCCACTCTCCACTCACTTCCACCTCCACACCATGGCCACCCGAAGAATCGTCACCAATGAAAAAACCTACCTCGACAACGATGGCAGGCCTCCCACGGGCCCGTCAAACATTTCTCCCGCCGTACCCCCGTGAGCTTCTCTCTCCAAACTCGTGACTCTCCTCTCCAGGCGACAGCTCACTTTTTATGCAGCTCTGTCATCTGGAAGCTGCTGAGTTTCAGCTTTGCCATGGTCATCCTGCCCATTGGCACCTACTTCTTTACTGTCAATTTTGTTTTCAATGGTACGTCAAAATGCACGTTGATTGCGGAGGGAAACAAGTGGATGCATGGGCACAGCACATGTTAATCTCTCAATCTCTTCAGGAAACGCAACATATGCCGGCGCGCTTGCAGCTATCATGGCCAATGTAGTGCTCATCGCCTACATCATAATGGCCTTCAAAGACGACCAATCGGAGCGCCAAGAGGAAGAAGAGAAGAAGAAAAAATCATTGTAGTTGTGTTTTGTTGCTCAAACAAATCACCGCTTGTTGCATTTTCAGTCTCGGAGACTTGCTCGTCACGATATTACAGATTACTACTATGTAGCTTCACGCATGAAGCCGCTACCATGGCAGAACTGTTGAATGATAAATAAAAAAGGAGTGACATTTCCGGTGGTCAGGCCATGCGCTCTGAAGTCCCAAAGCAAACACACGAAAACTCCTCATGACTCCCTACGTAATTGTTTGTGCATAAGACCCAGAGCATTGTGGTTAGAAATGACACCACCCGTTCTCCTTCCATCCCAAGCCAATGCTGTAAACCCTATCATGATCGTGAAAATACGTCGTTCTGGCCCGACCATTGGCTGGTGCCTCCTTTCCTTCAAACACCGGAGTATAAAAAAAAGAAACATTCCTATTCCCATCCCCATCCACGTGCCAATCCCAAACCCACCCATGATCCAGATCTCTGGTATCTCTTCAAAGTTTTCCACGAAATTTCTAACTTCCTCCTCATGATACCATGCAAATGACGGTTTTGCTTCTACCCCTCTTATATACTCAACATCGCCTAGTCTTTACTAAATCGCCTCTTGAACCAACTCTTTCTTTTTTCTGGGCTTTGACGAGATAGAACATTGGGTCGTGCACTACCTGCAGGTGGTGACACTGCGTTGGGCTTTACACTCTGGACCGCTGGTGCTGAACTACCTTTGGTGGGAACGGGCGGCGGACCGTTACCGTTATATTGCTGGGGTGGGGGAAAATAGCTGTTGTTCATGGGGCTGGATCCATATTCTTCGAGGATAGGTCCTCCACCGAAACCTTGGAATCCGTACTGCTCGCCGAGATCGGGTTGCTTAACGGGAGTTGGTCGGTCGATGGAGCTGTTCTCGCTGGGATCGTTTGAATAGGGTTCACTGTGGCTGCCGTTGGATCCGTTCGTGTTGACTGTGTCCCGCGACTGTTGGTAGCCCGGGATGGGGCCATAGATGTTGTTGTTGTTGTTGTTGCTGTATCGGGCCTGAGGATCGGATTGCATGCGACTGTATCGAGCTCGGGGTGGTTGTCCGACTGGCCCGCCCATTCCGTGGCCGTTGTCCATCCAGCTGTCACGGCCGGGTTGCCTACCACCGCCATAGTAGCCGCTTACCTGGGAGAAGCGGTTCTGATCATAGCCTCCTAGAGAAATCTTTAGCGACTGTTTGTGGAAATTGGTGGCCGATCGTTATCATTCCCTTGCGCACCCGGTCTCCAACGGACAAGTGACAGAGTCGTGACATCACACAAAGGGTGACAAAAAGAAACTCAACAATGTACGAACCTCCGTAGTAACTGCTCCTGCGACTTCCATACCCACTCATGACTTCAACGTTGGACTCTAGAATGAACCCGTCAGTATCCGAACTATGGGGCGCATCGTTTGTAACAAGTGTAAACATACCAGCGCGCATTGTCGCTGCCCGGCGGCGGTACTCATTGTCAATGGCGGCCTCGAATGAGCGAATTGTGTCTAGTGGGCGCTCCCAGCGCGAGCGAGTGGGGTTGGAGAGGTCGGGTTCCGCTGTAGTGAAGTTAGCAAGATTGCTAGAGCTAGAAGAGCTGTCCCCAGTAAGCGCGACCCACCGATAACATTGCCTGAAGAATCAGTATGCTGGAATGAGCGGAGAGATTGTAGAGTTGGCTTCTCGAGCGCAGCGGCAACTAGTAACAGAGGTTAGCAAATAACAGCTCCACGGCGGCGCACAGGTCATGAGTTTTGGGGGCGTTGAAACGTACTGGGTTGGGCTTCGTTCATGGCAGCATTCGGGTTTGCCTTTGTGGTGATGTCGTAGTGAGTCTTGTGCTTGTCGTCGTGGCTATCGTGCCTTTCGTGATGATGCTTGGAGTGGGAGCCGTGGCTCTTGTCGCTCTTAAAGCTAAAGGTGGACTTTGAGCGCGGACGCTGCTGGTCAGGGCGATTGGCGTGGGTAGACATGGCCTTGATTTGAACGAAATTACTAGGGAGAACGGGGCTGGGTGGTACGGGTAGAACGGGTTGGCGTGGTGGCCGCCTGGGATCGAGGTGGATCGCAGGGTGTTGTGGTGCTGTTATGTGGTCCCGGCGTGGGCACCTCGCAGCAAGATCAAGAAAAGCGGGTGGAGAGGTTGGGATAGAGATAAGGGCGCGTGCGGAGGGTTTGACGGGCGTCACAAACGCTGCCAGACAGCAGAGAGCAGAGACGGCGAGCGACGATTATGGAGTGGAAGACGCCGTATGAGCAGTTGCAAAGTGAACGAGCGACGGGCGAGGCGAAGCCGGTGGGATGCAGTGCAAGGTCGCAGACGAAAAAGGCGGAGGTGGTGGTGTTGTTGAGCTACACTGCACTTCTCTAGACTCGTCATCGGCTGCGCAACCAGCAGCGGCCGGGCCAATCGACGAAAGGACCAGCGCAGGACAAGAGCAGGACAAGCACTGGCAGCAACCCGAAGCGGTTTGAAACACGCGTTGCGCCGGAAAGCTGGGGAGGTTCACTGGGCGGGTCCACAGGGGGGGGGGGGGAGGAGTGACGGAGCGAGGGGGAGTAGCAGAGGTGAAGGCGGCGATCATGGATGCCGAAAGAGTAGATATGGATGTACCTGTGCTTGTGCTTGTGCTTGTGTGTTTCCAGACAGCAACCCAAATCGTAACAAGTACATTCGTATATACATACACAATTGAACACATACACACACACAATAGAGGCGTCATCATTCCACCCATTGCCTGCAATCGCATATACCTATCCGCAGTCCGCAGTGTGTAGTGTGCTGAGCGGGCTCCCCCATTGGCTGGCAAATAGACAGACAGAATTGGCGGCATGAGCGTTGGGTTGGGTTGGTTCGACTTCCCAAAAGCAGCCGCCAGTGCGCTGAATGCAGATTGCGATCCCCCAGCCACCGCCACGTTGATCGACAGTGTACCCCAACCTCCACGACAAGCAGACCAACTATGTCATAGATGCCGAACAAAAAAAGAAACACAAAAAGACACATCAATCCTCGGTATCTATTATTTGTATCGCGCACAATAAATTCCCTTGTGTGCTTCCTCGCTCACTCACAGTGGCTGCGAGGGGTTCAACCCAAGACCCCTCTGATCGCGATGCTGCTTGTGCCAATCGGTCATTACGGCCACAATGGCCAATGCAAATGCATTGCATACACTTCGACAATCGCACTAACACTACGGATAGAGTACCCCCCTCCCTCCATCCCAATCGAGGACCACCCACCTTGCCAAATGTTGCGGTCCGACAGAGCCAAAGAGGAAAAAAAATAAAGAGAAAGTGATAGACTGATTGTCGCCCGACCGCTCTCATTTCCGTGACAAGAGCCGCATCATCGCCATGGAGCCATGACATCAATTCTCCTCTTCTCGGCTTTTTCCAGACCCACCACCCAATGCCCATCATGCGTTTCACTTTTTGCTTTTCTTCGGTGGCATTTTGCATCCCAAACGGCTGCGCCTATTTTCCCCACCCTGCCATTGCCCAATCGGGGCCCACCGTCTACCGTCTCAATTATCCACTTGCTCAATGTGTACTTGTACGTGGTAGTCTAACCATGCTGCATCACTAACCGCCCATCCGACCCCACCCGTACTGCCAGGCTCAGCGCTCACTCTTCACACACTGTCACGCCTGTGAACTGCACGCTTCACTCATCTCACTCATACAAGGCATCCGCATCTCTCACACGCACTCACATATCCACAACTTCGCCGCTTGGCACCCTTCAGAATCCTCCGCTCTGGGGTTGATTGACAGAACCCTGGTACATGTTTTGGGGGCGCTAGTCCCCGGCTCAGCATCCTTCCTCTGAGCGTCGCAAGAATACGATACAATATATCGAGTCCATCATTCCCTGTCACTCTTACCTGAAAAGGGTCTCAAGATTGGTAATTGGTAAACGAGCCATGTACATTTGGGCAACTAAAAAGCAAAATATTCCATCGCTCATACATGCTCATGCAATCTGAACTAAACCCGCAAGATTCCATTAGATACTCCAATCATTTTTTTCAAGTCTCAATGGACTGCCCACAAGGAAATGACTTTCAACTTCTCGTATCACGCCAACCCCCATCTAGCTATGCGTTGGCATGTTCACGCTGGCCTTAGAAGCAACAGCGTCCTCGCTTCTCCACAAACTCGTCACAGTCTTCTGCTGGGTGTAGAACTGAAGTCCGGGCTTTCCGTAGAAGGTATTGGCACCGCCACCCGCTACCGACTTCTTGTTACCAGTGAAAGAGAACATGGGAAGCTGTGTCAAATAAATTAGCTGATATCTCAACCAACCACAATCTCGCTTGCATGTCGCTACTTACAGGGACAGGAATGGGAACATTGATACCAACTTGACCAGCCTCAATCTCACGTTGGAAGCGACCAGCAGTCGCACCAGAGCGTGTGAAGATGGCAGTTCCGTTTCCGTACTCATTGGCGTTGATCATCTCAATGGCCTCGTCAATGGTCTCAACGTTCAGGCACACAAGGACGGGTCCAAAAATTTCCTCCTTGTAGCACTTCATGTGAGGCTTGACATTGGCAATGATGGTAGGGCCAACCTAAGAGGGCAATGTAAGTGGCAAGTTCAAGAGTAGATACAACTCGTAGATCGAGGAAAACTTACCCAGTTACCATTGGGGTATTTGCCCGAGGCAGGCTTCTGCCCACGACCATCAAGGAGGATAGTAGCACCCTCCTCTTCAGCACTGGTTATGAGATCTTCAATCCTCTTCTTGGACTCGGGGCTAATGACTGGACCAAGATCCGCGCCTTCTTCAAAGCCGCCATCCATCCTCAAGGCCTTAGCTCGCTCAGCAATCTCAGGAACCCAGTCTTTAGTCTCACCAATGAGGACTAGGGTGCTCAGAGCCATACACCGCTGGCCAGCAGCACCAAAAGCGGCACCCGCAATTGCATTCAAGGCATGGTTCTTGTTGCAGTCAGGGAGGACAGCTGCGTGGTTCTTCGCACCCAAGTTGGCCTGGACACGTTTGCCATTGGCTGAAGCCCGTGAGTAGATGTACTCGCCAGCCTTGTTGCTACCGACAAAGCTAATAGCCTTGATGCGAGGCTCATCAAGAATGAAGTCGACCGTTTTGGCGGAACCATGGACAATGTTGAAGACACCTGGTGGAAAGCCTGCCTTCTCAGCAAGCTCAGCAAGGATCATACACGCACCCGGGTCACGCTCAGAGGGCTTGATGACTACAGTGTTACCAGCAACGGTAGCAATAGGAATGGTCCACAAGGGAATCATAGCCGGGAAATCTGGGGTAATATATTAGCGCAGCCCCACTGGTTGCTGGTGGCAAGAACTCACTAAACGGACAAATGGCAGCCACGACGCCCAATGGCTCCCTGTAGCTGCGAGTCTCCATATCCTTTGCAACCTCGAGGACCTCGCCTGTCATCTGGAGGGTGATACCGCAGGCGGTCTCGGCTACCTGCAGACCGCGGAGGACATCGCCCTTTGCGTCAGCAAACGTCTTGCCCTGCTCCAGGGTGATGCTAGCAGCCAGTCTGTCCCAATTCTCACGGATCAAGGCTGTGTACTTGAACATGATCTGCTGCCTATGAAGTAAGCTCGTCTCCCGCCATGATTTGAAAGCCTTCTCGGCGCTGTCCACCGCCGCCCTAAGTTCTTCATCTGTGCTCTGAGGCACCCGTGTCACCAAGTTGTTGGTGGCAGGGTCATGTAAATCAATCCATTGGGTAGCCTTGGAGGCGGTAAACTGATTGTCGAGGAAGTTTTGAGTATCGGCGGGGGACTCGATGCGCTCGTGGCTCATGGGATAGGAATCGGCAGTAGCTGACACGGCTGGCCTGAGGTGCTGAGCGGTGGCATGCAGCCGCCTGGCCGCAACTTTGGTTGTGCTGGTGGGAGACGACATTCTGGTACACAGAGGAGCGGCGCGAGGGAGGGAAGTACGTGCGACCAAACTGGGGATGCGAGCGATAGCTCGGCGGGTAGCCATAACTGCGCTAAGACAACTGCCGACGAGGGTGGAGGAGGTGGTAATTGCTCAATCAATTGCACTGAGCAGGGTCGGTGGAGGGGTATTTGAGGAGATGTGGAGGGCGAGAGAGTGCAAAGGAAGTGAAGCTGGCAGAGTAACAAGAAGAGGCCGTTGGTGCCGATGAGCTCTTCTGGGAAACAGATTCCGGAATTGCCTGTCCTGATAGCTCCAGACGCTCCAGACGCTTTGACGAGTAGCCGTCTGCCGTCCCCGCCACTGTTTTCCGAGGTCAGTTGCGGGAAGAACACCCCGGCGCTAGCCGGCTGGGACCTCCAACAACATGTCGGCTATCACCGCACCGCGACCCCACATCAACTTTCACGCACAAACTTATGTACATATATCTATGTACGAACATTAACGAAAAACAATTAAAAATAAGATAATAACCAAACAAAAAAAAAGGGACAAAGAATCATGTTAGATCTCTCATATTATCGCATTTAGTTCCGAACTGAATAACACACCATCATCATCATCATCACAACCGCAATCCATGCTCCAATCATTGCCCATCTGCACTAGGTTTGATTCGTTATTTCATTCCGCAAGACCAGTGACTATAATACACTATCAAAGCGCCTATTTTACCGTTTCCGAGCAATATGTGTGACTGAACTAAAAAATTCCAAACTTCTCGGAACCCGATCGTCACTTCCCGACCAGATCGCTCGACTCGGGTTCTCTCATTTTCAGGACCGTTTCCCCTGATTACTGCTCTCTTCTCTACTTACTCAACTCCACCATCGTCAACGCATACACACTCTCTCACGCTCTTCCACGCACACGGGCACACCTTCAAAACCACCCCCTTTTCATTCCCATCTACGAGGCTGACGAGCGTGTAGTGCGCTTGTTGACCTCAGCCTGTGCCTTTTCAGCGCCGCTGGAGACAGCCTCAGAGACCTTGTCTTTCGCATCAACCGCAGCGCCCTTCGCCTTCTTAGCTTGCTCTTTGACCTGCTCCTTGGAAGGAGCACTGCCGCCGAAGAGAGCGGAGGCAAGGATGACAATGGTGGTAAGGACAATGGCACCAAGGCCACCAGCAATTTCAGGAACAAACTTGACAGCCTCCACGGGGTCACGCTTGGCGATCTCGATGAAGAGATTGAACTTCTCCTTGACGTAGAGGACAGGATCGTCCATGAAGACAAGATCATTGGGCGACTTGGGCTCATCCTTGGGCTTAGGCTTAGTGGCCTCTTCCTCGGCCTTCTCAGCGGCAATCTTGAGGTCGAAGGTCTCAGCCTTGATCTTCTCGGCATCCTCGACAGAGTGGCCAATGTAGATATTGTCGAAGAGGATGTCGTTCTGCATGGTCCAGATTTCGAAGCCAATCTGTTGTACACAGTCAGTATGCAGAGCTTATGATAAATACTTGGTAGGGGAAACCTACAGCGCCCATAGGCTCAAACTTAGATGGGGTCTTGTCCTCGAAGTAGTCGGGGTTCTTGATCTTGCGCGGAGCCCAGACACCCTTGTAGGCCGGGTTGTCGATGAATGGCGCGGTCCACTTGCCCTTGTAATCAGGGTTCTTCTTCATAGGAGGTTCCCACTTGCCACAGCCAGAAACCTCATCACACTTAGGATTGGGAACAGTAGGAGGAATCCAGTCGCCATCCTCCTCATCATCCCAGTCCTCAGGCTTTTCAGCCTCAGGGTCAGGGATGGTGGTTGGCTCATCCTCAAGCCAGTCCTCGGGCTTGGTAGCCTCCTCATCAACAATCTCGAAAGGCGCCTCCTCATCCCAGTCCTCGGGCTTCTTAGCCTCAGGGTCGGGAATACGGGCATCATCGACCCAGTCTGAAGGCTTCTCATCCTTGGGGTCATCGATCTCCGCAGGGGGGTTGACGGCAGGAGAAAAGTCCTCGAGGAGAGTACCGTTGCGGATAGATTCGCCATCAATCTTAATCTCAAAGCTGTTGTCGGGCTTAACGATAAGAGTGTAAAGAGAGGTGGTCTTCACAATGCGAGCCATTGGCGGGTTGGTCAAGTGCTTCTCCTCGTATTCGCCGGTCTTAGGGTTCTTGTGGCGGAAAATGAAGTGGACCTATAGCTGTTAGCCAGGACTTGATAAGAGAGCGGGGGAAAAGACATACCTTGTTGGTGGCACCGCACTTGTCGGGACCAAACATGATAATGTAGGGGGAGCTGTTGGAGAACTCCTCCTGGTGAAGAGCCTTGTTGTCTTGGAGAAGCTTCATATAGGCACCACCGCATTCGAGGCCATCTGAAAATCAATTAATACGCTATTGGGGGTCTACATGTAGCAGATCATAGAGAAACTTACTCTGGAGCTTGACCTCGTACTGAACAACAAGTGTGTTACCCTTGTTGTTGATGGGCTTGGGGAATTTGGCAGAAATGGCGTGGTGGGCGGCTTTGTCCTTGATGACCAAACCCTTATCCTCCTCCATTCCCTTCAATACGGTGGGCTCCTCAACGGACCAGTGACCAATGTATGCCCATTCCTCCTCGGCGGCCTTGTCGTCCTTCTTGGCCGACGAGACCTTCCACCTGGTCTCCCAGTCATCTGTGAATTGCTCGAAGAAAGGAGCTTTCAGAGTGGTGGGCTGTGAAGATTTGAGTTAGCTAGGGCTGCTATACTGCTGAATGGGATCCAAAGAATGATGGGGAGCTTACTGTAAAGGTGGGCTTTGCGACAGCCTCCGAGGAAGAGGACTCGACGTCGGGGGAGCTTGCATCCTCGTCGGCACGCACAAAGGCGGCAGCCAGAACGGCGGTGGCACCAATTGCGAAGCGCATTGTGCTTGCCTGCTGTCTGTGGAAGAGCAGAGGACTTGAGTTAGAGAATCAGGTGAAGATGGGAAGAGAATGCGTAAGTAGGCAGAGGCGGTGGTGGAATTAAATAAATGCGGGCGGTGTCGTGCTTTCTGCAATCGTGTTCACTTTCCAAGCGGCCTGGCCCGAGCGCGGGGCAGCCGCCTGGAGTCGAGCTTCTCATTGGCCCAGCCCCGGGCCCGGTCCGGCGGCTTTCAGTGCGTAACGGCTGCTTTGTTGCCAATGTCAAAGTGTGGAGTCCGACTGGGGGGAGGAATTGAGGACTGATGGATACTTCGAGAACAGTCATGGTTCGCTGTGCTCTCTTCTGCCAACTGGCCTTTATGCTCGTTGTATCAATGCACTTATCATTGCTTTTGCTCGCATAAATGACTGTCCTGTACAGTGTAGGCTCTGTACTGTATTACAATGCCAGTTCCCACAGCCTCGAATTCTCTCCATCATACCAACTGCCGTTGCTTGTCTTTCCTCCCTTTACCTACTGAGATACGTGGCTACATCCACCACGCATACATCCATACGGTACTTGACTTCTTACGCATCTACCCGACCTAACCCCAGCCACCGGTATAGCATGAACGTCGGCTTGATTAGCCGTTGCGTCACCTGCTCCTCGTGTTTGAGACAACCAACAACTACTGCTGCACGCTTCCAGCCCATCATTCTCGGACACAGCTGTTCCTACCACCAAACACTTATGTAAAGGATTGGCCTTGCTCCATTTGCAATGCTTTCACTGTCTTCTGTGCTCACTCCACATTGACCTGCCAGCATGTATGTACATTCAGCTACCCCAATACGTCCATAATATCAGGTGTTTCACTACCTTTCCCATTCCCAGGTTGCACAATGTCGCGTGGAACGAACATTCCACATCAACATCCCCTGCTCCCTCCCCCTTTCCTCACTGACATTCGCATACAAACAACATTTACACCAAGGCATCGAAAAGTAACTTTCAACTGTCTTTCTCCGTTTCTTATTCTTTAATCTGTTCCTACATGTGCGCTATTCAACTCGGCCAAAATTGGCTAGCGTTACCTTGTGAATAGGCATTCCTCCGACTGTTACAGCAGCAATGGCGGGGACGGAAACCCATGCCCACGGTTCCGTCAACCCAAAATCCAGATGAAGCCCCAGGGAAGCGCCGTGTTCCAAGACACCGCCACTGATGTCTTCCCAGAAGAATAATAGTAATGATAAAAACAAAGAAAAATCATGTGGTCCCCCCAAATATGTGATCCGGTTTCAAAATGATGACCCCCACCCAAAAGAGGAAGTATGTGAAAAAGCAAAAACAACACCAATGCAATTAAAATGCCACCAAAAAATCAACGCCAAACGCTAGAGATGCCGCCGTCAATTCCTCCAGCCTACATTCCATATTACGTGCGCTATGTCCCTCGCAGTATTCACAGTGTCTACTACTTTTCCTAATATGCCAGGCTGTGAAGCGTCGTCTTCTCTATCTTCAAATGGCATAAACATACCCGACGCTGTTCTTCGAAGACCGCCTCCTTCTGAAGATGATGCCACTGTTGAAGTAGGAGTACCAGGGCGTTCCGAATATGGGTCCGAAGGCGTGGGGGTGCTGGTTCGTTTGACTTCATAAGCCCGAGATGGGTTGAAGTTCAGGTCATCCTCTTCTTCTTCGTCATCATCGGATGGAAGGAGGAAATTAGTGGATGGATTGGAAGGTCTTAGGGTCTCCTGTGACGGTGACGGTGATAGCCGGCTTGAACGCCAAAAGCCCAGGGAATGAGATGGATGTTGATCTGTCACATCTGGCGAATCTGTCCTATATTTCAATGTGGTAGATGGAAGCTTAGCAATAATCTTGCTTTCTCCATTAAAACTCGATTTGGAATTCGTCCGCGATAGAGGCCGTCTTTTGCGTTGCCGCTTCATCATAACCACGCCTTCATCGGACGATGAGTCTTCATCACGGTACTTGGCCCATGGGTTGTGGTTGCAATCGTCCTCGTCGTCATCATCCGCATCTTTGCACTCGACGGCAATGCACTGCTCGACCTTGTCGTCAAACCGAATATGCCTCTTCTCAGCGGGGTCCGGTGTCTGTAGGCCGGAGGTTGAATGGGATGAGAAATAGTCTGTGGGCTCTCGGCTTGTTGTGCGTGATGGTATTGATGAGGAGACAAAATCTGATGTTGCCCTGCCAATGATTGGCCGAGGCCTTCTTCGCTCCAGAGATACTGCCGTCTGCTGTGCCTGAACGGATGCTGCAGCCTGCTGAACGAGGGATGAGGATGAAAGCGATTTTTGCAACATGACTTCCGACATTGTGCGTTTCTTGAGAATTGGCTTTTTGTTGAGCGAGAGGAACGAGTTTGTCTTGGAAAGCCGGCTCACAGGCTCGGAATTCTGCTGGAAAACAGACAGTCGATTCGAGGCTGGCTGCAAAGGGCCATAGAGCCACGTGACATCGACGTCTTTCAACCTGGTTGGATTGTCAGAAAGTGGGATACAATGATGGAAAAACTGGGAAGTTTAAGGGTGGAGTGCACGGATGGGGATGATCGACCGCCAAACGACAGGGGTGAAGAAAATCGAAAATGGATGGGAAAAAAACCCTTACCAGTTCAATGTCTCTGGTGACACAGTCTTTAGCTTGAACTGCGATTTAGCCCAGGTGCGCCAGGAAGCATTTTCCAGGCGGGATCGCTCGCCGTAAACCCTACGGTGCTCGACTATATGCCGCCAGGACGACCAAATATCCTCCTCTTTCCACTCGTAGGAGAGATAGTCAACATGGTGTTTGGGCTCAAGGCGCACAGCTGAGTCGTCCTCAGAGACAGGTGGGGGGTCTGGGGTAGAAAGAGGTGTGTCGGTGACAGGTCCATCTGCGGGAGAGGGTGTGGGCGAAGAAGGGGCCCGGGCGGTCGTGGGCGAAACGCAGTCATTGACATCCGTGTCTACAGAAGCGCGGTACTGAAATCTCCTGTCGGCAGTGCTATAAGTAGGGAAGGAGAGTCCATCGTTGTTGTCGGCGTCATCAGAATCGCTTTCAGAATCACGGTCGTGGTCGAGAGAAAGGCTGCTAGCGGGTGTAGAACGGGTGGATGAGACCGATGAGGCTTGGGACGAACTCAGTGAGGGCGACCGCAGATCCGAGTGAGAGTATGAATTTCTGCGAGGGCCTCCATACGTAGCCGAAGTATCGAAGAAAGAAGTGTGCGAGGCAGATGGGCGGAGCGAAGCATGGGCGAAGGGCAGCACGTCTGCCATTGCGGGTGCGAGACGGGGGCGCTGGCGGGCTCAATGGCTCGAAGACAGCACGAGGGCGCTGGATCAGTGTTGTATGGCGGCCGAATTCCTTCCTCCACAGTCCACGGTTGTGCAGGCCGGCGTCGACATGCGTTCCGGGGGGCGTTGTGTGCAAGTTGACGTTGGAGTTGAGACGGAGGGATTAGGGATTTGGGATTTGAGGGGGGACGTGCGGGGGGTCTGAAGCAGAGGGCGGTCGGCAGCCAGAGCAACGAGTGCGGGAGCAGCACTCGAGGCCTACAAGTAGGCGTTGATATGGGGATAAAATGGCAGCGCCTGGGGCGGCGGACAACGGACAGAGGGCAGAGACGTGCGACAGGGCGTGAGGAGCAGTGGAAGCATGGAAGTAGAGAAGAAGAAGAAGCAGAGGCTGCAGGCGGCGTTGAGCGAGGGCCTGGGCTTTGGGTGGTCTTTTCGGCTCCTAGACGCGCAGCTTTGGCCACCGGCGAACGCTTCGAGTCTAGCCCACGCTTGCACAGAATGCAGCGAGGAACCCTGGGAAATTTGCGGGGGGGCGCAAGAGTCAAGGGCCAGCATCTGAAGGGGAGCCAAGGCCAAGGGCTTGAAAGAGAACCTAATACCTAATCGCTCTGGCATGCTTGCTGAAAGCCCTGGCGGACCGTGGGTCGCGGTGTTGGTGTGCAGCCGTCGAATAGCGCGGTGGCATGCTGGAAGTACAGTAGATACGCTGCCAGGTAAGACAGGACAAGTCAAAAACAAGAACAGACGAGACGAGACGAGACGAGACAAGACACGACGAGAGAAAGACAGAGAGACAGAGAGACGGTCGCTGGGTCTGTCCCATCGATCGCAGTCTGTCTCTACGTTGCTGCTGTACCGACCAGCAAAGGTGGAGAAAGAGGGGACCATTGAGGAGCACCCTTTCATACAGCCTTCATACTTCATACCACATTCATCATTCATTATCCATTATTCATTATCCACCCCCATACCATACCATACCATACCATACCATGCCACACGGTAGCCATACCAAACCAACCTAACCCAAGCCCATGCTACCTTGATAGGCACATACTACCATCATCCATTATTGCCCATACCGCTGGCGCTCCACCACGACGTTTGCATCCTTACCCCCACTCGCTCTCTGGGCCGCTTATCCAGAGTCGACAATAACAGCCCTCTACCCGTGCGAGCTCCACCCGTTCGCTCGTCCAACGCCTCCGTTCATATTGTTTCATCCATTCGCCTATCCGCCCATTCGTTCCTCGATTCATTGCCCCTCCATTGAATACGGTCTGCTGTCTGTTGTCTGTTGTCTCCGCACGTGTGTGCACCTCAGTCTCGGCTCTGTATGTGTGTGGGTGTGTGTGTGGACGGGGCACATTCTCCCCATCTCCCCCTTTCCCCATCCAATACTTCCTCTATCTCCTGCATCCCACCTCTCTCTCCGCTCTCAGCAAAAATGCCATCTGCTTCCCACAGCAGCCGGCCCACAATTGCGTGCCTCGGTGGATATGCCGATCCAGTGTAGTCGTTTGTTGCTCTCGCTGGCCATGGCTATCTATCCATCTATCGGTCAGCCTGCATGGCCCTGCACGGCTGATCGGCCATGCAGTTGCTCTCCCAACAGAAAAAGCCCGGCCGGACCGCAGCTCTCGACAAGGCTAGGGACGCAAGCGCCTCTGCTGGTATCTAGCATCTGTCTAGTATCTACGGACCATCCAGTATTAATCCCGGTATCTATCTGGAGCTGGTGTACCAAGCGAAGGCGAGTCCCCGCGGAAGCGCTGCCCGCATACCTACAGCACTTCCTTTTGCACTGTTGACCCGCTGGTGCCGTTTCTCCTCTATTTGCGCCAACACGTTTGCAGCAGATGCTTCTGCATCCACGCTGCAACTTGCATTACTGTACAGCACAGTTGCGCTGGATGGAGCCTGTCCGACTCTTCCCATTAGCACGCATCCTCGTATGGCTCCATCCCTCCCGCAGAACGCCCATCTCAGCGCTGCCCCTCCTCGCTTTGAGCTGCAAGATCCGCTAGCCGCGCCAACTAGCTTCTCAACACCAAGCAGCCTCCTCCCGCCATGACGAAAACCGTCTCCACGCTGCCCCCAACATTTGAGCCTCGGCGCTGGGGAAACGAGAGGGGGTAGGCTGCCCCAGACGTTTTGTTGCCCATGTCCAGCCATCAGCCATCAGCCGTCAACCGTCAGCATCAAATCAACGCTTTTAACGTTGGTGACGAATGCAAGCTCGCCTCCAGCTTCCCCACTAAACCTCGCTAAGCTCGCATCTCCATGGCCCTCTCGGCTCCCTAAATCTGATCGGATCGGATTGAGCTGGGGATCAAAGAGACGTTATGGCTTGTGAAGATAGCTTTGACTTGTTGTAGAAGACTGGTATAGAGAATACTCGTCTACCGCCTGCTATCATTCGTCAGACACTATGGACCCTGCTTTGCCGCATGTTATTATTGACATCATGCTCATCACAATGCTGCTTGTGAATGACTTGTCCTACTAGATACCACTATCTATCAGGGTCCCAGTTTTCGACAATTTCCGTTGAACACTTAGTAGCCAGTAGCTTTGCCACAATGGGCCCTGATTGTTCTACTATTGTGGTTGCTGCTGCTGCCGCCTGCCATTTCGTCAGTAACGTGCAGCATCTGTCGATTCACCTTTGTGTCCTTTCCTCCTCATGCCATTGTAAGGTCAGCTTCTAATGAACATCGTACCGTAGTGTTATGCAATCAGCGGAATTGGCCGCCTGACGATAGCACCATCTTCGCTCAATGGAAGCTTCCAAACCGCGGGCGACAGGAAGGCTACCGCAATTCTATACCGAAACCCGGGATGTTCCTACCGGAAGATATCGTAGGTTTGGGAAGACTCATAACGCACACAAGATTCCTGTTCCTCCCGAATGGTGACTTCAGAAGCGACGCTTACGCCATTCTGTCATTTGTACCGTATTGTACCACATATCTGCGTGTAGGACACTTTGGTTTTTGCCTACCACCTAAAAAAAACAGTGCAGTCCTTCGCATCATTGGTTGTTGTTAATTTCGTCGTGTTTCAAGCGCATCTGCGAATGAACTGACCCACTGATTGGCCTGACAGGGGCGTTGATAAGTAGCAAGCCAAGCTTGACCGCATCTTACACAAATCTCACCTCCATGCTCAGCCAGCAACCTACAAGAGTCGACCTGTGTCTGGAGAGGACTTTTCGACGCTCAAGCCAATCCACCTTGAATGCCAAATAATTGAGACAATTGATGAAGAGGGTTCGAATAACCCTTATTCATCATGAGCTAGCCCTTAAAGTGTCGGTTTTCGGCGCGCATGACACACCGAAAATCCGAGCATGGATGGCGTGCCACCCAGTTCGTCATCGACTTTGAAATCACGTCCACCACGCGTAGAAGCACAATGTAGTCTTGCAGACCAGAATTTTTCTCCCCATAGCCTTTCTTTACCGTTAAACTTATGGCGCGATCCAACGACGACGCTATTGCGCGTCACAATGAGCAAAGGCCCTCTGAGAGCTCAGAGGGCAAAGAAATTGCCTCCACCAATTCAGACGAAAGCTACACTGCAGCAAGCCCTGCTGCGCTGCCACAACAGCCACAAGAATCGCAAGAGGCGGAAAAGATAGGCGATGAGGCCAGACCTGTTCCCCAAGCTCAGGCCGCGGACGCACAAAGCTCCCAGCGAAGCAAAACTAAGATCGCCTTGATCATGCTGTCTCTTGGTATCTCAGTGCTTCTCGTTGCACTGGACATCACCATCGTTACGACCGCATTGCCTACTATCGCAGAGCACTTCCAATCCGCCAGCGGGTATACCTGGGTCGGCAGCGCATATCTGATTGCAAATTCGGCGGCGACCCCAATATGGGGCAAGGTATGAATGAAGATCTCACGTGACAGAATAATTCGATCTAATATCCAGCAGGTGTCGGACATATTTGGAAGGAAGCCTATTCTGCTTGTCACAAATGTCATATTCTTGATTGGTTCCTTGCTAGCAGCTGTTTCAATCAACATGAAAATGCTTATCGGCGCACGCGTCATTCAAGGACTAGGTGGGGGCGGCATAATTGTGCTCGTGAATATTGCCATATCTGATCTCTTTGCTATGAGAGAGCGAGGGGCTTACTTTGGTATCATTGGAGGTGTATGGGCATTAGCATCCAGTCTGGGACCTGTGGTCGGAGGCGCATTCACCCAAAAGGTTAGCTGGAGATGGTAAGTTGTTCCTACCGTGTTGGCAGCACCCACAAGCAGTAGCTTACAATGGCTTAGGTGTTTCTATTTAAATTTACCACTCGACGGACTGGCTTTTTTTATTCTCATTTTCTTCCTGGATCTACATACACCAAAGACGCCGTTACGCAAAGGACTCAAGGCTGTCGACTGGTTGGGCTCTATCACCATGGTCGCTGGTACTATAATGCTCCTCCTTGGTCTTGAATTAGGTGGCGTCACATTTCCTTGGAAATCTCCGACGGTCATTTGTTTAATAGTGTTTGGTGTGCTTACTATTGGGCTCTTTTTCGTCGTCGAGCATCGCGTAGCCCGCTCTCCGCTCATGCCACTCGACATCTTCAGCAAACGATCAAATCTTGCGGCCCTGGGTGTGTGCTTCTTTCATGCATACGTTTTTATCTCTGGGAGCTATTTCCTCCCCGTTTTCTTCCAGGTCATGGGAGCTACTCCAATACTGTCAGGCTGCTATCTTTTGCCCACAGCTCTGTCACTATCGTTTCTCTCGGCCTTTACCGGCGTTTTCATCCGAAAGACTGGGCAGTATTTACCACCAATCTGGTTTGGAATGACCCTAATGACAATTGGATTTGGTCTGTTTATCGATCTCAGCCCAACTTCGTCTTGGGCAAAGATTATTTTATACCAGATTGTTGCCGGTGTAGGCGTTGGGCCAAACTTTCAGTCTCCATTGATTGCCTTACAGAGTCTTGTGCCGGTTTGTACATCTCCGATCCTTCTTTCCCTTCATCTCATTCCCACCCCACCCAAAAAACCCCCCTTTTCCCAATCTCTTTCACAACCACCGCCAACTCCCTTACTTTACACATCAAAATCGACATAGGAAGCACACTATGTGGTCAATTCAAATTTCAATTATTCCAGTTGTGGGCATGCTGACGAGTCCTGCCAGAGACGTGACATTGCCACCGCCACCTCAACTTTTGGCTTCATTCGTAATCTTGGCTCTGCAATAGCCATTGTCGTAGGCTCTGTTGTTTTTCAAAACGAAATGGTCTCAAAGCAGCCCATGTTACAGGCCGCCCTTGGTCCCGATGTTGCATCAGCATTCGGAGGTGGTTCCGCCGCCGCCAATATCGGACTAATCCAATCCTTGCCCGACAATGAAAAATCTGTCGCACGAAAAGCCTTTGCAGATTCCTTAAGCACGATGTGGATTATGTATGTGGCGTTTGCGACAGTCGGTCTAGCAGTAAGTTTTTTGATCACAAAAAATGTGCTCGACAAACAACACGAGGAAGCGAAAACCGGGTTGGAAGAAGAGAAAAAGAGAAGGATGGAGAGAGAAGCTGAAAGGGCCGCCCGCAGGGAGAAACGAGCCAACAAAGTTTCACTTCAGATCGATGCAGAGGCACAGGGAGGGTTGGCGAATAATGGAAAAGAGGAGATAAAGATTTAATCTGTGTCTCAAATGGATGTAATCTGCAAAACCTGTAAAATTTTCAATTCGTCATAATGCAGTTAAGCTATTTTTTTTCCTGAATTCATGTCCAAAATTACTCGTATAGCCGCCGGTATCAACATCTCCCACGTTGCAGCAGGAATTGGGGATGACTGTAAGCAACTAACTATTGTAAAGACCAAAATTCCCTAACGAGCTGGTCAAAATGACATGATTTTACAGTTGAGCCCTCGCCCCAGAGCCTCAACATTTATATATCGGCATTTCTAGAAACGCTGGGTCTTTTGGTTACCACATCTAGGGAATTGTACAAATATATTTACTACCCTTGTTATCTATTTTTCATTCTCTTGACTCAATGATAGGTCCAGGGCATCTCACCAAACAGCATAGAAGTTAGGAGGCAACATTAGCTATTCTTGCGTTTAGCTCATCCGTCCAGAGGATCGTAATATTGAGGGTTTGGTGCCCCCTTCCCTTTTTTTGCATACCTTTCCCGACCCCAGAATTAAATGCGGGAAATAGCAAAATAAATATTGCAATACGTCCAAACAAGAACCAGAGCCATGGATCACCTTCATTCCTGTCGCCGCTGATCCGCGACCAGTATTAACGGACCAATTCCACCCTCAACCACGTTGCTGTGGGCGGATACCGCGGCGGATCTGGAATGTGCATCATATGAAATGCGCAAAATGGAATTTCGATAGTACGTGATGGACACATAGGCAATAAAATGCGGGCATGGTGTTGGGCTTTGGTGAGGAAGTTTACAGTCCCTAGTTGCGTCTGACATCGAGCAAAAGTCGGAGAAAACGCTACAGGTCAACCAGCCATCTTGAATAAAAGTTTGTTGGCTTCAACGCCTTTGAAGTTGAACATAAGAAGAAGATAATAAGGGATACCTAATTCTATTGCCCCTATTTCTCAAGTTGACAACAGTCTTATCAGCTTTTTGATACCATATTTAGTGGCTATGAATTTTTTGGTGACGTAAAAGTGCACGAGGAACATATCCCAGTGATGCTCAATTAACAGCGCTGAGAAGCTCAGGAACAACCTCTTGCCACTAGGTGTGGAACGTGCAATATAGAACAAGTAATGTACGATAGGGGCATGAGACCTAATCTTTGGGAAGCGCTCGCCGGGAAATGTCCAACTTGGGGTTTTGAGTAGTCGTTTGCGATGTCCCAAAAAAAGAAGAGAGCTCCCACAGGTAGGTAACCGAAATACGCAGTGGGAAAGGAGCGATAGAAGCTTCATATATTTTTGTGGGAAAAATACTAGGCTCTCAGATATGACAATGAAGACTAATAAGTAGTACCTGTCCTATATTGATCCTGTTGTCCAGTCTGTATGGGTTTGAAAGAACCACGTGACGGATGGGATTGGCCCGTGCGCATCCTGTTCGCGATCTCAAGCTCATCTTCGTCGCAGTTCCACCTAACAACGTCTGTCGCCAATTGATTGCCAGCCGACCCAATATTCCGTACCTCCTCTGAGAACGTCATTACCCTCGTCAATTGCACTTCTGCCCGCGTGAACGCTGCACTGCCCCAATGCCGACTCCCGAATCCGAAGCTTTCCTCGCAAAAAAGCCCAGGGTCGCGCCGACCTTTGAAGGCGTTGACTACGACGATAATCAAGCACTGAAGGCCGCTCAGGATGCAATTATCCGTGAGCAATGGGTGAAGAGCATGATGGCGCGGCTAGTGAGGGAGGAGATGGGGAAGTGCTACCGCCGTGAAGGTGTCAATCATCTGGAGAAATGCGGAGCTTTGAGAGGTATGGCTGATCAACAACACCCTCCACACATCATATCTGGATACTAGAAGTATCGTCACTCAGATTGGCGATATGCGTCAGCATTTGTAACATTTCAGCGCTTCACAAGGGTGAAGCAGCTGTATCACGAACGGAACGATTGCTAACATGACTTTCCAGAGCGGTATTTTGAGCTGCTCAAAGACTCAAAGGTCAAAGGTTACCTTTTCGCCCAGCAGAACTATCTCGACAAAGACTTCGAAACCAAGTCTTGAGAATACCAGAAGGAACAAAGCCAGTCAAAGAGAATTAGGTTGGGGGTACGGCACAATCCGGATCTGTAAAATGCGTGGAAATTGCCCTCGATAGTAAAACTTGTGGCGCATACACGAATGTTTCCCAAGGAACACTCGCGTGACTCGTTTCGAATTTGGCACAATTTGTACATATACCCGCCAGAGCGAGGAAGCTGGTATTTGGCATAACATGCTGTATGTGCAAGAATTGTCAATTACACGGTTCAGTTTACCCCCCTTGCCCCACTCCCATTGTTTTAATTGCAAGTGATATTTGAGGGCATATGTATGTGAGTTGTCTACGCTGACATGGCGACGCCCGTTCCAAGTACACGATATGGATACAGTTCCACTCTATCGAATTGCCAAGCCAAACATCTTGGGCCCCACTACATGTGGTATGATGCGTACCTGCATCACAGCTTCCCAGCTGCAAACCCACACAAGGCTCGTCTCACGCCAACTTAACCACAATGCCGTTCCCGTTTGTGCTACCTACGACGTCGAGTATATCGTTCACCGATTATTTCAGTAGCAGCACTCATCCCTCTCTGCCCAACTGCACTACGACGGCACGAGGGGTGGTGCGCGATGTGCTGAAGCGACACAAACGCATCCCGCCTGCTTCGCAAGCATCAAATCTCTCCACGGTCCTCTCTGCACTCAACGAATACGTTCCATACCTGTTTGCACTCGATGCCGGTCTGAGCGGGACAAGCTGTGCTGGAGAAGAGATCGATCTAGTACTGATTAAAGAGCTGGAGGTAGAATGGCGGTCCACCCTCGGTGCATCATTACCTGGTCGTGAGCCAGCACGCGTTAAGCTGGAAAGCCTCGAGAGTGAACTCTTTTTCACGCTATCGACATTGGCGTATGTTTACAGTCTGCAAGCGCGCGCTCAGCTGCATACTCTTTACAACGCCACTCTTCCTTCGCCTGAACAACGAGCTGCTGCAATAAGCACCGCAATGAAGCATTTCCTCGAGGCTAATTCGATACACACATACCTAGTCAATCGAGCGGGTCAATGGCATACCCAGCCCATGGCCGTAGACATATCATCATCGGTGTTAGGAGCATTGGCAGAGCTGACAATGGCCGAAGCTACTCTTATCACTGTTCTGAAAGACGATCCGTATCCAGCGATAGTGGTTGAGGACAGAAATAAGCAGAGTAAAGACTGGATGTACAAAGGTGTCGAAATACCCAAAGTCCGGGCTCACCTTTTTGCCCGTCTGTGCCTTGCGGCATCAGAACACGCTTCAAAAGCACAGGCAATGCTAGGTAGAGCTAACAAGGTCGATGAAAATTTGGTCAAGTACGTTGATGACTTGAGGCGGGCGGCGAAAGGAAAAGCTTGTCGCTTCCTAGGATGCGACGCCGAGGCAGCTGGGAAGACTGGAGACGGTATTGCGTGGCTTAGAGGTGCGAAGAAAGAGTTAGGATTCGCAGCTGTAGGGGCCGAGGAGGAGAAGAAACCATCCGGGTTCTCCAAGCTGAAGAAAGAGTGGCAAGAAAAAAGAGAAGACCGTAAAATCGAAAAGGGCGAGGGGTGGGGGACGGATGCCTTCAAGTTTGAGGAAGGAAGAATCGTCGACATGTTGCTAAAGAAGTGGGAAAAGATGAATGATACGGTACGTATTTGCTATCATCATGATTTGGCGGACAATTTCACTAAGACGATCAGATGGGCGTTCAAGTTGTGCCTCCATCAGAGCCGCTACTAGCAAGTATGCCTTCCGGGAGGGAGTATCATACTCCAAAAATGTTCGTCATTCCTGTACTCGCAGAGGATTCAATCGTCCGAATGAGGGCGCCTCCAGACACAAGCGAGGTATTCAAAGGCGAGGAAGACGACAGTGCTGATGAAGACGAGAGAAGCGCTCCAGCAGGTGCTTTTCCTGGGACCAAGACAGAATATCCAGAAAGCAATAATTACTATTGAGGCAACTCAGGGCCTCTGGAGACTGTTATACCAGCCAGCTTTTTCCTAATGTGGGTTGACGAACCTTTGAAACACAAGCCTTGGGAAACTACTTAAGATGTGACGTTCGGGCAATGTAGATGTTTGCCCGATTAGGTCTGGGGTCAGCCGCAATCGTGGCTTCTACTCCATCACTAAATTGAGGATGGCCTGAGGAGTGCCAGCGTCATCATAAGGGGCACACAGGATCTCAAGGATAGTGATGATATACACTTGTTTCTCTTTTCCCGTGACCTTCGACAGCACGGATCAACGATGCCAAGTCACTACAAGTACCGTGGTGAGGTCTTTTTAGATGAGGGGAAAGCCTGTGGGTTGGCTTCAGGGTCCCTGGGAACAATCCTAAGCAGGGATACGACAGTGCATGCGTCACTTGCCAATTCGAGAAGGTTCAGCCGTAAGTTGACGATCGACGGACCTGTAGGCAAGCATTGTCTTGTTGGATGTCAGGGGTATCAGTATTTGGAGGTACATGGCGCTGTTCTTGATGTTATCCATCCAAGTCTGGGAAGCTCTTTTGGGCTTATTCTATTGACTAGTGATTAGACTACCCAGTACCTAAGTATCTATCTATCGCACAACGTTGCTCTCGTTTGGTGGCGTTGTCCATGTGCCCACGGCGGGCATTATGCATAAGTAGCAATTGGTCAAGCAAACGACAAGGCTGTTCTCCGCTTCCGCTAAAAGCTAGGGCTACTAGGCGAGCCACCATCTGCCATGCCCCATCCGCCATCCGATGCTGTCAGAGCCACTGATAAGACGTTGCCGTCTCTACCAGATAGCACCCCCGCGTCGTGCTATTTGCTATCACCGATTCACGCTGCGACCAGGTACAGCATAGAGTTACCTTATCCGACCTAATAGCCCGCGGGCCCCCGATAGCTGCCGCATTGGAGTCTCCCTCTCTCTTCGTATAATAGCATGCATATGCCATGAGTTCAGCTGGTCTTTTGCCATGGTTCACACTTGACGCACGTTACGACTGTCACCACCACAGCCACCGCAACGTTACCTCGACTGTCCGGACAAGGCCCATGGCGACCGATCCGAGTTCAGGATATCACCACAAGCGCAGTGTCGCTGAGGAGCCCGTGACGTCGGTTCTGCCTGCTGGAGATGTGCCCTACAGCCCCGACCATGAGTTCAATGAGGATGAAGAGGTACTAGCGGCGCTGGGCTACAAGAGCGAGTTCAAGAGAGAGTTTTCTCTCTTCACAACTTTTTGCGTTAGTTTCGCAGTGCTAGGGTTGCTTCCCAGTTTTGCAAGCACCCTTTATTATGGCATGGGATATGCCGGCACGGCTGGTATGTACAAACTTATTATCTTCTCTCTGCGGGCTCCCTTGCCGAAATATGTACAATTGTGTCGTTGACCCAACAATAAATATCAATCTCTTAACTTCCCAAAACTGACTGCCCAAAGGAATGACTTGGGGTTGGATTATAGCCATGATTGGTATCCAATGTGTGGCATGCAGTATGGCGGAACTCTGCAGCTCTATGCCTACAAGTGGAGGACTGTACTATGCTTCTGCAGTTCTGGCGCCGCCGGGTTGGGGACCTTTCGCTGCTTGGATTACGGGCTGGAGCAACTGGCTTGCTCAAGTAACAGCAGCACCCTCAGGTACAACATCTAATATGCCTTAATCCGAAAGACTCTAGCAGCTGACGATGTGTTAGTCAATTATGGAATCGCAGCCATGATTCTTGCCGCGGCCTCCATCCAAAATCCGGACTACGTTCCAACACGTTATCAGACTTTTCTTCTGACGGTCTTTATAATGATAATTCACGGAGTCATGTCTTCATTCCCGACTAAATGGCTAGCGCAAATTAATTCAGGTGGCTCAACCTTCAACTTCATTGCCCTCATTATTGTTATTATTCTTATTCCGGCTGGTACAGATCGGGAATCTCGTGGTCTCCCTCGATTCTCACCATCAAGCGAGGTTTGGGGCAACATCTACGAAGGGACCGCTTTTCCTGCTGGGGTATCGGTTCTCATGTCGTTTATTGGCGTTATCTGGACCATGAGTGGCTATGACAGCCCTTTTCATCTTGCAGAGGAATGCTCCAATGCAAACATGGCCTCTCCCCGAGCGATTGTGCTCACTTCAGCAACAGGTGGTGTTTTCGGCTGGTTCCTCCAAATGGTCGTAGCCTACACCGTTGTCAATATCGATGAAGTTTTAGAGTCGGATCTAGGGCAGCCCTTCGCTGCCTATCTCATGCAGTGCATGCCACAGAAGATAACCCTTGCCATCTTATCCCTCACTATCATTGCTGGCTTCTCGATGGGTCAAGGCTGCATGATTGCTGCGTCAAGAGTCACATTTGCCTACGCTCGAGATGACTGCTTTCCTTTTTCAAAATATTGGAAACAAGTCAACAAGACAACTCAAACTCCTGTCAATGCCGTTTGGTTCAACTGCGTCATCGGCATAATTTGCCTGTTTCTGATCTTCGGTGGCTCGATTGCCATCGGCGCCCTCTTCTCGATCGGCGCTATTGCAGCTTTTGTGTAGGTTTTGCTTCCACTTATACCCCTCTCTGTTGCACACTGAGTGCGCTAACACAAAAATCTATAGCGCATTTACAACTCCCATCCTCATTCGTGTCTTTTTCGTTGGTAACAGGTTTCGTGCTGGCCCATGGAATATGGGGAAATGGTCTATTCCAGTCGGCATGGTTGCATCCGGCTTTGTGGCCCTCATGGTACCTATTCTATGTCTACCTAGCGTCATCGGTGCAGAGTTGACGTAAGCTCCCTCTTTCCTATACTCGGTGCGAAATTCTTCTTAGTATACAGATACTGATTGATTATCCTTCCCAGACCGGATATGATGAACTGGACCTGTCTGGTATACGGCGGCCCAATGTTTGCGGTCCTTATCTGGTGGTTTGTCTCAGCACGGAAATGGTTCAAGGGGCCTAAGGTTAACATTGAACATTTGATGCTTGGGCGTGAGGGAAACGTAGTCGAGGGTCAGAGCAATGATAAAGATAGTGTGTCTGATGGTATGGAAGGACAACCCCTTGAACCCGTCGGTTCGGCAAAGAAGGCTCCTAAGACCGACTGATACAGAATACCGTAACGTGAATGGACCTTGTTCTGGTATGGTATTGCTAGGATAGAACAGTAAAATTCTGGCAGAAATTCTTTTTCCACATATGAAACCCTTGAATGAAGTGATACACAAACCCAACGGCTCCGTATTGATCGCTTCAACTGACAGGCGCAATTGGCAAAAAAAATTACACTTCTAGTCCATAACATTGAGCTTGAGAAAAAAGAAAACAGTCCTACAGTCTTCCTTGAGCCCGAAGGTGACGGGGTTCATATATTATGTATCATTTCTCCTTCCCCTCATTGGCCTTATCTTTGGGTTTCTCGCTCTGCTCTAAAACCTTGCCATCCTTAGATTTGACCTCATTCTTTGATACTTCGTTTTCCTCGTCACTATCCTCCTCCTCCTCCTCCTCCTCCTCCTCCTCCTCCTCTTCGTCGTCGTCATCGTCGCTGCTCACTTCGGCGATGGCTTGCTTCTTCTCGATCTGCTTAATTTCCTCTTCACTATCCTCCTCCTCCTCGCTGCTCACTTCGGCGATGGCTTGCTCCTTCTCGATCTGCTTAATTTCCTCCTCACTTGCTGTTCCGACTCTTGATCCATGAAACTCCTTCACACTGCTCCCATCTGATCCCGAGCTAGGTGACAATGGTGAAGTAAGGGGCGAGGGCGGGGGCCTGCGCGTCGCAGATAAGGGAGCGACCGCAAGCTTGGGATTCGCTGCGTCAGCATGCATCGATGGCGGAGAATGGACGGGTTTAGACGACAGCTTAGGTATATTGTGCTCTTTAGCGGCCGTTCGTTCAGCAGTCTTATCAATTCCGGTGGACTTAGCGGGATTTGGGGAAAAGGGTAAGGGAATCGAGCGAGGTGAAAGAACACTAGCTGAGTTTGGGGTGGAGGCTGCTGGGGACTGGGCCTTCTCGGCCAGAAGTGGATTGGTAGTCGATATAGAACTAGGCGCTGGCTTTTTCGATGCAGCGACCTTCGCTGCCTCGGCGCCCAGTTGGCGGATTGCAAGATTCTGCTCCGAGCTAGTTGCGGGGGTATTCTCTTTTTGTTTGTCTGTGGAGGTTGATGCGGTACCTGATTGTGCTGGGGCAGGCTTTGCGGGTATGGGTGCAGCCACTGGAGTGACACCTAAAGCCTCTTCCAGTTCGTCGTATTCATTCCATTCTTCTATCTCTTCAATGCCCTGGACTGCCGGTTAGCAATCTTCCTCGCTCGGATTAGCTCGTCAAGTACGCACACCGAGCACATATCCCTCCTTGACAAGCAGCGGCAATTTCTTTCCCCCCCCTCTCCGTCCATAAAGCTTCCTCGCCAGATCATCGGTGGCAGTGTCGACGCCTTTGAACGGGATCTTGTTCGCTTTTAGGATTGTCTCAATGCGCGACGTAGCTGTGACAATATGAGAAGATCCAGCTGTTAGCGAGGTGAAGAGATATAGCGTAGGGTCGTTGTCGTAAACACTGAGCTCTGCCATGGCTGGTGGGTGGCCCAAGATTGTGTCTGGTGATGCGGGGTAGGAGCCGGCGCGCGATGGGGGACAGTGGACGGGAGATAGTATTTTCCAAGTAGAGATAAAAAAGAGCACGCTATAATGCGTGGAAGAGGTTGAGAAGAGCCCGACACCAACAAAGTGACAAGTGTCTCGTGCAGTGGTATCTTGCTTCAAGACAAGTTGTCGCATAGCCCGAGGTGCCACGATGTGGGCCGAACAGCTACGTAGTCACGTGATGTGGGGAATTTTTCGAACAATGCAGGGCAATTCCCTGGATCCTAGTTGTGATCATCAGCGGCGCTTAATTGGCTAGACCGTCAAGATTCGATGTTTGTTGTGGCAAATCGCATTTCGATACACAAATATAGTAATTAGAGATTAAGCAGAGAGACACATGGTTCGGTCGTCTGTCCTGACCCAACAGTGCTTCCGCGTGCTATTATGCATTTACTACGCAATTGCAGGATGGTTCCCATTCGCAGTCTTCCCCGCAAATACTGTCATCAAAGCATCTCGGACCTCAAACTCCTCAAGGACCGCACCAAAGCTATGTAGACGTCAGAATGTGTGTCAGCCGATTGGAGCAAAATTGCTTACCCGTAGCACCGGACTTTGGCGTGCAGGCCCCCTTTGATGAGCTCTATGTCCTCTCTCGTCAACTCTGAGAACTTTGGGTCCTGCAAAATCATAGCCCAAGCCATGATCGGTGTAATCTCCCCATCAAGGGGTAGACGATTGCTGAGATCCAGCAATTTCATTAAATCCGGCATCTGGATATCCGGCATCTGATGCGGATATTTTTCTTCGGGATTATTCGCTATGTGCGAATCGGGCGGGGCGGTTGCCATCAATGCATGCCCGCTGATCGTTTCGTCGGCGTCGTGAGCTCGTACCATTAGGAACTGCATGTGGTCCATGCAGGGACGCTCTAGACTGGATGGTGCAGCAGTCAGAAAAGAGCGTTTGAGTTGAAGAAACTGGGACGTACGGGTAAAACAAAAGAAGAAAGAAATAGAAACGGACGAAGAGAGAAAGAGCATTAGGTAGCGAAAAGCACTATTGCTGGGGTGGAGGAGAAAGATAGGGCGTTCGATCGTACGTTAAAACGAAATCTATCCCGATCTGATCATAGTCCATGCCGTTGTTAGATTGAGGAACTTGTTGCTGTTGATTCATGCCGACATCTTGGGATATGGATCCACGGTGTGGGATACTTGGTGGTGAGGTGTAGCCTGTTGATGCTGTCCCGGGCCCATAACCACCTGAAACGCTGCAAGCTGAGCTCCCACCATACGTGGAGCTTCCGACATGCGACATGGCATTATTGGGCGGGCTTGATAGATCAAACGAAATGCCGTGTGCCATCAAGAGCTCCTTCAACCGACGGTTCTCTTCTGCAAATGCGTCTCTTTCTTTGGTAGTGCTGGCGAACATATCCTTGAGGCGCAGTACTTCCTGTTCGAGCGCCTTGATGTACATCTCTTTCCGTTCTCTATGAGTCCTTTACACTCGATTAGTATATCGCAGCGCAATACACTGCACTAACAGTACCTCTGTGCTTGACGATTGAGTTCCTGTCGCCGAGTTAAGGCAGGTTTGCTGTCCGGCTTCGGACCTCTCCTCTTCGGCGGTTGCCCATCTAAACTTGATCAGCTGTAGTTCGAACCCTCTGCTAGCCCATTCCCCATACCTCGGGTGGTTTTCTTTTCAGTCAAATTCTTAAAAAAACCAAACTGAGCAAGCGGGCTTTTGGTATCACTAGCTATAGATTGCCATTGGCCCTTACTCTCCATGTCCGACACAAAGCCAGCCGAGCTACCTCTTCGGCTGCTACTCATATCTGAGAGAGATTCAGAAGGACGACGAGAAACAGGCGAAGGGTAGTCGACGGCAGGGCCGGTTGGAGGATAGGTGGGCGCCATGGTTAGCACGTCCGACCACGACATGTAACGATTATGCGACATTTGGTATATAGCAATAGTAGGTAGAAAGGCAGAAAAGAAAAGAAATTACAATAAGAGTATGTATGTAGAGCTTTGACATGGGATGAGGATGGCACGGCCGTGTATATGTATTTCCATGGTGGTGCTGGCCATTGCTGGAGAGCGTGAGAGGTGGTGTCCATGCACCGATGCCAACGTTCGGCAAGCGGCTATGCCGTGAGAAACGTGGCGGACAATCATGCTGGTGTCCAGCGACCCTATGTTGACGAGACTCGGGTCGTCTCTGCAGAGTGGTTTTGGAGGGCAAGGTGAGAGAAAGACACACGTGTGGCAGGAAAAGGACCAATACGAAGAGCCTGAGCAACGTCCAAGCAGAACAAGTCCGAGGCACGCCTGTCGCGAGGCGAAGACAAAACAGACTCGACGTCAAACGTAGAGAAATTCAAGCGTAGAAGAGATGCCAAGAAAGTAGAGTAGACTCACCAGAGCCGTTTTCAGCGCGAGCGTCCCCCGCAGAGGAGACTGGCGACATAGTTGCCATGCTATGCAATTTGCATTGATCAGCGGATACGTTCAGGGACTAGACAGTCGAGCAGCACGCGAAGTGCGGCCGAGGGCAGTGCGGTTCGAGGAGCCGTTGCTCTGGAGTTGACAGGACTGTGAACGCATGTCAGTCAACGCTGCAGTGCGGTGTGTGAGTGTGTGCGCGCATCTGAAACGTACGAAGCCGATAATGGGGGTTCGGCGGGCGCGAACAGGTAGTGGAGCCGAGTATACCTAGGACCTGGGCACAGTACAGGATAGCAGATGGTCCAAGGAGTGGAAAGTAGGGCGTAGGGCAGCAGACGGTAGACGGGAGACGGGGTGAGGGCGAGCGTGGGCGAGTGTGGTGGCACGACTGAGGAGCAATTGAGACGTAAGATGGAGCTTTTTGCGTCGCAGGTTGGGGTCAGACCGGTAGAGCGGTGGGAACGGGGAGGGGACGGCGAGACGGCGAGACGGCGAGACAGCGGCCATAAAAGAGCAGCTCTCACACTTACAGTGCGATGTTTGGGGCAGCCTGGCCGTGATTCGCCCGTGGAGCATGGGCAGCAAGAGGGCGAGAAGAGGGCGAGAAGAAGGCGAGAAGAGCAAGACAAGCAAGCTGTCAAAAGCCAGCAAAGCCCAGCAAAGCCCACAGAGCAAGCTATGGATGACGCTGCACAGCCCCACGTCCGCGATTTGGAATCTTGCAACCTCTGGGCTTCTGGAGCGGCGCTGGACGGGGGCAGACAGCGGGCAATCGCTCAATGCGAGCGCGCTTGTGCAGCCTCGGGTAGATTTTGGGCGCCGCGTCGAGGGGTGGAAATCGACGATTCGTGAGCCGTAATGCGATGTGATGTGTGTGATATGATGCGTTGCGATGCGTTGCGATGCGTTGCGATGCGATGAGATGCGATGAGATGCGTGGGGAGAGCCGTCCAGACAAGAGACAAGACAAGACAAGGCAAGACAAGCAAGGCGACAAGGCCCGACGGATGCGTGCGGCTCTGACTCTTTGGATTAGTAGATTTCGCTCCCTATAGGTGGACAGCGTTTGTGAAAGAGAGTCCAAGCCCAATATCAACTTTGTAGACCAACACTTGAGCAGACAGTGAGTATGGAATGTGTCCCCGGGGCTACTGTATGTTTGTAGAATAAGACAAGCGGGAGGCAATTGCATTGAGCCCTACTCGAGAGCGACGCCCGAGGGTCTTTCTTTAATCTCGAGCCATCTGACCATGACCAGGTCCAGGCCTGCCTCGCACTTTTTCTCTCTCCGTCTCTGCCAACCTACCCTTCGCTCTCGTCGAGCCGCTGGCGATCTGGCGCCATCGCCATGCATCTGTATCTGCATCCTTCATCAACCGTCAACCCTGAATCCCTCCGTGTCCTGATTCCTCACCACATCATCAGCCCCTTCCATGCTCCATACCCCTTGCCCCAGATTCCATCTCCCCAGCTTCTCCAACCTCGTCATGGTTCCTTGCACGTCGAGGGTTTGCCGGTCGCAGCCAATCATCCACTGCCTGCAAATAGCCAATTCTCTCTGCAAGCTGCTCCCATTTACCAAGCCCTTACGAATCATCATGGGCGCTGCCGCTTTCCTTCAGCCCTCATTCCTGCAAGCCATCACCTGCTTGCCGCATTCAGTGTTCCTGGATCCTCGTGGCCTCAGATTACAGCTATTTGGAAGCCAAACATCACTTGATGCACCCAGCCGAGCTGTCTGTGTCCCTGTCCACGCAAGCTTGCAATTGCATTGCATTATTGAGCTAGCTATTTTGATCGTATTCCTCACTACCCATAGTGCTCATGCCTTCTGGTGTTCGTGTGCTCTCTGCACCTAATACTTCTCCTGTTTTACCCCGCAAATACAACTTCCCTCCGTTGAGGTAGCGAGGTCACGTTTGCTCCTCTTCAACTCCAACCATCTCCCTGACTTCCCCTCAGAGGAATGCATTTGGATTATTTTGTAAAATAGCCTCAATCTCATCCATAACCTCGCCTGTCAATTTGGGCAGTAGCTGCAGTGCTTTGCAGTTGTCATGCACCTGTTGTGGCTTGGTAGCGCCCAGAATCACCGTGCTCACGTTTTTGCTATGATAGTCAGCGCCACAATCAAATACGCAACCTAGAACTCTACTGCTTACTTTTTCGCACACCAGGCAAGAGAAAGCTGAGCTGTGCTTGCCCCTAGCTTCTCGGCAACTTTGCCCAACTTTCGCACCTTTGCCAGCTTGGTCTGACCCTCTTCGCTCTGCAGTTTGGAAATCGTGTTCTTGAAGAACTCTGGGTTGTTTGCAAAGCGTGAGTCTTCCGGAATCCCATTATCATACTTGCCAGTCAAAATACCCGAGTCTAGAGGACTCCAAATGGTAGTTCCGTACTGGAACTGCTCGTACAACGGCGCATACTCTTTTTCAAACCGAGTGCGATGGAAGGCGTTGTACTGTGGCTGCTCGACGACCGGAGCGATGAGGTGGTACTTTTCCGCAATAGCAATCGCTTCCTGGATCTGTTCTGCCGACCACTCCGAAGTTCCTAAGCACCAATAAGGCTCAAAGTCAACACATAAACTCTAGCATTCTAGGTAGACGCTTGCGCTACGGAGTCCGCTCACCCCAATAATAAGCCAGGTTCATGTGAATGGTCTGAGTGAACGCCTCGACAATCTCTTTCATTGACACACTACTGGGGCTTAGTGTGGCGCTTAGACTAGGGTCAGGGCTACAGAGCTTACTCCGGATCAGCGCGGTGCGCAAAGACGATGTCCACGTACGGCGTCTGCAGACGGACCAACGAACTCTTCAGGCCTTCGATAATGTGTTTTTTGGAAAGACCTCTTTGCCACTTGTGAGTCAAGTTGGAGGTGCGGGACACTCCGACCGCCTACCTCGTGTTTGGCTCTTTTCTCCCCGTTCCAAAGTAGACCTACGGAGATTAGCTTTGGTCCACGGCCGTCGGTAAATACCCCCAGACTCCTGTAATCGCTCAGCCCACTGAAATGCTAATGTGGACAATACCTTTGTAGACAGAACAAATTCATCACGTGGCCAAGCCAACTCCTTGAGCGCCTGGCCCATTTCCACTTCGCATTCGCCTTTGGAGTAGGTCTCGGCGGTGTCGAAGAAATCTATATTATTAGCTATATTACTCACTACATCTAATAACTACTACTCACTGATGCCATTGTCCCAGGCAGCTTGCATGCAATCTTTGACAATGGAGCCCTTCTGCGTACCGCCGTACGTTAGCCAGCCGCCCAGACTAAAGACCGAGACCTTAAGGCCGGCCAAACCTAGGCGGCGAAACTCCATATCGTGAGGCAGAAACTTGGACTCAACGGCGGGCATGGTGACGGGCGTGGATGTGCGCAATCACCGGGGGGGATGCGGAGTACTAGTCGACGGATGGACGGGCGGGACAGCAAGTCAAGAGAAAGAGGAAGGGAAAAGGTGGCACAGGTGGCACTTGTAATTGTCAAGTCCGAACGAAGGAGGGGAGAGGAAACATTTTTGCGTTTTCTATTGCCGCAGTAGGCAACTGCTAGCTGAGAAAGAAGCCCGTGTGGGGCACAGGCAGCAAGCCCATTCGGCCCAATCCGGCAATTTTAGCTGATCCTCTACCGCTCTCTACAGTTCTCTATACCTATACACGTTCTCTATCGAGTGATAATTGTTAGGCGGCACCCGTTCTCACATCCATGTATATCTGTGTCCGTATATTTATGTGTTTGTATGCACTGTGAGTATGCACTGTACCTCACGGGTTGTCGCAAGTGCATGCCACCGCCGGTAGACAGTGTACGTGGATCTGATGCACAACAACACACAACTCCCGACTGATTCATCACAGGCGAGCCGCCCTCCAAGTACCGGACACCGGCAAGATTGGCAAAAGCTTAACGGAGACTGCACGTTTCGAAACACTGCTAGTGCAGCTGTCACAGGGCTGCTGTGTTTTGCGGACATTGCTCGCCAATCACAGCGCCATTGTCTCACGTCACGTGTACCCCACAATCCCGGACAGAGTAAGGATTGGCCACAGTCTTCCCTTTTCGTCGCTGTTCAAGCGACCACGCCCCTGAAGTGCCTTCTCTCAATGAACTCTCCATGAACCAAGGGCGTCCCTTTGAAGCCCTATAAGTATCCTGTCGTCATTCACTCATTCATCTTCCATCAAACAATTCACTCTGCGCTTCCTTCCTTCACTCTTTTCTTCGTTTTGCAACAGCCTTGCTTAAAAGCCTAGCTGCTTTACACAGTCGATCCTTACTTTCTACGCCATATACCCTCCCCATTCTTTTCGACATTTCCATCAAGATGCTCCTCAAAAACTCTATCCTCCTGGCGAGCACATTCGCTCTCTCCGCCGTAGCCACCCCTATTCCCGATGGTCATAATGCAGGAGGTCTTACAGCTCAGACTATCACCTCTATCTCACCAGCCACAGCCTCTTGTGATGGCGCAGAATTTCCTGAAGAGTGTGCGGACGCCACTCGTGCTGCCATGGCTATCAACCGGTCATTCAAGAAGTACAAGATCGAATCTAAAGGCGAGCAGGCAGCGCTACTCGCTCTTATGCTGTTCGAGTCGGGCGACTTCAAATACAGCAAGAATCATTTCCCAGGCAGGCCAGGTCAGGGCACAAGGAACATGCAAATGGTCAACAACAACGTCCTGTATGCCAGTGATCTCTTTGGGGAAGCCGCTGCCAACCAGGCAAAAGCCCAAGGCGATAATGCTGTCCTCGCCTTGGTCAACGGCAATGATGAACACAGCTTTGGAAGTGCGGCATGGTATCTCACCACACAATGTAAGGAAACCGTCAGGCAGGGGCTTGCCACTGGCTCAGCCGAAGGATGGAAGGCATACTTAACTGAATGTGTCCAAACAACTGCTGATCCTGCGCGTGATCCTAGCTGGCAGGCAGCTGTACAAGCTCTGAATGGTGGTAATTAGAGTGTTGTTGGATATTTAGGTGAAGGTATGAAGGATGGCTGAGGTTGCGGGTTGGTGTGGATTTTTTTTCTCTTCCCGAGCTAGATGCTCTAAGTTTATGACACGCCCTACATTGTAGATATCCATGAAACCCGACAAATGTACAAACTTAGTTTTTTACGTTTCAACTGGTGGCCTTCTCTTATTAAATGATGTGTGAAAACCCCCTGCGAAGTGCCTGACAATGGCCAAGTACCAACTAAGAAATGATGAATTGAACGCTTATGGAGGTCCCCTAAAGCCATAAGCGGCATCTCCGGGCATGACGATCAACACAGAACACTCTGCCTTCTCTGAACATAAGAGCCGCCCAGAAGTGAGCCCGGAAATGTTACTGGTTTATTTACGCACAAGGAGTGCTGTATATCATTACTTGGGAAAACTGCATCACAGTCGTGAACAAGGCCAGCGCTAATGAACCTTTTGGTTCATTGGTTGACCTTCTCTTTCAGTAACAATTTTTGCCCAATAACGCTTGTCTTAATCCCAGAGCATGTATGCTCAGACTGGAACTATCTTTCTTCGAAATTCCAAATCTGTTCTTTGATGAACAGAATAACCGCTTTGTACCTCGGAGTTGCGACAACATGCATCGATTGATGACAAATTACGGATCTCCTGGAGTATTACTTCGCCTTGGACAATGCCAAAAACTAGGCTTGCACGTCCCTAATGAAGACATCTTCCCAATCATGTGCTGGTATGTCTACATACCAGAGATTGCAATCGCTAATGGAGATCTATCACTTGTGCCACCGTTACCGACAATGGCTCCAAGAGTGTGCAATGTAGACCATATGTACGCCCAATTGATGCAGCGATAAATATATGGCTGATCGGAATCGAAATCAAATTGCAGCAGGAAGATTGATCAATTTTTGGGAAGGTAGGTCACATGCAGGTCTATCCAGATTTGCAAATCTAAAGATGACTGTTATAGCCCACACGTACGCAATAGCCGTCTTAAGTTTATGGGCGACAAGTAGGTTAGTTAGAAAGGCGAAATGTATAACGGTATGCAGAGGGGATAAAGCTAACTAAAACCATCCCTTCTGGGTATAGCTACGCTCTTCTAATCGGAACGTTTCACTCCAATTTAGGTCTTCTTCATTCCATATCATTGATGCAGCCGCCAGCATTCCTCATCTCCCAGTACTTTCCTGTCTGTCCTAGCCTCTGGCCCTGAATTACGGAGTGGCTCTACCTGCCATTATCTCGCTGCGGCCTATGTATGGCAACACAATCCTAACTCAGGTCGTAAATGATTGATCAACTCGTCATGATTCATTTAGCCTTATTCCTGGCCGCCTCGGCTTCCCTCCTAGTAGCATCCTCAAGTAAAGCAGTGTCAACAGCCCCCGAAGGAAGATGTACATATCGAACAACAGACCCGCGGATGAACATATCGCGCGTTGAACACTAATCAAGCCTCTGTTAGCCCCTATCTCTCTTTTGTTGCTATCCACAAGACATGGAAGTTTTCATATTCGAGAGAGGAATGGGCGCGTTACCAGATGCGGCCATCTCTCCATGTCCACAGCCTCCGCGTTATCCAATTTGATATTCAAATATTGGTCCACACTCTTCAGTGTGCCACGTATGCACACTTCATTTTTGAGCTCAACCGTGATTTCGTGCTCGACCAAGGTCTTGAAGAAGCTAGGTAGCCGCTGTTAGTCTCTTGCTTGTCTGTCAAAATGCTCTTGTAGCATCTCCTAACTCAATGCCGCGCGCGAGAGCCCTGCCACTCGGTATCAGACTTCATGGCCCAAAAGAGCGCATGCTTGACTGCCGTAGGCAAGCGAACATGTTCATGTTCTTTCCACGGCGCGTTACGGGGGCGGAAGCACGCCGCTATTCATGCAACGTTGGGCAGGAGCGGAAATATGACGAAAAGAAGACGATGTCACGAACCTGAAAAAAAGCATCCTTTTGGCCAGAAAGCTGATGTATTGGTGTTGTGGTGTTGTTGGCTGATTTAATTTGGTGCTCTAATGCGTAGAAGAAGAGTTGAAGCCCCAGGTCGAAGGTCAAGCTGATACCCCACAGTGCTTGTGTTCCGAGGATTCACCGAACTCCACGTGATTTCATAGTCAAATCATCTCCCAATTAGGAATTAATGTATAAAGTGCGAGGAAGAGGTGACAATATGCAAAAAGCTTTGTTCTATACGTTTTTGTGATTCACTTGCAAACGAATATCTAGCTATGCAGTATCAGCCTCAACATAAAGAGGATGCGACGCAACAATATAGGAACGAAATCAGCTGAAGCCTGAACACCATGCTAATGTCGACCCAAAAATGGAGATTCCAGCCAACAGTCTATCAACATGGTATCATCGCTTCCTAGCATATCCTGTCAAATATCTCCATCCCGAGCCCTCCCTTGCACCCTCTTCCAACACTTGCAGTACACCTTCAAGTAGCTTATCCTCATCCTTACCCATTTCCAATTGCAACCTCAATAACCATCTTTCCCAGGCCCAACTACCCACGATTCCCGTCATTAACGCTGCATCCGTGGTCGTACCGAACACGGGTACATCTTTGAGCTCGACATGGCCATCAGGCGTGATACTCCGCTCCTGTTGCTTGCTCTCAGCGCCGACTGGCAAAACCTCCTTCCAATTAGCGGCTGTTTGGCCCATGGGTAAAATCATCCACATCCTATGCACATCTCCAAAGCCAGCTTTGCGAAGTCGTGGAAGGAATGACTTTGTGGGTGCGGCATCGTAGCCGCGAGTCTTCAAATTAAACCCAAACTCCACACCCATGGCCTGGGCTTGCCGGCCAGCATGGATGATGTCAGCATCCAGCAATGAAAACTCAAAAACTCCACCGGGTTTAAGACAGCGATAACACTCTTTGATACAAAGATCGTATTCGTCCATTGAACGTCCCAAAGGCTTGTCCGTCTTCAAAAGCTCATACAACGTACGTGCAGAGATGACGTCGAAGTGGCCATTAGGAAATGGTAGAGTCCATAGATTGGGGACAACTGTGTGCTTATGGTTCTCGGGGCCAATGACATTGGAAGAGAGATTATTGCCAGCAGTGTAAACAGTTGTGACCTTTGAGTATGGGAAGTCGTATGCCACCTGCCAACCCCAATCATTAGTGGGCACACCACCAATATCGAGAATGCGCGGCACAGTTGTTCTCGATATACTTTTTGTGGAAGGTTTCCTAAGCAGCTTTCCGCCATGTAGCTGCTTCATAGCTTGCAGGACCCAAGTGATCGGTAGCATCTGGTCAAGCGCTTGTCTTTCCATCTGAGCGCGTGCAATGCGTTCTTTCAGCACAGTGGGATCATTGACATAGAATTCTGATACCGGTCGCGGGGGAGATGGTCGTACCGGATTGGTAAGTTCGAATCTCCCAAGCAACTGATCTCGATGCGCTTGCGGGTTACATCTGCGATGTACGTGCATAGCCTCTGCACGGGTTTGGCGATGGATGAAAGTATCATTCTGATGGATTCGAGCTTGAAGGTACTCGAAGCCTTGAATATATGTAATTACCTTCTTTGGCTCTTCATCATCATCTTCTTCTCCCCTGACCTTGGGCGGTTCCTCTGCGAATTTAACAGACTTCTTGGCCGAGGCTTTGTCAATTGAGTTACCACGACTATGTGTACCGGAGAATAAACTAGGAGAGCCAAGGTTATTCATTTCTCGGAGAGCAGCCTGTAACTCGTCCTGCTCTTCCAACCAGTGACCAGTCCTTTCCAAATTGATGGTCGACAACTTCAGAAGCTCGGCATTGTACTTCTCGTTGTATTGGAATATTGTCTTGCTTGGGTCAATCTCCTTGACTTCCAGTGCCTCGTCAACATCGCTTAGTATGACTGGCCGCGAAGTCGGTAAACCCTCGTCGTACCCATCGAGTGTTGAGCCGCCGAGAGTAAGCGACTGTTCTAGTATAGGTTGGGCGGCAATGGTGTTTCTCCGGCTCTCCCATGGAAGCTGGTAGAATTTTTCTGCTGTAGACGTGTTGGGAACCGAGTCTTCTCGCTTTGGCATACTCCATGTGTGGCGAGCGGTTGATTGGAGTGAAGAGAAAAAGCCTCCAGGGGACGGCACTGAGAGAGCAGAGATGGGTGTATTGCCAGAGGAGTTGCTCTGAATGACAGATGAAGGAATGCTGAGACCCAAACATGGGCGAGAAACCTCTTGCATCTCACCGGCCATGGTATGGTTACCTTGCGGCGCTTGTCGGTCCTGTGGGTCGTCCGAGGAAACATGCCCGAGATGTTGGAGGGTCTCGAGCGCCTGATAATCAAGCTGAACAGGTGCCCATGAGCCTACACTAGAGAAAGAATCGCGCTTCTGGCCTTCAGGGGTGGATGGGCAGCTAAGCTTGTCCATCTCCTCCGACGTCAAGCTTCCGTCTAATGAAGGTGCGGCTGACCGCGGGGGGACCTGGAGATTGTGCGAAGTGATCAACGATAGGCCTTGGTGTGAGGGGGTAAGCAGTTGAGAGGGGGTGGCAGGCAAGGCAGATATTGCACTTTTCAATTTTTCGATCGTCGGCCAGGCGGATGGTGATGGTATTATAATTGACGGATAGCGATTCCGACTAGAGCGATTGGAGTCGGCAGCCTTTTTCACGGATGCTGAAGCGTGAAGGGGAACTTCAGCTTCGTCGTCGGTCATGTCATAGAGCGAATCGAAGTCACTATCTGCGCGGCTCACCCGGCGCTTTGAAGGATATGCTGATGACGGGAAGGGATACCGGGGCGAAGGTTGTGGAGAAGGCCTCATGTCGAACAGCCGTGCCTTGGGAGTTGGATTATCCTCACAGCTTGGGGGAGAGGCAGTACTAGGCTGGTACGTTGAGGAAGGCGAGTATCTTGGCATGAAGTAGTAGCGGGGAATGGTGGAGTCGTCGTCGACGACAAGATTAAGAGTGTGTCTCTGATCCAGCGGAGACGCAGCGTATTGAGAGTCTGCCAGAGCGCCAAGAGCAGCAGCATCGTATACTGCAGGTGTAAGTATCTCTGGCATGTTGTTATATTGGGCTGATGTGAGCACCGCCTCGTGCTATTATTAAGAAGGAGTACTTTGGGAAACCGAGCTGGGGGGGTTGGTTTGGCGAGGGCGTAGGAAGGGGCCGGAAAACAAAGAGCTATAAACAGGAAGCGAATCAGATATTAATTCGGGCTATAACCCAAAACCGATCAACGGCCTAGCAATAAATAATAAAAATGGGCGAATGCTTCGATCAACGAAGCACGCTGGAGAAGGGTGGAGGAGAGAACTCGGGAGGGGGAGCAGAAGTGAATGCCAGAGAAACCAACGCTCAGATGGGCGCGCGGGCGACGACAGGCAGAGGATATATCGCGAGTAGACGCCGTCAAAGTCAACCGAAGTCATGGCCCTGCCGGCACCGTGGCCATTCGAGGCTGGGCTGAGAGCGCTTCTGTCCAGTCGCGTCCAGGCTGGAAGAGCTCGACGACAAACGATAGCGGCTCAAAGGCGGCCACGACAGAACGGCCGCATGTCCAGTGCTGTGGTTGGCCAGCGAGACGACAGATAGTGCCATTGAGAGCCATTGACAGCAGGGCCAGCAGGGCTACTTGCTTGCACTGGGCGATTTTGGGGAAGCGGGCGCGTGGAGACAGTGGAGAGTGGTGAAAGCAGCGGAGAGGTGTGCCGACATTGGGTGTTGAGGCCCTAGGTAAGCGCCGAGAGAGTGGGCAGTCTATTTTCAGCGCCGAGGCCCTGCGCCGCCGGCCAATGGGTATGCTGCACGACGCTGTGCAACATAGTCGCCAATAAAGTCTTGCCAAAGGGGGAATTCCCAAAGAAGAACGGTTCCTGGTCTCGATGCCTGTGCCTCTTTGTGTCGTGGTTTAGTTTCTTCCGAATGAGGCACAGTGGGGGAGCACAACAGCAGAAGATTAATGCAGCGTACTGGGCATACTTACCTTCGGACACGGATGGTTGTGGAGAGAAAGGCCTGTGCCTCTGCGCAGCCCACGAGTACTTTTCCGTCTTGCCTCTCCTCTTGCCTGCGCCCATTTTGCTTATATGTTAGTTAGGCGTTCTTGTGTGCGTGTCCCTAGTATGCATGTACCTCGCCTCAGATACTACAGCGCATCATGGCCAGATTCCAAAGGAGGACACACGAGCAAACCCCTTTCCGAACTGGGCTCGCTCTGAGGGATAGTAAGCATTTGCTCACTCTGGGTGGTTTGGGGTGCAGGTTGACATTCTCTAAATCCCCTGAAGTCTGTAAGGCGGCCTTGCGATATGATGTAAGAAGAACCACGATCAAGTACCAGGCACGGGGGATGAACACACGCATGGCTCGTCAAAGCATGCTCCCCTATCTCCTATATGGGTGCTTGGCTAGTCAGCCATGTGTATGTGTGTGTGTGTGCCGGAAATGAGCATGTTGAGTGTTGGTCATCAAATGTTGCTCATATAGAGTCTGATGCTCAACAGTGACGTTGCCAAGTGCCTGCGGGGTACGTACATACCTTTACTGTCCATAGTGGGGTTTAGTTTGAGTTGGGCGAGACGCCCACCCACCAAAACACCAACGCAGCTATCGTCAGTCCCATCACAATCAATCTCCCCCATCACCCCCATTGCTCGTGCCATTGGCCATTCTGAAGCCTTGCACAGCTTTCCTGTCGTCCTGCCCGCCATGTCGCCGCCCGCCATCATCGCTCCATCCATTCTGTCGGCCGACTTTGCTGTCCTCGGCAAAGCCTGCTCAGACACCATGGAACACGGCGCTGACTGGCTCCATGTACGGCTCCCCTCTGGCACCTGCGCGTCACACATCCGCTGACGCCTCCAAGGTCGACATCATGGACGGACACTTCGTGCCCAACATGACCTTCGGTGCCCCTGTTGTCACAAAAATCCGCTCTCACGTTGACCGCCCCACAACCGCATATGGCCGTGGAACTTTCGATTGCCACATGATGATTGCAGAGGTACGCAGATTCCGCAAACCTTCGACCCACTCCCAATTTCATTAACACTGACTCGCTATCCATTCAGCCTAAGCGATGGGTCCGAGACTTCAAAGAGGCCGGATGTGACCTATATTGCTTTCATTACGAAGCTGCTATATCCTCTACCGCCGCCGACTCGCCCGCCGGATCTTCGGACTTGAAAACCTCTCCAAAAGAACTAATTCGCTTTATACATGAGCAAGGAATGCAAGCTGGTATTGCTATTAAGCCCAAAACACCCGTGGACGTCTTGTGGGACATACTAGAGAACCCGACCAAAGAAGAAGTACCTGATGTGAGTCCAATATCGTATCTCGCACCTGCCGCACCGTTGTTTCCTTTGATTCCATCATAGCTACAACTCTCATTGGGCTATCGGAGGCACGGGCGCCTAGAGTAAACGGGAACAACCTCACCTTGTATTTTCGCGTCCCTTTTATAATTCACCCTTTGATTCACTCTCTGGAAGGGTTCATTGGCCAATTTTCTCGAGCCTTAGGCTCTTTTCTCTCCGCTGAACCCTTCAACTTTTGGCGGAGTTGACTACACTGGACTGACCGTTTGCAGATGGTTCTCATCATGACAGTTGAGCCCGGATTTGGCGGTCAATCGTTTATGGCATCGGAACTCCCCAAGGTGACCGCTCTCCGCAAGAAGTATCCGGATCTTCACATCGAAGTCGATGGCGGCTTGTCAGGGAAGACAATTGACCAGGCAGCTGACGCTGGTGCAAATGTTATTGTTGCAGGAAGCGCCGTATTCGGAGCAGCTAACCCAGCAGAGGTTATCAAGAAACTGAGGGATGCTGTCGAGGCAAGACGAGGAAAATTGTGAAAGATTGGCTTGTTGTATCGAACGAAACATCGAATCTCTCGACTACTGTGAACTTTGACCAGAATAAATAAATGACTAGGATGTGTTGATCTCATGAGTCTATCTCGCCCGGTTTAAGGAAGAAGAAAACACTCCGTCTGTAGAAGCGTTCTTGAACCACTTACGTGCGATTTGTGAGTCTGAACATGTATCTGTGTTTCAAGTGTCATTGTTCCTATTTTGAGACTTCATAAGGGACGTTGAGGGTGAGTAGGGGATCTATAGATGAGAACGATTGCAAATGGTATGTATCAGCATGCAGTGAGAAAGGATTCAATCTAAAAATGCAATTAGCGAAGGCTAGAATGCACACAGATACAAAACCGCAGTCACCCTGTCATCGTTCTCCAACATTGACAATCTTGATACTATCTTTGGGTTGTATTTCACATCCTGTTGCTCAATATAATGGCCAATTTGAAATTAAATGAATGTCAGTTGGACTTCCGGTAGCAGGTGCTGGCTCGCCTATCTGGAATCATCAAACCAAAATTTAAGCAATTCCGACGCACACCACAATGGCATGAAAAATCAAATCCTTTGCACCCAAAAATAAGAAGCTGCTAAAGTATGTGTACCTTCAAATCTCTACTTTCCTCTTTTAAATAACCTAGGCCAAAGGTTTGGCGAGTACTGGGCGATCAGCTCTAAGGGTTTTATTGAAGTAGTGACGTGATTGAGAGCATTTGTCAGTTTTGTTAGGAAGCAAAATTTGGTTAATTCTCTTCTAGGGTTGTTAACTAAATATAAATTTGAAAGACTGCATTTGATGGCCTAGATAGACCGATCTATATACTTCCAGATCTCAAAGAGATAACACTGCAATAGCTTTTCGACTTATTGAAAGACGGCTTCGTTTAATCCTCACTTGCCTTTTTTTTTAGGACATCTTCCAAGTGCACGAGCCACACCGTCGTCATCACGTGTGCACGCGCGTTACAACTTCAGCTTTGCATGCAGGTGCCACTTCACTCCTCAACACCACGATGAAGGCCACACTCTATAGCAATTCAGGCATCTTCCTCGTGATGTGAATTGTTTGAATCTAATGTTTCGAAACCCGCGAGAAAACCACTCTCTGCCCCCCTCATCTCGATTTCGAGTGGAACCGTCGACCGGCCACCCTCCCTCGCCTCCCCGCTTCTCTGGAAACCTAGCAAACATGACAGCAAAAGGTGCCGCGAAAGGGGCCGCCTCTAAGACCCCCAATTCAGCAGGCCCATCTATTAAGAAGACACAAACCACCTTAGTGCCTTCAGAATGGGGCAAAAAGTCTCTGACGAGTGCCGCCACCAAGAACAGACCAAAGGCTGCACCCAACGGGAACATCATGGCGTTTTTCCGAAAGGCGGAAGATTTGAATAACCGCATATTCATGCAAGATAGGGGATCAGATGCTGCAATGACATTCGGGGCTACAGACGAGCACGTTGGCTGGAGTATCGAGCACAAGGACGATGCACCACTAATTGATAACGATGAAGAGCGGTACAACGAGAACGGCGGTAGCATTAAGAGGTGGAAGGCCAGCGAAGATGAACCCATAGAGGCTCCCACTCCCCCACAACCAGAAATCAATGATGGCACGCCTACGAATCCTGTCTCCAACGAAGGGGCTGCCCTTGCTCCGAAGGGTCGCAAAAAAGCTGGCCCTTTTATCGATGATTCAGAGTCAGAAGATGACGACACTCAAATGACGGCACGGAGACGAGGTACAGTGCAACAGCCGTTAACGACTACCACATGTATTTCTAAACCATTGGAGTATTCCACTTCCACAGATGACGCCGACCCTACAATTAATGTTCCGATCGCCGCCGATTACGTTTCTCAATATGGAGTAGATGATTTCGAAGAGTTTGAGGATCTGGAGGATGATCATATGCTAGAAGGAGAGGAAAACGACGAGAGAAGGTGGTTAGTAGGGCAACGAATGCTTGAGATGGCCGAGGCAGACTTTGACTGTACCGAGCATGTCTCGTCGATGTTAGTGGACGGCGCTGTCGAGGATATTACCCGTGGAAATCAAGGAAGCGACCACACGCCCATCTGTCCAATATGCGACGTCATGCTTGCAACCTTAACGGAGCAAGAAGCCCACAAACACGTTAACGCATGTTTGGATGGCGATCCATTACCATTACCGAAGGCATCCGAACAAAAGGTTGTAGCTGATATCAGAAGCAACGCAAAGCTATTCAAGCAACCAAATTATCCCGCCAAGGCTGGCCAGGCGAACCCCTTTCAACTAAGCGAGACCGGCTCCGAACCCAAATCTGCGTTCTCAAAACTGATAGCAAGCCACGCTGAGGATGCTGCTTGGGCGAATGCTGCAGCGACTGAATCAGCAAGCAGAGGAAAACCATCATACCAACGCACATGCCCATTTTATAAGATCATACCGGGATTCTCTGTCTGTGTGGATGCTTTCCGTTATGGGGCTATCAAAGGCCAAAACGCCTACTTTCTGAGCCATTTTCATAGCGACCATTATATCGGTCTCACAGCCTCATGGTCACATGGACCAATTTACTGCAGCAAGATCACAGGCAACTTAGTAAGGCAACAACTTCGCGTCAATCCACGTTATGTAGTGGATTTAGAGTTCGATGTGGAAACCGAAGTCCCTGGCACAGAAGGTGTACATGTCACTATGATACCCGCCAACCATTGTCCTGGGAGCTCACTCTTCTTGTTTGAAAAGAGAATTGGAAAGAGTGAAAACTCGAGACTGCAGCGCGTTCTACATTGCGGAGACTTTCGTGCTTGTCAAGCGCATATCGAGCATCCGCTCCTTAGGCCTGTGGTCGTAGATACAGTAAGCGGGAAGGATAGGCAGCAAAAATTAGATGTGTGCTATTTGGACACAACATACCTTAACCCAAAATATGCCTTTCCCCCACAGCACCAGGTTATTCAGGCTTGCGCCGATAAGTGCGTCAGTCTCAACAATCTTCAAGACCACCCAATCCAAAACTCGGAGAAACTCACGTATGGAACTGCTACTCCCAGCATAGCAAAGTTCATCCGCAACGATTGTGATGCGAAAGACCGGGACGATAAGACCCACGTTGCAAGCAACGTCACCGAGTCAGGAAATTCCACAGAATCAGGACGTTTGCTTGTAGTTGTTGGCACTTATAGCATTGGTAAAGAACGCATATGTATCGGTATCGCCAAGGCACTGAAGACTAAGATCTATGCACCTCCGAACAAGCAACGCGTCTGCCATGCTCTCGAGGACCCTGAGTTGAATGCTTTACTCACCGCTAATCCACGTGAAGCCCAAGTCCACATGACCCCTCTTTTCGAAATCCGTGCAGAGACCCTTGACGACTACCTCCGCGATTATAGAGACACATTTTCCCGCGCCGTGGGATTCCGACCCTCTGGTTGGAATTACCGTCCTCCCAATAGTCGATTCACGGAATCGCCATCAGTCAGCAACGTACTTTACTCCCAAAGCTGGAAAAGTCAATTCTCAATGAAAAACCTGGCACCTCAGCGTGGAAGCACAAGCCGGGCAAGCTGCTTTGGTGTGCCATATAGCGAGCATAGTAGTTTTCGGGAATTGACAATGTTTTGTTGTGCACTGAGGATTGATAAAATAATACCTACAGTCAATGTAGGGAGTGCAAAGAGTAGGGAGAAAATGAAAGGGTGGTGCGAGAAATGGGTGACGGAAAGGAAGAAGAATGGGTTATACAGATGGGAGGACTATGGGGAAGAGCAGTAAAGTCATGTCCAATGGCCTACTATAATGATTTTCATTTTACATATGCATATGCTACTAGTGAGACACAGTCCGGACGCCAGATGATGATGTGGCCTTGAGCACATCAGGAAAGTATTCTCATGTAACCCGAGTAAAATTAAGAGACGTAATATGGATTAATTATATTGAACGGCTAGCGAATATGTGGCGAACAGCGGAAATGTATTGCAAATGGCGAAAGTAGTCAAAGTATTACGTCCCTTTTTAACAAACAGATGACGTATATTAACAGCTGCGAACGTAGCTTGCTAACACTATTGTATGGTAGTCCTAATTAGGAGGCACTACATGATCACTACTAGCCCAAAGTGCTTAGTTACGGGGTAACTAAGCCCTGTACAGCTCAACGCAAATTATCAGCTCAACACAAAGATTTTACAAGCGATCGTACAATCAACTTTTAAACGACGATAATTAACGTAGTAAATACCTATAAGCTACTAGGTTATATAGAATAAAGTAGTAACGTTTATAAAAGGGTTCTGTATACTTAATAAGCCTCCTATTTTCCTAGAAGCTTACTATTACTCCTTTTAGGCGTCTTTTATAGCCTTTTAAGTAGGCTTTATTACCTCCTTCTTAACGCGCTAATTAATAGCTTTATAAGCTCCTTTTACTATAAGTACTGTAGTGTTGTTTGGACGTTCGATTGTGCAACCCGCAGTCGGTGGATAGGCAGCAAATCGAGAGGAGTGAACTACTGCGTGACGGGAAATATTACGAATAGCAATCGAATATCCGCTTGTTGGCTACTTGATTCTTGGTGACTGCCATCTATCTGTCTTGGGCCTCGGTGGTGCTTGATTGATTCCCTCCCTGGTTTTCCGATCGCGAGTTGAAGCCCTTTTTGCCCAAGGTCACCTGATTTTTCCCTTACGTGACCTTTTCTCTCCCTGTCCGTACACCCTTTGTGCTACACTACAATGGCAAGATAAATCCTTCGAAAGCCTAAGGGTTTGGAAGGGACCAGATAATGTAGTGTAGTACCGGGTGCAGGTAACTGTATCAACCCTTAGTCGAAGGATAGGAAGAGGGCGAGCTCAAGGGTTGTACAAAACATGTAAAACACGTAAAACACAAAAATAGTGTTTTCACTAAGTTACACAAACTCACTTCAACTGCCTAATTGGGAATAATAGCTTCAAAATTCTCTTTACATCCTTCCCTTGCTTATACTCGCTAGGGCTCTACCTCACCAAATTTGTAACGCAATCTGCTTTTGTTATACTTTTAGTATACACTCTTACATGTTTAGTCTTAAAAGGGGGGGGTGTCTATTATATAGTAGATACTGCTAGTAGTTTGATCTAATCATTAATTAAGCTAGACACTTAGAGAATTTCTTCTAGGTATAAATCTAGAACCATATATGTGATATTCTTTCTAATTAGGACTGGCTTCTATTATTTTAGTGTTGTTCGGGGTGTTCGATTTTGCAACCTGCAGTCAGTGAATGGGCAGAGAATCGAACGGAGAAAACTACTATATGATTAGAAATATTACGAATAGTGATCGAATATCTAGTTATTAACTACTTAATTCTACTCGTTATTGGGATCCCTTCTCTTTGACTTGATTTCTTCTGGATCCCTTGTTCTTGTCCTCGTGATTACTATCTGTGTGTCTTGTATGTGTCTAGGGCCTTGGGTCTCCAATTGCAAATTGAAACCCTTTTACCAAAGGTTACCTAACCTTTCCCTTTATATGACCTTTTTCCTCCATGTCTATAGACCCTTTGTACTACACTACTGTAGTCTTGTTTGGGCGTTCGGTTGTGCAACCCACAGTCGGTGGATGGGCAGAGAATCGAGCGGAGTGAACTACTACGTGACGGGAAATATTACGAATAGCAATCGAATATCCGCTTATTAGCTACTTGATTCTTAGTAACTACTATCTATTTGTTTTGGACCCTGGTGGTGCCCGGCTGATCCCCCTCCTTGGGTTTCCGATCGCGAGTAGAAACCCTTTTTGCCCAAGGTCACCTGACTTTTCCCTTACGTGACCTTTTCTCTCCCTGTCTATAAGCCCTTTGTACTACACTACACTACATTTTTATCTAGTTAGCTTATATAACTAGCTTTCTATAGTACTTCATAACTGGAATATAATTAGAATGTTGATAGCTATTATTAGCGTAACGATTAGGCGTCGTCTATTATGCGTCCGTTGGACGTACATTAGAAGGGGGACATATTATGATGTTTTCGCCGTTCGCTGCACATTCCCCGTGCGTTCACCGGCTGTTGACAGGTGTCACATATTTCAATTTTATTCGGATTACACAGGGATATTTTCCCGATGTACTAGCTATTTGTGATCTGGACGCCCAATTACTCTATCTCAGAGCTGGTAAAAGCGGCATCGGTGGCCTTAGCAAGCATTAGGATGTTGAGACTGGTGTGTTTCCCAACCGTGGATGTATCATTGATTGAGTTTTAAGACTACATAGTGAAGCAGTGTAACTTCGTGGGGCGACAGGACCAGCCCGCAGACAGTAAGATGAGTGGTAGCTGATAGTGAGATACTCTGGTGACCGGCGCCGGTATTGTAGTGTTGTTTGGGCGTTCGATTGTGCAACCCGCAGTCGGTGGGTGGGCAGAAAATCGAGTGGAGTAAACTACTGTGTGAAAGGAAATATTTCGAAGAGCGATTGAATATCCATTTATTAGCTACTTAATTCTTAGTAATTACTACCTCTACATCTTAAGCCTTAATTAGTCTCTCTCTCCCTAGGTTTCTAATTACGAGTAGAAACCCCTTTTACCTAAGGTTACCCAACCTTTCCTTTACGTAACCTTTTCTCTCCCTATCTATATACCCTTTATACTATACTATAATATATAGGATATACAAATAGTAATTTAAAGAATAATTATTATATAACTAAAAGGATTTAATTACTAGAACTAACTTATCTTTATAACTTAAAGCTAGTATAAGTTAAGAAAAGTTCTCCTATTTATATAAACTATATTAGTAAACAGAAAAGTCTATATTTAGTACTCTTTACTATATATTAAGTTACGTCTTATACTAGTGTAGTATTGTTTGGACGTTCGATTGTGCAACCCGCAGTCGGTGGATGGATAGAGAATCGAGCGGAGTGGACTACTACGTCTCGGGAATTATTACGAATAATAATCGAATATTCGCTTGTTGGCTACTTAATTCTTGATGATAGCTATCTGTCTGTCTTGGACCTTAGTTATTCTTGCTTGGTTAGGTAGTCCCTACTTAGGTTTTAATCGCGAGTAGAAACCCCTTTTACTTAAGGTTACCTAACTTTTTCTCTTACGTAACTCTTTCTCTTCCTATTTATATACTCTTTATACTATACTATACTATTATTAAGAATCAAGCTAATAAGTAGATATTTAATTATTATTTATAATATTTTTTAAAATATAGTAGTATACTCTACTTAATTCTCTATCTATCTACTAACTATAGGTTATATAATTAAATATCTAAATAATACTTTAGTATCTAGAGTATTAGGTTTCTACTTATAGTTAGAAACTAAGGTTCTAGGGAGATACTAGGAGGATACTACCTAGAAACTACTAGTAGGAGATATATAGATAGCGATTACTAAGAATTAAGTAGTTAATAAGTAGATATTTAATTACTATTCGTAATATTTCCCGTCACGCAGGCGTCTACCCTGCTCGATTCTCTGCCCATCCACCGACTGCGGTTGCACAATCGAACGCCCAAACAACACTACAGTACTACACTTCAACAGCAGTCCCTGTTCTCAGCTCTTGCTAGTAGCTCATCTTCACGAGGCAAAACTTGAACGATAACGTCATATGCATATCTTGATGTACTGGTGGCATCCATACAATCTTTAGTATGGCCGTGCGTTCATGCACCTCGCTTATGGTTCCAACGCTATTTTAAATCACCCACAAATCCTCGACCTCTCAGGCACTTTACACGTAGATGTCTGGGTTAATTATTCTTTCCAGTTTGAAGACCTAAGCAACGCCCAGTACCTTTTTAGCAAAGCTTCAAATGGCCGAGAGGGATGGGCATGTCTATAAACATTATGGATGTACTTGATTAGTAGTTAGACTTCAATACGAAACCCGCAATGTTCTAGAAACTCCTAGAAATGATTGGCTACTAGATCCACCTTCAACTTCATGCTGTCCTCAAAGTAACGTGACTTTACGAGACCGTGAAGATCGAGAAGGCGCCCGTCTTTACAGCCTGGAAGCCTGCCATTCGGGGGCTACGGAGCATGATACTGGCTAGCCCCACCTACAACAGTGACAAAAATTATGAGCGAGCTCCTGAAACTGACTGTTACGGCCTTGGCCCATCAATATACGCCCATCAGATTTCGTGTCATGTTTGTCCTGACTATCGGTACCCCCTGATATACATAAGTTGTAAATGATGAGAGCTCCAACGCAGTCCTCCGTGGCGCAATTGGCTAGCGCGTCTGACTGTTATCGCACTGCGAGACATCAGGAGGTTGGTGGTTCGAGCCCACCCGGGGGAGACATGTTCATTTTTTGGCTGCAGTCTCGATTTCAGATGCAGATTTATTTTTTGTCGGGCACTCAGGGTGGAATGCTGGGCTATCATTGGCGCCTATGGCATCGTCTCCAAAAGAATGCTATTTCTCTTCTAATAGAGCTAGTGTGATGGAGCCACAGTTCATGAAAGCGCTGTGAAATTGCGACTTGATACATTACTCAATGGCGACAAAGTCTCAGTGATTTATGCAAGGATGCCCCGAAATGCACGGAGTCGTAAAATTGCAACCAATTGATAACACTGCCCTGGGCTACCTTATAAAGTGGCGCTGGATATGTGGATCGATCATTACGCTGTGGAGTCTCGTGACAGGCTTATTGGCTTCAATTGGCCTGCTGGAAATGTGGAAAAGAGATTTGACCCATGCGAATCCGGCGCCTCCCAAGCATTTAGAGGATTGGCCTTTGCATTACATATAAAATGTTCATGATTATGCTGTACAATATCATGGATACACTCCTTTCGATATCATCCGAGCTGAAAGAAAGGATAGAGTCAGAAGGCTAGGTCATCTTATGTCCATTCACAAATACTTCCCACAGACAGGATATGTTGGCTTCATTGTAGAATTCACATCCTTGTAGTCCTTATCACCAGTATTTTCGTCTGTATTTACTGGAGTCGCTACCTGAGGTCCGCTTTCATGTAAATACTGGGGATAAGGAATATGACGAGCTTATATTGTCTGGGCATTAAAGGGCAGTGTCTTTGAATAGTCTCTTACTTCCCAAGCGCGAACGAGATCGCCTTTGAAGTGAGTTCGATCGGGTCTCCGAAAGTGAGCGAGGAATGCCAACACCGCGGGGCTATACAGAGAGAGGGATACTTGATTGGGTTTCCGTGCAATTCTGCATCGATAGTCAACGTTCTATCCGTATGTACAAATGAAGAACTTAATGTCTAGTATGGAGAGTTTTGAGCAGAGGCTATTGCCATCTTATTACTTAAGTAGGTGAAGCACTGTAATTCGCCATGCCTTCATCTCAAATATGCCGTCTCTGATTGAGCAGTATCGACTATGACGTGCTTGCTTTAGACTACTGAATCTTATATACTTTGAAGGCAAGCAACTCTTCAGCCAAAATCCAGCTACAATAGACAGCACTTGTGATAAATAACTGTAGCATTAGTGTGGGCTGGAATTTGGCACTTGTCAACATTCACCAGGTCTAAATGAAGGCGATCGTGGCCAGTCAGATCTCTAACAGAATGAGAATAGCCGCTTGAGGGATTGCCACTGAACCAGCAAATGGTCGACGGATTTGATTGGTGAATATCAGGCTCTCAAACTTAATCATACAAACAGATCTGTTAGGACTCATTATGGAGCATAAATGAGCGTCATTCCACGGCTGTTTACATTCGGTTAGACTTTGTGGAACGGATACTAGGCATGCTCTCGACAGTTCTCGAGCCTCACAAGGCAAAACTTCTAGGCTCTGTCGCACAAGTACTACGCGCAGAATCTTCACGCTTCTAATAGTTAGACCACTCGGATTATAAGATCTTCGAATTTGAGCTTGGATAATTAGGTACGTCTCTTCGTTCATCAATCTAGCCACGTTGGTTGTGGCTACTTGATGAGACTACATCTTTAAATATTTTGGCAAATTCATTCAGTTTTTGTTCCTCTATCTAGCGGAAATGCGGAAAGCATACTTCGTACTTCGCAAGGAAAGACGGTCAAGTGAAAGCTCAGGGAGTGCAATTTCATAGTTCCTGGATTGACCGGGCCGGATAGTCGACTCTTATCAACCCATCATGGCGGGTTTTCAAATGTGGACCATTTTTGTGGAGCTCCTAAGACTACTAGCCAATTGCATCAGTACAGGTCTTATGTTCACGAATTTATGTCCGCTTTATATATTGACATGGTCACAATTCACCATATGATTAGTCAGCTCGTTTGCGACGGCCTTGTGGTCTAGTGGTATGATTGTAAGTCACTCTAAAACACATCCTGTCTTCTTTGTCTAATAACACTTGCCAGCTCGCTTTGGGCTCCTTTGGAAAACAATGTGCGAGAGGCCCCGCGTTCGAATCGCGGCAAGGCCCTTTTTTTTTTGCTTTTATAATTCGAAGGGGGAAAGAAATCTTAATATGCCGCTGCTGCTGTAGTTTCATTAGAAGGAATGCCCGCTTGTTATTTGATTTATCCTATAATCTAACCACACCCTCCTGATTTATATTCATAGCAGAGGAGAAGCCACTGCCCGTCAAGCCCAGAAGTGTCACATAAACAGGTGAAATAATGAATAAATATATATATTATGCAGCGAAGCGCCACTGATCTCTAAAAGGCACCTATGACTGTTAGTAGGCAATTATTTTCTAGGAAATTCACGTTGTCTAAGTACACGTAAAGCCGTATATATATATGGAGGACCTGATCGTCAAAGTATAACATCATTAGGGAAAGCACACTCATCGCACATACCGTACGTGACATTAGTGACGTAACCGCGCGGTCAATCGTGCACAATAATTTACCGGGTGCCGATTCCGACCTGCTGGATACCTTTTGTGACGTGGAAGAGCCGCTAACAACGTACTGAGATGATCGAGAGAACATATAAAATCGATTGACCCCTGTAGAAAATAGAATATATGAGAATTAGTTTATATCCAGGATCGGTGATCGGAGAGAGCTTGGGCCGAGCTCTCCCAAGCTTCCGACAGCTCTTCGGAAGCGTTGGTGCTCTCTATGGGTGATGATACTGTGCTACGCGACACCTTTTACATGCTTCTATAGCACAGATACTCTTTAATTAATTGAGCTAAAGATTCCTGAAAATGAAGTATAACCCCCTATCAATCTACTGACAATGGTGGACGTTATAGGTCGAGAGGAGTCCGAGTCGGTTAGTCACTCTCATGGGAGCGATTTTGCCAATTAATATTTCCAACCATCCAGAGCTTGCTAACAATTTTCGAATGGATTGCTTATAGCAACTAGGTCAGCATTTCGATGGTTCGAGCACCTTGAGAACACCTTTGATGAGGCTAAACGACACGCAAACCTTTCCCCCTTCGCCAGTTGTCCTGCAATACATTGATGTAATCATTCAACCTAGTTGATGGTGAGGTTCAAGGAGGTTCAGAGAAGGAATTGTGTTATTTGTTGGGGCAGCAAGGGGGAAGAGTTCATAACGGCTAGGCTACTGTAGTGTTGTTTGGGCGTTTGATTGTGCAACCCGCAGTCGGTGGATAGGGAGAGAATCGAGCGGAGTAAACTACTGTGTGACAGGAAATATTTCGAATAGCGATTGAATATCCATTTGTTGGCTGCTTGATTCTTGGTGATCACTGCCTATGTGTCTTGAGTCTTGGTTGGTTTCTCTCTCTCTCCCCCTGGGTTTCTGATTGCGAGTAGAAACCCCTTTTGCCCAAGGTCACCTGACTTTTCCCCTCACGTGACCCTTTCTCTCCCTGTTCATACACCCTTTGTACTACACTACAGTACGTACAACAAGAGACGTTTATATACTGGGAAAATTTCCTCATGTAGCCGGAACGATGTGACAGGTGCTAATGAACGTTTAACGTCGGTGGATATGCAATTAATGGCAAAAATAGCGAGAATGTACGGCGAATGGCAAAGACGTTGAGTGTCTTTTTATTAGGAAGATATTATCGTGCAACCCGAATATGATTGAAATATGTAGTAAGGTAGTGTTGTTTGGGCGTCCGATTGTGCAACCCGCAGTCGGTGGATAGGGAGAGAATCGAGCGGAGTAAACTACTACGTAACAGGAAATATTACAAATAGGGATTAAATATCTACTTATCAACGACTTAATTCTTAATAATTACTATCTATCTGTTTTAAACCTTAGTTAGTTATTCTACTTAGTTAGTATCTTCTTCTTAGGTTTCTAATTATAAGTAGAAACCCCTTTTACCTAAGGTTACTGTTAAGACTTGACTTGGGTGTTAAGGCTTAGGGTTGGTTCTCGGGGATGGCTAATCGAGGTGTAATAATGGAACGTTCCACGGTAGGTGAATTAGAAGAAGGCGTATTTAAGTAGAAACTTAGATTAAATATAATAGTCTCTAAGAGCCTATTATTTACTAGTCATATATATACCGTTTCTAGGAACCATAAAAGGTCCTAGTGTAGTGTTGTTTGGGCGTTCGATTGTGCAACCCGCAGTCGGTGGATGGGCAGAGAATCGAGCGGAGTGAACTACTGCGTAACGGGAAATATTACGAATAGTAATTAAATATCCGCTTATTAACTACTTAATTCTTAGTAATCGCTATCTATAATTCTCCTACTAGTAGTCTCTAGATAGTATTCTTCTAGTATCTCTCTAGAACCTTAGTTTCTAACTATAAGTAGAAACCTAATACTCTAAATACTAAAGTATTTTTTAGATATTTAATTATATAACCTATAGTTAGTAGATAGATAGAGAATAAAATAGAGTATACTACTATATTTTAAAAAATATTATAAATAATAATTAAATATCTACTTATTAGCTACTTAATTCTTAATAATAGTATAGTATATTATAAAGAGTATATAAATAGGAAGAGAAAGAGTTATATAAAAGAAAAAGTTAGGTAACCTTAAGTAAAAGGGGTTTCTACTCGCGATTAAAACCTAAGTAGGGACCACCCAACTAAGCAAGAATAACTAACCAAGGTCTAAGACAGACAGATAGCTATCATCAAGAATTAAGTAGGCTAGTATTACTATATAACTTTATATAGAGCTTTTAAGGCGTTAATTTAGAGCTTTTATTATAGACTATTTCTATAATATTATTATACTAAGATTAGGATAAAACTTTAATAAAACCCTTTTTAATTAAACT
>JAQGEP010000150.1:0-103677 GCA_028476805.1 Acrocalymma vagum | reverse complement strand
CGACACAAGCAGCAGCTTGTTGCAGCGGAGAGACACTTGACGCGGGGGGAGGGAGAGGGGGGTGGTTAGCACACCAATTGCTGCTTCTCTCGGGGCGACTGGTATACAATGGACGAGCCGTGATATGGGCCGGGGGGGTGGGCGTAGGTAGATAGATAGCGATGGCAGCAGTGGTGGATGAAAAGGCACTGAATGAAGGAAAGGACTGGCTCAGGTGCTCTCTTGATGTCTGGTCGTGTCTGGCCTGGCAGACGGCAGAACAGCATGTTTTTGGAGCTGGGCAGCGAGATTCGACGCATGGAATCGAAGCGTCCGTGCAATCCCCGGCCAGTTTTTTTATCTTCTTGATCAGGGCTGCTCAGTTCCCTGCTAGCTAAAGTAACCCCCGAGGCCTCTCAGTGGTGCGCTGGTGGCTCTGTCTGGCGGATGGCAGACGGCAGACGGCAGACGGAGAGAGTAGAAAGAATGACGCCCAGAGCAAGCCCCTCTTTCTTGTGCCCACTCTACATACATAGGTGCTAGATAGATAGGCAATAACCAAGTGTGCTCTCTAATCTATCTACCTGTTCCTAGTAAAGTCAATCTGTCCGCTCAACGCCCAGCGGCATCCTCAGCCTACCCCTCCCCTAATAACGCAGTCCTGAAGGAAGCCTCTCGCGTCACCAAAAGCCACACTGGCTACTGCACAGGATCCCGCCGGCCAGGGAACAGGAAAGTGTTTCAAGACTCAAAGACGGGCCTCCTCTCATCTTAGCGACCAAGTCGCAACGGCTATGCGCCGGCTCCACGCCATCAGCCATCAGCCATCAGCCATCAGCCATCAGTCATCAGCCTGTGGGCCAATTCGGGCCATCTGTTAGCGACTCATGCAGCCCCGATTACCTGCTTGGTCCTCTCCTCATCTCTCTCCCTCTCTTCTGCCAGCTTTCTTGCCCGCTGCATGTGGGATGCGGGACGTTTAGAGGCCCAATGCGGCACGCCTGTTCCAGATTCCACATGCCGGCACTTTCCCATCCCTACGCCCTACCTGGATACCTAGATTCTCCCTCCCTACTCTCCTGCTCTATTAGCCCCCTACCCGCCGTCTGCTCACAAATGCAGCACTACAAACACTTGTGCGTGTCGACCAGAACGTCCAGTTTCATCCAAAACTTTGCATCCCGGCTATTGCTTTGCAGGCCCTCGGCGCGCACCTGCAGAGGCCACTCAACATTCCTCCGCGGCTCTGCTCACTCTCCCCACGCCCATATCCTTATCCATACCCATTCCCTGTTTTGCTTTTTGCTTTCTCTAAACAATCTTCTTACCGGGCTCCATACTCCAAGCCGTGGATGGCTTCATGGCTTACCATCCCCTTTGGACATGCGCCTCCGCTTTGGGCCCCCCAGCATCGTCATCAGCCACTGTAATACCATTCACGGCACAGCATCTTCAATCTATCCCTCGCTCCCGCCTTAGGTACCTTGGCTTTCCACTCACGTCTGCAATTCTCCATCCCGACCTCTGGGTCGCCTACTCCCCTCGATCTACAAAGCTCAAACACTAGCCATTCGCTCTGTTCTCACGTTCGTACCCGCCCGAGTTAGCGCTTCACCTACCAACCACTACCCGTGAGCAAACATCCGACCATCCACTTGGCTGGACCTGCTACTCTATCCTATGTCTCGAATGTTTTGAAGCTTTCCCCATTTGTGCAAAATAGTAAATAAAGGAAAAAGCAAGGACATTTCTTCCATCCAGTCCTGACATGAAACGCGCCCACTTGCGCGGCTTCGTGGTTACACGACTTCGGCGTCTTCTCCCAGACAGTCCCAATGTCCAAGGTCAACCACAAAATCGGGGGAGGTGGACATAGCAAGAAATTCACATGAGACACTCGGGACGTTAATTTTGCACCTGACAGCGCTAATTTTCACCACAAGAGACGATGACATACCTTCGCTATCCCCTATCTCGCCCAACCACTCCCATGCCGCTTATAGACACGTCTGCCACATGTTTAATTGACCATGCAACGCCCCCCAAAACAAACAAAAGTCCTTACTTTGAATTCTCCGCTGCTGTCGTCATTACTATAAACAAATTTACACTTTCCAACGCGTTGGCGCTGGGCGCTCAGCCCAATGCTATGCCGTTTGCAGTATAATTGCGTCGAAACTTGCGGCAACGGTTCGCCCTCCCGAAGCAACCTACTGGTAATTGTACATACGCTACTGTAACCGCACCGGCACCACGCCCAGCTCCGTTTTGTGGATCCGCAGGCAAGGCGCCAAAGCTGGTCTGCTCGCTGCAGATTGGTTCAAGCTCTAGATGCCGGCCTTCACGCAATCTTGGGGAGCCTTGCACAACGGTCTAAGCGTTGGGAAGGAGGAGCTTTGACTTTCATAAGCCTTGCGAATAGGTAACACGCGTTCTCGTCAACATGTCATGACTTCGTAGAGCAAGAATCTTGAAATGTAAAGCATTTATTTTCTCGATTCCACGTACCTCGAAGCTTTAGTTCCTTTTACTTACATCGCTCGTATTCGTACTCAAATCTGTCAGGTACCATTTTTTCTTTTTTCTATTCTCATCTCATATCTACATTCCAGATATCAGACCATCTCAACATTTCTCACGTCTTGGCAGTATATTTCCTTTTTCGTTACCCTACCAATTTTTTTTCCTCCCATCTAGTCTCCACATCTCTTACAAGCAGTGCCTTCAACAGTGGACAAGGTACTTCCTCCTTTCGTCTCACGCCCTGTCTAGAGTCTAGAACCTCGGGTACCATCATTTGCAAAACGACTTGTCTGCTGTTAGCCCGAGTCGAGTGGCTTACTTGCCTCGCTTTGCCTTGCATGCGGAATTGAAGTTCGCCTGATCGTCAGGGTCCATCAGATCACAAAAACGTTGCTGGACTTTCCCCCTAAAACTTTGTTTCGCTAGGTGTGCCGGGCTAAGAAACGTGTACCTACTTTCGACGACGGCTCGGCTCCCGTACCCAGCTTGCACTTGCGGCGACGATGGCTCTAGAACCAAAAAAGGATTAACCTAGTGGAAGCTGTGGCCCTGTTTATTTTGGGGAATGCGATGGATTCATTATTGTCATTAAACAAACAGAAATGCTTCCCCGCAAACAAACGGAGAGGTAATGAGGAGGTTGAAGCATGGTTTTCCCATCATCTCTGTATCTGGGATATTTGATTCGAGAGTACGGGTTTTAGCTTTGGACTTTGAACCCCTCGAAACCTTTTGCACCCATCTATTTCTATTGCTATGTACCCATTTACCTAGGCCGCACGGAAGTGTTGTGGACAACAGCGGAGATTGGGGAAGGTGAGAAATTGGGAAATTGGAGTGAGACCTGCATATGTGAGAAATCTGAGTTGGGTAGTGCATTGGTGATGCAGGCGGAGATTGGAGATCGGGGACTAGTGGAGGTGGATGAGGTGAGGGATAGGGATTTTATCGCGTGGTTTTAAAGGAGATTGTATTGTTACTGGCTGCTTACTTCTTCCTTAGGGTGGGAGATGACGCTTCTAAAAGGAGCCTGACTTATTGTGTAATCCATACTTTTTTTTCGAGTAGTCTACGAGCAAAGACTGAATTCCCAGTACTATCAATACACTCTCTAAGCCAAAAATTTACAAAGAAGTAGCAATCCCACGATGATCCAGTCACCATGTACATACAACATTCCCCTCCCAACAACCACAAACCACACCCACCACCTTTGCACAACGTCGCCTTCCAACCCACGCACAAAAACCACCAAACCCAGCAATCCAGGTCCACTCAAGCTCACCACGCAAAGACAAGCCACCACCGTTCCACACAACCACACGCCTAGTAAAAAAATCCACCCCCTACCTATCCCGAACGCAATGCACGCATATGTAAGACCCGCATCGCGTAGCGTATCACCCGCCTCGATCGCCTCGCAACCATCCGATCACTGAACCCCCTTACATAGGTAACACCACGGGTTCGTTCACGAGGACCGGCTCGCTAAAGCGGGATAGCTGGCTAGGCCCGAGAGAGAGATTTCGGACGAGCGTGCAGGTGGTTGTGGGACCGTGACAGCACAGCAGATCTGAGAAGGTACCACTTACAAGGGAGTGAGTGTTTAGTAGAAGTTGGGGGAGACTTGACTTGCTGGAAATGTTTTCTTGCTGCTGGGCTGGCATGTTTTGTGCAATTACGTAGTAAAATGTGTTTTTGGGCTTCGCTATTGTGTTGCTTGTGAGCTTGCGCAAGGTTATGTTAGGTCAACGAATTACGACAGTAGCTATACTTCAACATCCGAAACTTTAAGCCTACGTATCCCATGCAGGTACGTGAATGATTGCGCAAACCCAATATTTCAAGCACCACTGTCCTGGTAGCCTACCTCTAAGTATCTTTCTTAATAAAATAAATACTCTCATCACATCACAATGCCCGCGAGCAACGGAATCTTTTAGTCTTTCCGTCTCCCCGATGCCTGCTTGCCGCCCGTCTCACATCCGTGTGACACAACAAATGTGTCTCGGGGCACTCCCTGCACCCACACAGCACAAAGGATTTTTATTTTGCTTAAGCTCTTGAAATCCGTTCTCCATCTCATACCCTAGATACCTGCCTTGCAAACAGGCCGGACCTGGCTCCGGCGCGGAAGCTGAGGGCCGTTGCGCGGCACCGTTGATTTGCGCGAAGGGGTGAGCAGGGAGGTCCCTGGGTCCGGGGAAGCTTGATGCGGACGGGGAATTTGGGGGTTCCGCTGGACGAGTCCAGTGCCGGATTGGCGTGCTAAAATCAGCCATTTTTCTTCTTCTTACATTTTGTTGAAATGTTAGATACTTAGCGAAGATAAGGAAAATGGTTGGGTCAGCTTTGTTTTACTAAGTATAGTTTTGTTTGTTGAGGTTGATAAGTGTAATATCTCGGATTCGGACTTTAGGTCGAGATCACTGCTTCTGAAGGCACCGCGTGGTGCTTCCCGTAAAATTCCCCCATATTTATTGAAAAAGCTCCAATTCTGCCTTGCGCGTAAGTCCCTTATGTCTACACATTAAGAAGCATTATTTCAAGCGTTTCTAGCGCTCATACATGGCAGCGGATTCTGCAGTCCTAATCTACATCCGACTGCCACCTGTGCACTGCAACAGCTTCTGTTCTGCCTCCCTGTAGTCTAGATGGAGGACATTTACGGGACTTGAGGTATCCGAGCCGTTTACACCTAGAGAAATAGAATTGACTCCATAGAGATAGTATGGTGCAACCTATCCTGTCCCGCAATTTGCTTCGCAAGCAGCAATGCTGCACTTCGCCTCGGGGAGAAAAATAATTGATACACTTTCGTAGCATGTTTGTCTAGGAAGATTGATCTTCGAAACGGTATCCACATTGGGCATTGTTTGCTTGTAGAAGATGCTTGCACGGAAATCGAAGCGTTCCGCTACGATATTTGTCTATCTAGTGCTATATTTGCCAGCCTGTTTTCATGGCAAAGCGGTGGAACGATTACACGAGCAAAATAGTCTTGACAGCATTTTACATGCCGTCACCGAGACCAGAGAATTTCAAATAAATTAATATAGGAAGAGCTTGGGAAACGATTATTGGTATCAAGAAAACGAAAAGAGGTCAACGCGCAGGATAGATGAAACCTCCTCGCTCTCAGTGAACATTAAAAGGGAGCCATATATGTGTTTAGAGTTGTAGCTATAAGAGACTGCTAGTTACGTTGAATATGAAGGCACCAAGTCATACAGCAATGTAAGTCATTCAACTCCACGTTCGGATTAATTGATGCTAATATAACAGACCATCATCACTCTTTCTGCCCACAGCGAAAATGTTGCCTATCACTGGTATAACTGGCCGAGACACTTTTAGACTTTTCACTTTTATCTTACCTAGCAAGCAAACAAAGATTTCCTTTACCGCTGTAAATATAATTCTGAATTTGACCTGTTCACCATCCCAAGGCAGCCAACAGGCCGCCAACGATAGCTCAATGTTTTAGAGACCTACTCTTCAAAACTCCAAATCCTACCTTCTCTCAAAAATCCGCAAAAAGGGGTGAGTCTAAAGAGCGCAAAAAAAAGTTAGTGCGGAGGAAAAAGGGGAGGCCACCCTGAGAGGATCAGGCCTCTTGGGACAATTTTTTTTGCACCTAAAATGGAATAGATTGATGAAATGCTGTGTTCGAGACTGAGATAAGGCAATGTCATCTTTATGTCTTGTTAGCGTCTTTTTTGGGATGTCTTGTCGCAGTGAAAGTTCTTGTCGTCATTACTCTGGAATACAAAGTCTCACATAATCACATTTGTGAAAAAAGACAATAACGGTTAGAAGCGAGACACCGAAGACATACAATTGCTCGAGTAAGGAAATCGTGTAGAGAGTTTGTAGACTTGATGCTATGTCTCATAAAATGAAAGAATACTTTTATGCTGAACTGATAAGGCCCACCTACACTGGCATACTCCAAAATTTGCTGCATGCAAACCTGCCTAGCCTATCTATCATTTTCATTTTTTGCAGTTGCTTTATTGTCTTAGAATTTTTATAGTATTTAAACTGTTTGTTATATCCTTTTTTGATCTCACTAAATTATAGCAAACAAACCTGGTATTTGCAGTCTCACAGCAAACTGTCTTCGTACATACAAGTACATCTGATAAATGCTTAACTACATCTCTCAAGTTTACTTTAACGTGTCGAGATTTCTCACTTAACCAGACCAATCTTTGAATAAAGCTCAATGTGTTTCTCCAACACCCAAAAAATCATATCAGAGCCTATGATCCTCGACACCCCTCAGAGATCTGATATCCTCCAAAATGGATCACAACGTCTATTCTGGGACCAATAAAAAAAGCTGAAATGAGTCTCTGCTTTTGATTAACCTCTGTTTGCCTAAGTTTTTAATGAGAAATAGGTGCTTAAAATCATCAGAGCGCTTGTAGAGTTCGTGGGTCCATATTCTAGCGATGCACTTGTCGACATATTTCTGCAAGAAGAAGCAAATGGTATACGTCTAGGCTTTATTAGCGGATGTATTTGCTAACCTTATTTTAACGTAGAAGCTAAAGATGTCTAGCCTAGGCGCTAGGAAGAAGAAAAAGACAGGTCTGATTTTGAGGATATTTTCTCTACTATGGTGAACATTGTGTGCACCCTTACCCTTTTATTCATTCGTGTCTTCTGTTGACGCGCTCATGGATTGGGATGCTTATTAGCCATTTACCTAGCGTAAGAACACATATCATTGCTAGATACTACAAATGAGGCATTCCTTTCAACTCGTATGCCTGGCGCATGGCCTGACGATGACTTTCCAATCGTTGAATCTAAAGTGGAGTGGGAGGGGTAGTTTTGGGTATGAGAAAATGGGATGATGGAGTTATGAGGGTTGGTGTACTATCGCTTATTAAATTGATTGCTTTCATCCTTCGGCCGCGGAGGGGAGGGAGAGGGAGTGTGGTATTGGTCATCGTCTTCCGAAAATTGATCAAAATTGCTTGTATGGTAACCTATTTAACGCCTTCATTTGCATTCGGCGTGGCTTCGTGTATCTTCTTCCACCTTGCATACCCTTCCCTAACATCCGGGTCGAAGTCAAAAATCTCCTTCTCCTGCTCAGCTTTGAACCTATCATTTCCAGCTCCCTTCTCCAATGCAGAGCCTTTTTGGCCCATATCCCTCCTCTTCTTCCACCTCTCCGCGACCCACCTTGCTCCTACTAATATCAGGCCTCCTATCCCGATAATGAACGGAACCAATTGGCCTAAACTAGTCCAAAGATGATTCAGCCCAGTGACTCTATTCCAATAAAGTGTCAACTCCAACTGCAGAATAGCTATAACATTGATAAATAGATCACCTGCCGTACACCACCAGGCTAACCATATCTTCTTCGGTCTATCGGGGCGTGTGAGCAGGAGCTTCGAGCTCAAGCTTATGGCTCTCCAAGGCGGAAGTTCGACGTTCTCTTCTTCCGCATATTTGAGTGATGCGTATGTTTGTATAGGACCATTGAGCATATCCATGAGCTGAGATTGTCGCATATGTGAGTATACGATTGTAGCGGGTTTTGAGAAGCGGTATGTTAGAAGAGTTTTCCAAACATAGAAGTAGCACGTGAACCATGAGGGTATAGGTTTCTTTGTAGAGATTTCTAGTGAGGAACGGTATTTGGAAGGTTGGAGGATTGCGCGAATTATGGTGTGTATGGGTAGCGGCTTTCCAGCTGAGGATCGTTGGTACGGAGTTGCGGCGAGGCAGTGTTGAATATAAATTTCTCCTTGGTATACGTGGTGGAGGATAGTGAATTCTAAGGATTGTTGGCTATGCAGTTCGGCTGATTGGGATGATGTTGGTGCGTTGATTTCATGTGGGTGTTTGATGTTAGATGCCCGTGTTGATATGTGGGATAATCTTTTGGAGTTATCTGTGGGCGTTCTCGAAAGTCGGGGCTGGACGACTGTCGTCTCATCATCGAGTGTGAGGTCAAATTCAACGGGTGAACAACGAGAGCATGAATCCTGCGAGCAGCAATCAGGCGTGTTCCCTTCCGATGAATCATTCTTATCTGCTCTCCCCACTTCAATCGACACTCTTTCTCTATCGAGTTCTTCCTCATCCTCCATTGACCTGCGCAACCCCCTCTCTCTTTCCTCAAGGTCCTGCAACTCTACCCACTTCCTCACGGCCTCTGTAAATTCCTTATTCGTTTTCTTCATCCTCGAAGCTTCCCACAACCCCAAAAAATCAATGACAGCGAAGTAAACCTCCAAAAATAACACAAACGTGGTCATTGCCATCATAACCTTCCTTGCCCAACCAAACATGCCTGTCTTAACAATATACATCATCAAGAACGTGCCACAAGGCGTCTTCTGCATTTTGTCCATCCCCGCCCACCAAAACCAGACGTGCAAACATAGATTGATATGATAAACAACCTCGTTGAGGACTTTCCTTGCTTTGCTCCCAAAATTTATCGCTTTGGAATAGCTCGATTTTGCCTTCACACCCATTATGCAAGACCAGGCCAGAATTTGTAGCATGACGAATGCTTCCACCACATAAACGTCCGAGGGAGCCGCAGCAAAGATAATGCAGACAATTAAGATGGCGACGGCGAAGAGACTGACAGAGTCGCGGAGCACTTGCGCTTGGCTAATGAGGAAGAAGTTGGAGAACCAGACAGCGATAATTTGCGCGTAGATGCCAATGCGAATGCCTATGCCGTAGGCGTCGTTGTTGCCTGGGAAGCCGCATGTTGGCGGGCTGTTGCGGTCGCGGAGGAGCGTGCTTGGGGAAGTGGGGATAATGGATCGGGAGGTATTGTTGTGGAGACTTAGGGGAAACATTAAGGTTGTAAAAACACAGTACACAGACTAAGAAACTTTCGCAATACGAAGAGTGTAAATGGAGCTCCTATTACAGGACTTTTTGGGCGCCTCCTGAATTTTAAAGAACATGTGAGTAGGTAGGCGTCGATAAAGTAGGGCTGTGCCGCATGCAAGGATGTTTCAAGAGGCGCCTGGGGTAGGCGGCTGTACGAATACTTGGCTAATCACAAGCCATCGCAACATGCTGTTCCTGTTTCCTCAGACGAAATAGGAAAGGAGAAACATGGTCTAGCAGAGTACATTGAACGCAGCCAATGTCTACCATTTGGTACGTTTTAATGACAATGGTTGTGCGGCGGGACAGTCGTAATGAGTAGGACTCTGAAGCATTTGATGAAGCTTGCGTATGTGAGACTGTTTTATCTCAAATGATATCCAACAAAAATAATTCAAAGATGAGAGATATTCGCGATAGATTCAAACGTCGAGATGTTCTCCAATGTATTCCAAAGCAATCAATCAAGAATCACATCACCTAACCCCTATCCAACAAGCGGGTGGGCATACTCCGATGTACTCCAATTGTGGCCATATCTTCGTTATCAATTTATTGATTTTCTTGCAACAGAAGTATCGTTTGCCAGGATTACATGACTGTGCAAGGAATGCAACAGCATGAGCACTCGTCAGTGGAGATGCATGAGCACTTCCCGGGCTGAGGCTTGAGGACAGTCGAAGTAGTGGTAGAGGCGATCGATCCGGTTGTTGAGCCAGGCATTGTGATAACTATTCGTTCGAGAAAGCCGACAACAACAAAAATAAAGGATAAGCTGCGAAAACGAGGGAAGCGTAAAGCGTTTGCGAGGTAAAATGGCGATGCGCGAGTTGGATAGACTATGGCGCTGTTAGTTTTGCTTCTTCAACAGATGCCTAGGTACCCAAAGTATGGGCTCTTCCAACTTAACTTACATTGGATGACGGTTATGAGGCAAAAGTAACGAAGCGGCGTGAATATGGACAATGGGCGTTTAGGAGGGAGAGCTGAGATATTATATGTAGAGATCATCGGCCCTGTTTCGGGGCAACCAGCTAGACAGGGGATGGCCTGGCGCCGATGTTAGATGACGTTGCACTTTGGTGGCAGTGCCCACCACTCTGTGGCTCAACTCAACGTTTAGCCACCAAGCTTCGGCATTACGTCCACCCCTGACGACGGTCAATCAAACTGTGAGAGACAAAAAAGCGAACAGAAATATGTTCGTGTGTGTGAATGTTCACATTGAGCGTTCTATTTAAGCGTTATCCAACTGGTACTGAATCGTCAAACGGGTATCGCCGACAACATCAAATCCCTAAACGGATGCAAGTTGAGCCTGCGCCATAGCCTTCCTGATCTATCCTAGACATCTCTCCAGGTGGGCTCGCCGCGCTCCCAAGGCGTCTTTACAGCTGTTGGAAGTATTAGTACGGGTGTCAGATTCAGATATCGACCCAGCAAAACTCACCGTTGTGGTCAGAAAAAGGGTCATCTTCGTCCTCCTCTGGCTCACTCTCGGGCTCCGCTCGTTGCTTTCCCGCTGGAGGCATTGGGATACTAGTCGGCCGCGGTGGCTTTGTGGGAGGAGCTTCATGGAGCTTCAGCCCCGCCATAGCTGTCTCCGCGCCTCCTGGAGAAGTGACATGCTCGTCGTCACTGTCACTATCATCGTCGATGCTCTTGTCCATGATCTCAAATGCCATAAGAGCCTTGACAAGCTCATCGTTGGCGCTTAGTAGACTACCGATGTATTGATCTGACTCTACTAATTGAATATAACGCAAGATCTGGCGGCGAAGAACTTTGCACGTCTCGAATCGTTGCATGACCTCTGGGTTTTCGCTCACACGTTGAACCTCGCGGTTAATAAGTTGCAGCCCGTTCATGAGATTGGTGCTGGCTACGTTGGCAGACGCAATCGTTTCCAGGAGTTGGTGCTTTTCCTTCTCTAAGTTGAAAGGCTTGCCTCTGTTCTTTTTGTCTTTCTTGTCCTTCTTGAATATGGAGGAACTAGGGAGTGGAGCGGTTCCAATAGCAATTGGCCGAGAGGAGGATGAGGAAGGCATTGGGAACTGCGCAGGAGGCTCCCCCCTTCTAGCAGAGGGCGGTGATGGTGGTGGCGATGCGTTTTCACGCTCTGCTTCTGCTTCGGTCTCTCGTACAACGCGGGACTGTTGCGGCTGTGGACGTTTTGTACGAGGAAGCTGTTTGTACAAAGTAGCAATTCTCTCCAGACCTGGAGTACCTTTGTATGCAACAGCCCATTGACGGAAAAGGACGTTGACCTTTTGCCGTACTTCAGCGTCAACCATATCATCTTTGGCCAAAATTCTCAATCGCTCCAGAAGAGGCTCATCCGCGAATGATTTCTGAAATCGGCTTCCGGCGTTTTGAATTAAGCCATCCAGGATAATCAAAGCCCGAAGTTGCCGATGCATGTTTCCATACTTACTGCAACGGTGTCAAATCAAGTTCAATTTTTTACTTGGACATACGTACAGCTTTTTCCTTATCGCGCGTGCCGCTTCTGTAGGGCCTGAATCTTGAATTCTGATAACCTCAATAAGGTCAACTAGGCCACCAAGATCCTAAAAATGTCAGCTGATCTCAATCTAAAACAGCTTGGGAAATGACACATTACATTTTCGTCATATTGCTCGCTAGTCAACCTATCGATTTGGACCGTAACGGCGGAAAATGGTTTCTTCTGTCAGATAGCCATACTTTTAGTACTGTTCGACAATGCTTGAAGAAACAAAGCGGGCAAGGATTCTCAAATATAGGAAGATCGTCATATTCATTTGGAGTCTTGTGATGATGAATTGGATTTCGGCGAGACTTGATCTTGACGACCCCAGAGACTGCTTGAGGGGGCTTTTGAGAGTATGAAGGCAAGACATAAGACTTGTTCTCAAGGCATTTGGAATAAGAGGGAGGAGGGTCATCTATGCTCCCGTCTAAGGACGGCAGCCGAGTGTAGTGGAGGAAGCTTGTAGACATGGCCAGATGGGAAGGTAGAAGAAGGGAAACGCCTTGAGAGAATTGGGGCGGCCGGAATGAAAGGCGAAGATGACGATATAAACGAAACAAAATACTACTAAGACGAGCTTACCGGCATCTTTGAGGCTGTCGAGCGACTGAGGCCTTAGCTTCTGAAGATGCTATAAACAAGTAATCTGGGGCAGTTCAGTCTGCTGGCGAGAAGATCTGAGGTGATCTATTGGATCAACCACCGGTATTATCGTCAAATAGATACACAGATGCGCACTATGCGCTGAAACGAGGTTAGGGAGAGGAAAGAGGATCAGCTAGCGGAGAGCCGGTGTTGCAGTAGGGTTGGAAGTCGGAACCCCACCGGGAGGCCTTGTCGTACAAATGGGAAAGATGGCTGAGGGTGAAAGAGGTGTTTTGAGGAGGCAGTGAGCTTAATAAGATAGGGGCTGTGTGAAATTATAGCACGAGGTCATTCACAGCTCGTGAACTGGGCAGGTGGACGAAGATGCCTTGATCTGGAGAGCTCCTGCCCGGAGCCGTGCCTGCCCGCAGCAGCAGGTGGGGGCTGAGTCAGCCATTGACTGGTGCCGGGCAGAGGGGTGTTATGCTACATCATGAAGAGCCTCGAGCTCCTGTCTGTCTCCCAAGTGTCCCACTTCGTCTTCATCACAGTTCGTGTCTTCTTCATGTACGTTTCCAATGACTCGAGATTCATAGTCTGTCATTAATAATTATAGTATTGTGCCGTAGAACGACTCCAGCGACGATGGAAGAGAAGTCGAGGGGCGACGACGCGTGAGCCTGCCCCGCGCACGCGTCATTCACCTCTCCTTCTCCCCCAGAGCTCGCTTTTACTTCGCACTGGTGTATGCTAATCTGAGCATACAGGGCATTCGCTCACAGCAATGCCATCCCTCACTCAAGCAGTACAGCTGTCCCATCGAGCAGCTCAATCGATCCACTACGCAATGCATTCAATCCTTCAGGATTTACTCCTATCAATAGACAATCGGCGCATCCTGTGACGCAGCAGCCTTCGCGCATCCAACGGAACGCTGAAAATGCCGAACGTGTCCGTGAACGCAACCCCGTCGTCGCAAAGCACCTAGGACTTGATGGTTTGGAAGAGTCACCGCATATTAAGATTTATGCCTCAAGGCTGCCGACAGCTCGCGATTGCCCCTCTCGCAAGCGGAAGCGCATTCGTAGCGATCAAAAGCACCCAAACGCAAAGAGCATTACGGTACAGAAAAGTCAAAAGGCAGACGACGAGAAAGACTCGAACCGTTTGTCTTCGTCCACCAATCTTCGTGTAATGACCTCTGCCTCGATACCTTCACTTCTTGAGGAGGACACTTTACTCGTGTTGCCGCGTTTAGAGTCCTCCCACCACGACAACTCGGTCAAGAAAATGCATGGAACTGCGCCGACGGGTGTCAAATTTATTCTACCAAACTCCGAGGCGTGCTATGTGACTGCAGAAGCCGAGATTGAAATGAATCAGACTTCGAACGCTGGTCCCTCTGCGCGAAATCTAAGGAATCCCGTCCAAGCGTTCGCGTATGATTGTCATGTGAATACCGAAACTATTAATCAATTTCCTGAAGACAATACTGCCTTATCACACCAGACTTCTGAGTCGATTAGCGATACAGATAGTGCTTTCGATGACAATCTCGACGATAATGATCTCCTTATGTTAACATCTGATCTTGCCGATACTTTCACCAATATCAACAACAAAGGGCGCTCTCCATCAAACACTGTTTTCGAAAACGAGAATGACACCCAAGGACAACAATCCCTGGCGGTCAAGCGATCCGGCACTCTTGTTTCCAATAGCTCTCGGGGGCCCGCATGCCACTTTGTATCACCAATTACACCAAAATTCACTCCGCTTAATCAAAATACTCGAATAAGCACCCCTGGGAGCCGCAAGCCTATTGTTAGATCGCCATTTCCTTCGCCAACACGTGACTATTCGCCAGTCATAGGTCTTTCGTCCGACACGTTGTTGAGGACCTGCTTTCGCATCGGGGAGGCAATCAGTCAGGCATCTTACGCGACGAAATCAGACCAAAGTGTTGTTTTCGAGCTGTATGCCAGGGTACTGAAGTCAGAGCGCGACAACACCAAACAGCAGTTCGTGTTGTGCGATCTATTCCATACAAGACCTCCTTATATCGAAGCAATCTATGATGCGGCTGTCTGGAAATCAGTTCCGCTCTTTAGCAGTGAAAGTAAGCAGCTCTTGCAACCAAAGAAAGCTTGTCGCTGTATGGGAACGATAAGACGCGAAGGCAGACAGTGGTGCATGGTCGTTCTGAACGTGTGGGAGGCAACTTGGGATGATATTTCATGGGTTGAAGACATTGTAAACTCCTGAGCGAGGTCTCTGAACTCGTACAATAGCTTCTGATGAAGTAAAGTGGAGTTTTGGAAGCATAGACGGAGTAGCGATATTCTGGCGATCATTTAGCGATTGTCTGCTGGGATGAGGACAGGACCCGAGCCATGGTATAGGGAAGCTATAAGACAAAATGCTGGGCCCTTTCCAGTAACAAACTTGATGTCGAACCAGGGGACTCGATCTCACCATTTTGTAATTATGAAAATTGTGTCTACCAAGCTTATGGGTGTTACAGGAGATGTCGCGTTGTTCCCCATGGCTCCACGTGATCTCCTTCATTTAAGCGCAGAGGCCCCGCTTCTGTCCATCTCCACCTCCAGAATGTAAAGCCCCTTGCTTGCAACAACGCTTCATCGGCCTCACCTAGCTGATATGTGAATCGATAAGGCCTGATTGCTTCATAGGCCAGACTTGCAACTATGTTAAACAACCCGATCGCGCCGTCCGGTGTCATTGGCAACAAATCCGAAGCCGCTGACCAACATGAAGAATCCCTTCTAAACCCTCAACTTGTTCGCACGCCGCAAAAGTCCAAATCCCCCAAAGCACGCTCTCTTTCAGATAGCACACCTCACCTCGAGCCATCGCCCAAGTTCAGAGAGCCTCAGCGCACCTCTAAAGATGATCACACCATCATTACAAACCCAAGTACCCCAAGGAGGCCGGACCTCGTCACTCGCGGTCTCTCCCTTCAAATGCCTCCCCGCGACATGCCGATGCCCAGTCCTGCCCACTTCGCAGCGCGCGTTCCACTTTCTCCGCAGCTAGATACGCTCAACACTTATGCTTCCCCAGCATCTCTTCTACCCCGACGATCGCGCGGCGCTGAGTTTTCGAGAGCTTGTACCAATCTCCACCATTCGACCCTAGTTGACCAATCCACACCAGACTCGTCGCCGACAATCACACAAAAGGGACTGATGATACCGAGAAAACCCCGATCGAATTCGATGATAATGGATTCGCCAAACGTTCATATGCATAGCTGGGGAAATGGCGATAGAATGGTGGCTTCGAGTTCTGTAGGCAGTATTAATATGCTCGGCTCTGAGGACTCCAGTAGCTCATCGGACGAGGGCGATCCAATGGACCCAGATGACAATGATGACCCAATGCTCATGACTCCACAAGCCATGAAATCCCATTTACCATTTGGAGGCCCGTCGATTGGAAGCAACTCCGGAGGATGGCCGAGCATTTTCTCGCCAGGTGGAGGTCTACCGAACTTTATGAGTATTCAACGAGCACGGCTGCGCAAAGGCCGCAGTCGAAAGAGCTCCAGCTCTGCAAGCGGACACAGCTCGATGGCCAGTCCTGGGCCTGCTTCCCCTCCAAACGGGAAGGACCAAGGCTACTTTGCAAGAGAGGCAGTAATGCGCAAAGCAGGATCACGTCGAGAAAGTTTGTCACTTTTCACAAATGATCTCCACATATCTTCCGGTAATGACAGCGGGGATGAAGCTGTCATGCCTCAGACTCCGGGCGTGATTCGCAGACCCGTAACACGGAGAGGGAACTTGTTGGTTAGTAGCCCCTAGTGGGCCCGAAAAGTTGAACTGATACTGACTTTACGTAGCCAAAATCAAGACAGTTTGGACGCATCAAGGCTGAACTACTGGAAGAATCAGCTCCTATCGACAGCGAATTTCGCCGCGAAGCTGAGATTATTCGGCAGGTGCGAGAGAGCGATGTCGATCTTGAGCGACCTTCAGCAACAGCGCAGTCATCGCCAAATCTTCTACCCACTGTCCCGGGTTTGGACGGTCCGTTGGAAGGAGTTCCAGAGGAAGGTAGCGAGAGCGGGATGAGCCTTGACAGCTCAACAGCCAAAGGACTATTTGCTGCGTTCAACGTTGGTACATCGAGAAATACCAATGGAAGAGGACTTTGGAATCAACGCGATGTGTTAGCTCAGACACCGCCGCCACCGTCTTTCCCTCGCGCTGGATCATCGGTTTTTAGCGATGATATCAGTATGGATTCACCCAGTGTCTCAGGCAATGGCACTACCGGATCAGAGCAGAACAATATCAATGGATGGATTTCGAGGTCATCCACACCGCAGCCAATGGTCCCGCCGACTGCCGCCGACGGACTCAAGAAGTCTAACAAGAGACGACGAGACGACGACTTAGACGAGAACTCCATCAAACGACGGGCTGTCTCCCCGGGCGTGAGTGTTCACAACAGCCCCATCATCTCACAGTCCCCAGCACAGCGAGATGGAGGCTTGTGGGGCACTACAAACAAAGCAAGTAAAGAAGGGTCCGGAGGTGGCCATGCTGCTGGTGAGAGATCAAACAGTGGAGGAAGTGTGTCTATGACGCCTTCGTTTGGACCTAAGAGAGTCGGTTTACAAGGTATGACAGACACCAGCGATGGATTAATGAAGATGAGTATCGAGTAGTATCGCAGTTATTCTTCTTGTTAAAGTATTTTGTGTGTGAAAATGGGTCTTTGAGCGCGGCGTCTTGGTTTAAGGGAATCATGGGAAATGGTCATTTTTTTATTTGGAAATTGCAGCCGCCTCGCTAAGGGTCCGGAATTCCTTTGAGAGAAGTTTGGCGCTTTAATATCTAGATACCCTTGGTTCAATCTATTTGCAAATATGATCCTTTTGAAATTGGGATTCTTGTCATCGAAACTTTCATAATGCCCTTGACATCTATGTACGCACGGTCTCAGGGTTAAGCAGATCCTGGTAGCTAGACCCCTCGCACTTGGCGCACGTCTCACCTCCAACATCCGCCATTCACCAGCCGGACAAACCTCCAAGCCGGCTAGACAGCTCCCACTCTACAGAAATATTTTGTCTCTTTGGAATTCGCTCCGATAAATATGTCGAGAACAGCAGCACTATCCTCCTTTGTGGAGAGTGCGCCACCAGGAGAGGTATGTTGGAAATAACACCCCACCTGCGCCATACTGACAACTCCCAGCTCGCGGATGTCACCAAAGGTATGAAGCGCCACGCCTACGATGCCACCCGTGGCTCAGAATTCCAGACTTATTGACCGCCATTAGCAATCAAATCCATGCTCGGCGACGACTCGGTCCAAAGCGAGCTCAACCCAGCCTTCGAGAGGTACAATGAGGAGCAATTCTCCACGGCGAAGCTTCCTGGCAGTAGCGGAGAGGTCCTTGTTAGCTCGTACAACTCCCTAGGAGACGGCCGATACTACGATGTGGAAAGTCAGAGTTCCTTTGCGTTTGATCACGCAACACAGAAAGCGAGTGGAGTGCAGTCATATGTGCTAGAGTCAAACCACTCAGATCTTGTGTACGCTATATTAAGTAGGATTTCCTCGGCAAGATACTAATCTTCTCCGCAGAAAGAGCCTCGTCAAGAGCCTAAGTACTCATGCCGCCGAACATTACCCCAAATCCAGCCTCGGAGCTTTCCCCGTTGAGGACGACACCCAAATCGCGATCCTTACTGTCGCAAGCAAGTACTCTCCTTCCAACTTCTGGAACGGCCGATGGCGCTCACATTATATCTACAACCCGTCCTCTGGATCCATAACCGGCACCATAAAAGTCGATGTACACTATTACGAAGACGGCAACGTGCGTCTGTTGACGAACAAGGATGTTTCGCTGAGTTCCGGAGCGAACGCTAGCGCCTCAGAAATTGTGAGACAGATTGCCAACGCTGAAAAGAAGTATCAGGAAGATCTGAATAAGGCGTTTGGAAGCTTGAGCGAAGGAGCTTTTAAGAGTCTGAGGCGACAGCTTCCGATCACAAGGCAGAAGATCGAATGGGAAAAGATTAGTGGATATAGACTGGGCCAAGACATTGGCGGCGGACGAAGGTGAGACACGGAGGGACATCCGAAGTTGGGTCTTATGAAGGCTATCTACTGTGACAGTGGCTTTTACCTGGGTGAGAAGCATGACTTTATGGAAAGGTTAGAGATATAAAACACTTGGGCAAGCCATAACGGTCTACCTTCTATGATTGAATCTCTCAGAGTTATGTATCCGAATCATGCCACCTATGTAGGATTTATTGACGAAAACCTCTGAGTCTGAATCTCCTGTCATAAGTAAATATATGCGATGACTAGATCTACAGGGCCAAAAAGGAACTTCAGATCGGTCAGTTTTATTAACGATGGCGTTTTTAAACTACGTAAGATATCAAGATATTAGGTTGTTGCCTACCGCGAGGGACTCCGTTCGTTTTCCGCCAGTCAGACTCGAGTTGTAGGCCTACAGCGTTTTCAAATGATTGTATTCGGACCGAGATATTTCGTAGATAAGTTAGAGGACTCACGTTAAGTTTTAACGAGCCGCCGCCCTTTTGTAGTTCGACGAATAGAGATTTGGAGAATTATCAGTGTTACTATCTTACGCATTAGTATGTTTGGCTCCTCACCCATCTAAGCGCTAGATGAGCCTAATCAGGCTTAGTCTTGTTGATTCGACAATAATAAATTTGAACAGGCTTCCACTTTTTATTTCATCACTGAACCCCTTCTAACTCTATACCTCTACGTATCAATTTCGATTACCATGGAGAGCACTCAGAAGCCATTTCGTCTCCTGGATCTCCCCCAGGAGATTAGAGATAGAATCTATGAGGAGCTTTTATGTGGCGTGCACACACCGATAGATTCTGTTCGCAACATGCTACGCGTACAGTCCAGAGCGGTCAAGGTGCCAGAAAAAGTCCACCAAGCCATGCGCTCAGTCGAGACAACTATCCTGCGCACATGCAAGCAAATCCATCGGGAAGCTTACGACATCATGATCAAGGCGAATCAGTTTGTTCAAGTTGAGACCGTGGACGTGCCCTTTGAAGCCTTCTTGCTTGCCAGCCAGGTTCCTGTTGTCATGATGGACCGAGAACATGCAAGCAAATTCAAAGGGCATATGATGCACTTGTTTGTAGCCTGTGCTATTCCGACTTGGGCAGATAGTTGGCAGACGCCGTACGGCCCGTACGACCGTAATACCGAGGAGCCAGAAGACCGAAGGTTTACCTGTAAGTGTCTTTTCATTGTTGGCTTGCCAGAATGTGCATTGCTATCTGAGGCCATGGAGAGGTTCCTTCCTGTAATTTGCGGATAGCATGCTAAACCTATTATTTGCAGTTCTAGTCCGGGCTCGTGACTGGTCAGCGTTTTGCCAAATGCTGAACTACACGGACGGTTTTGAAAGACAATCTCGCACCCTATTAAACATTACTTTGACAGTCGCTTCATATGAAGACACACGTTCCGAATACAAAGCCTCTATTAGTCGCGATTTCTATTTCGCAGCACAAGATGCCCTTCTAAAGACCTTTCGAACACATCTACGTGGTTTTCAGAACGTGAATATCCAAGGCGTGGTTCCGGGCGCTGAGGAGATTCTGCAGGACGTCAAGAAGATGCGATGGACCAATCCTCAGCAAGTTGTCACAAATCTTCTTGAAATAAAAGAATTGGCGCAAGAGCACCATGCAGAAGACCGTCATCTTGAAGCCATAGAGACATATATGCGTGCTGTCTCTAGCATACAGCGCATACGCTTCAGTGTGGAATGGCCTGACTTGGCGTCGGATGGCGGCGAACTGTTTCTTGAAGAGCTTAGGGATATTTCTACCTCGGCACTGTACTCCAAGGTCCGATGGGTCTACGAATACGAACGCGTGAATCCTCACGCCCCACTTCCAAAACACATCTACACGGCCATCGGATTGATGACACCCATTCTACAGTTCGACTATTTCGATGCCATGCAATGGCCTAAATCGCTAGTAGCGAACTTGTCTGAACCAACGAAGCCCGAGAAGAACCAGAAAGCCGTGTCGTATTGCCGTCAAGCAAATTCGTGGAGGAAGATGGACGACCCCAGAACAATGGAGCTTGCGCTCCATTCCATATATGTGGCAGCTGAATATGCCCCTAGTGTCAATGAGTTTCAGGAAGAAAAGGGTAGGATTCTAGAGTGGATCAGGACTAAGTTTCGGATGTATTTGGAACCGCAATAATTGGCATACTGGTCAATGATAATGTTTTCAAACAAGACGAGGGTCGGTTTTTGAGCGAAGTCATTGAACTCCTACAATGATTGTTACAATTAAAGTACACATTCTATCAAGGCCGTAGAGAATGCCAAGTTGCGATGCCTTCAAATTCTTTGTTTGTACGATGAGCGCCTCAGAACCAACGATTCTGAATCTGTCATTGAATCGCAGCGTCGCCATGCTGGTGTAACAGTAACACCCCACACTGACCGGGAGCCCAAAGAAGGCAGTCTAGACACCGATCTGGTTTAGCCGGATAGACAGCACATGTAGAATATTCGAGCCTCCCTTAACACTGCCATCGACATCAATTTTCGAAGACTCTTCCTGCTACTTAATACCTCGATCGTTTGACTTGCATGATGGCTGCCCCCAAGGATCATTTTCGACTGCTGGATTTGCCCGGTGAAATTCGGAATAGGATATACAAAGAAGTCCTTTGCAGCTTTGACTACATGCCACCAACGCATCCAGCCCAAAACATGCTCTTAGTCCAGTGCATGGCTGTTCAAGAAGACACAGGAATTTCTCAAGCCACACACTCTATCGAGACTGATCTGCTTCGTGCCTCTAAGCAGATCCACCGTGAGGCGTATGATGTCGTGGTGAAGACGAACCAGTTCATCCGAGTTCAGGCGGTTGACATCCCGCTCGCAACATTCCTTCTTTCCAGCCGGATTCCAATTGTCACAATGGATCGAGAGCATGCGGAACAATTCAAGGGATATATGATGCGCGTACAGCTGACGATGACTGATTCCATGTCTGCCGCGCTGAGTGAGCAGGGGCCTCGGTTTGATTGTGAGTAGCTTGTCATCTTAGTTCTTTTGAGCTTTTACGGCGGACTTTCTAACGGATAAATCAGTCATAATCCTAGGTCGTGAATGGGACCCCTTTTGCAACATGCTAGATCAGGCAGATGTTCTCTCAAGACATGTACGCCGTACGATGGATGTGACTTTGACGCTGGACTGGCATCAATCAACGCTACCGGATTATAAGGCATCTATTGGTTCAGCATTCTTTCGTACAACCCAACAAACCGTCCTCGATACGCTTCGTAAGCAGCTGCACAGCTTTGAGAATATCCGGATTGAAGGCTCGTCATCGCACAAGTTGGTTCAGGAGGTATTGTGCGATATCAAACGGAGCCAGTGGAATGATCCAGACCAGATTCTACGAGAGCTCCAGCAGGTGAAAAGGCTGGGGCAACAATACCATGCACAGGGTGAATACAACAAAGCTGTCGACACCTGGATGCATGGCATATCTAGCATGGGACGCATGCGATATAGTAGCAGCTGGGATGAAATTGCTGCAAAGGGTGGCGATCCATTTTTCAAAGAGCTTGAAGACCTCCTCGCTACTATGATATATGAGAAAGTGCAATGTGCCCACGAAAACAAGCACGCCAACCCCAACAGTCCTTCAATAAAACACAACTACACCGCTATTCTAATCATGTCACCCATTTTGGGCAATAACTATTTCAGTTCTCTTCTGCTGCGCGCTTGTTTGCCAACGGATGCGGATGGGCCGCGACTCGAAATTGCTATGAAGAATTTTCGCCAGGCCAGACAGTGGAGGATGATGGGTGACCCGAAGATGGCGGAATATGCTTTGCATTTGATTCATCCTGCAGTTGAACATGCGCCTGATGTGGCACAGTTTCGAGAGGAAAGGGATAACATTTTGGAGTGGGCCAAGACCTTTTTGGAATTCAATTGGTAGTTTTTATACATTCAATGGGGATTCTTGCTGGGAATTTAAGCTGGGAATTGGGGATTTGAGCGGGCAACGGACTGCCTTTTGTTTATTGGGAGAAAAATGAAGAAAGACTTTCTGAGGCTGTCCCCATCCCCTCCTTTGGGTCTTTCTATTTAACGGTATTGAGGGTACTCAATGGAAATGTATACATTTTGTTGTCTCTAACTTTTGAAATACTTCCATTCAGGAAGGTCTAATAGATGTTCTAAAATAGTTTTTTACTGATATTGTAGAGAGTTTGCACTCCAAACTGAGCAATGAGAATGGATGTACACTGTTCACGCATTGTGGAAATATACGAGCGCTTACGGAAATCGGTTCAAGGGTGTATACTCAACGTGAGCGTGGTGAATGTCAGAGCGCCACTGGCGTGACCTCGACTTCCGGCTTACCGTGATGTCGAGTAAGCGTGAATACGAGCTTGTCATCCAACCCCACCTTACATCAGAGCTTCCATTTACACCAAACTTTCGCATTTCAAGCTCCGATATCCCAACCAAAAATCAAAATGTTGGACGCACCGCAATACTTCCGGCTACTGGAGCTGCCCAGGGAAATTCGGAACCAGGTTTACGAGCAGGTTCTATGTAGCTTCCAATACGCATCATATAACCCAGTGAGAAATATGCTGAGGGTCAGATGCAGAGCTGTCGAAGAACCCAACACCGTATATCGACTGAAGCATAACATAGGAACCGCAATCCTCTGCTCGTGCAAGCAAGTCTATCAAGAGGCGTACGACGCCATGATCAGGAGTAATCGGTTCATTCGAATACGGACGGACGTTCTTCCAATGGAAATGTTCTTACGACAGAGCCAGTTTCCCGTTGTGACAATGAATAAAAATCATGTGAAACATTTCAAAGGGTATCTTCTTGGTTTGCATATTAGATCTGTTGATCCTGTTTGGGCATATCATAGGCTTAGGCAAAGCGAAAATGACTATGACTGCACTTGTGAGTCAAATCTCTACAATCATGACTTGAACAGCAAACACAAATGATGGCTTTTTCCCAGGAGCTAATGCAGAGCCGCAAAATTTTCAATCTGTATATCCCTCAAACGCATCTACACGCTACTAACCATGCTACAAGTCATCATTCTTGCCCGTCACTGGGCAGACTTCTGCACGTTACTGGATCACCTTGACATCGTCCAAAGGCAATTCCGCACCTGGGCCTATCTCACTCTAAAACTACTTCCGTACCCATCATCTCTTGCTTATATCAGCTTCGACTTCCTTAAAAACGCGCAAAGAGCTCTACTAAGCCCTTTCCGCGCCCACCTCCACCGCTTTGAGAACGTGCGGATCCACGGCGCGATCCACTGCGCGATTCCCCCAGACTTCATCGCTGAAACATTAAAGGACACATGCAAGCGTCAATGGATCGACCCCAATCTCACAACGCACCATCTCGAACAAATCAACCACCAAGGCCAACACCTCTCCACGTCAGGCCTCCTACTAGAAGCAATCGAAACTTGGATGCTCGCCATCGCCACCATGAAACGCATCCGCTTCGGCTACGACTGGGCAGACCTCGTGGCCCAAGGCGGCGACGCATTTCTCAAAAAGTTCAGAAACTTGTTTCTTTTCATACTGTATGAGAAGGTGCAGTGTACCGTCCACGCAATGCGCTTGTGTGCTAATGGACCGCATGCGAGACTGTTCAAACATCAATTTACCGCCATCTCGATTCTAGCGTTGAGGTCTGAGGAGGGGACTGTGTATCGGGATGAACTGCCTAATCCTTTTGCTGAGTGGCCGGATGAGAGACTTTCTCCGGCTGCGTTGGCTGCGGAATATTGCAGCGAGGCGATGAGGGACATGAGGATATCAGACTACTTGCTGGCTGAACGTGCTCTGCATTTGATTCTCCTTGCCATTGAATTGGCGCCGGATAATACGGAGTATAGAGAAGAGAAGAATAGGGTGCTGGCGTGGATGGCGAATATGATATGGCATAAGCTGTTCAATGAGGGAAGTTACGTGTAAGGGGCACTTGTTCGGTCGCTTGTGTTTTTTTCTTTCTAAAAAGTCATTTAAGGGGTCCATGCCTGTTTGAAGACTATTGTCTAGCTTTGAAAAATAGTACACATAATTATTTCCGTATATAGTGAAGCGGTTTCCTCGTTTCAGGCGATTGGGTTGGTTAAATATACAGTTATGATCATGATTTAGGTAATAAGCATGAACTTATACGGAGGCAACTCATTGTGATTCCGTTGATAGAATGAAAAATTACAAAGCCTCTGATTATTCGTATTGATATCGTCTGCAAGAAACGGGAATTATTGTCACGGCATGTGTAGTTCTGCTCGTATACCGGCCGAGAATTCAACATCTGACAGCAACCTCTCCCCGGTATTTACTCCGCATCCCGAATAACTCTCACAAGCACCCATGAACCCGACAACCGAAAGAAACCCACGGCGGAACTACACCGGCTATGTCTTCAAAAGGTATCCAAGGTAAACTACGAACCGTGTCCATCACCCATTGCTGCCCATGGTCCTCTACAGGTACCTCTCGGCCGCGCTTCGGACACCCCGGGGTTGTTCACAGGCACAACCACCCGCAACAAACACGCACGCCGCAAGGAAACCCAAAGGAAATCATGCAAAGTCAGCCGCATGATTGGGTGTCAAACAACCAGCTCCGCGAATCAACGGTGGTGGGTTTGGGGCATGCCATATGCACGTCACGTTTTAGTTCAATGGTCGCGGGAACAAGAGGCACAAGCGACCGGTGTTTCTATGTCCGGAGAGAAAAGAGGTTGGTGCGCGCGGGATGATGTGTTGAGGCTCTGGGAAAGTTTTATCTAGCCCAGGCCCTGGGGGCTTTTGATGGGTACAGTACAGTACCTAGGGCGACGGATTGCGACGGAAAAGCACGCCTGTCTATCCGAGGGCGCGAGATATTTTCGTGCAAAGGGTGGGTGGCATTCGTGGGGAGTTGGATGCGATAAGCACGAGACAAAGGACACAAAGCGGATATAATCTTAATGAAATGCAAAATTGTTGGATGGCGCTGGTTTTGGTGCCTGAGATAGGGCGTGGTGGTGTTGAGGTTGCGCCATTGTTGATTAGGCGGTACGTCATTGTTCCATGTTGCTGTGCCTGGGATTGGCTCCACGTAAGTACTGTATGTAGGTACTGTACATGCTACTGAGCTCTGTCTGAGCTCTGTCTGAGCGGAAGGATGGGAGCGGATCCGCCAGACACGGCCACAACGGAGGGAAATAAGACGGATATGTGCAGTACCTGAAGATCATGTTTGATGCCGTTCTCAGGGCGTAATGAGAGGCGGAAGAAGAATGTAAATGCCCATGTGTTATTGTTGAGACCCAGGAGAGTTATGACACGCGACACCAGGACATTGATACATAACAGCAATATTGAGGCCGCGCAAACTGGGCTACGAACGGGGAGGCTGGAAATGCTGGAAATGCTGGCCATTGCTGGGATAGCCACCCACGTCGCCTGCAGTTTATCAATTTCTCCCTTGAAGCGCTGCCTGCCGCGCTGCGTGCAACGGAATGCGTCGACATCATTCGCTCTCCAGATGGTGCGGGAGCTGGATGATGCGGGGAAGCATGACTTAAGCCCCTCATTTGGTTGGCTTGCGGTCCGTCTCCTTCGGCGCTGAACCGCCATCACCACACTCTCGTACCTCGATTCCACTGCTCTCAACCTTCCTCGCTGCTTCGTCGTCTTTGTTGATTTTGTTGCATGCGCAATTGTTGTCGTTGTCCGCCAGCTGCTAGCTTTGTTGAGCATATCAAGCCTCCTTAGCGGGTCTAACCGATCGTGCTCCACTCCCCACCGGCTGTTGACTTGGCGCGCGCATGAGGTATGTACACAACAACTCCAGCTCAAAACTCTCCAGTTCGGCGTGTAATTTGTTTGCGGGTTGTTTCGGAGGAAATGCCTCACCGCACGGTAGACATGCGGCTGCATCTTGGACTCTGTCGTCTGCCCCAGACCTGTATCCGAATCCTTTTTCCGACCTGAACCTATGTCATAGCTTCTTCTGAGCCGCGGCCGTGACGCAGTAACAAGTCTGGGAACTGGAGCTGAGACTCTCTGTATCTGGGCGAACGGATTCCTTTGCTGTTATCGACCCGGCTATCGCTTTCATACATAGCACTCTTGTCTCCCCCATTGCGTGCTTGTCAATTCGTTTTTCTTCACGGGTACTGCTGCACTGTTTGTCGGGATCGTTGGCGTTTAAGCCCCAACAACTCACCTCTCTTTCCTTCAACACTCCTTCTTTGCCCCGGCTGACAAGCATGACCGACGCAGCAAGTCTTAAAATGCCGGCAGCCCGCGCTCTTGAAAACGCAAAAGCTTCCTCCGAGTCCGTCCTCTCAGACGCATCCAGCGCCATGAAGAATGCTGCCGAGAACCCCAAGCAGGCGACGACCAATTTTCTCCACACGCCTTTCATGCGTGCTGCACTGCCTTTCATAAACGGTGGTCTAGCAGGTATGACGGCAACCACCGTCATCCAGCCAGTCGACATGATCAAGGTGCGCCTGCAACTTGCAGGCGAAGGTGTGAAAACCGGCCCCAAGCCGACACCCGTAACAGTGTTTAGGGAAATCGTGGCAAGCGGAAAAGTCATGGACCTTTACACGGGACTTAGTGCGGGTCTGCTGAGACAAGCCGTGTATACAACTGCCAGACTGGGATTCTTCGACACATTTATGAAGACCTTGACGGCCTCGGCGGAGTCCAAGGGCTCCAAGGTGGGTTTCGCAGAACGTGCAGGAGCTGGCTTAGCTGCTGGAGGTTTGGCAGCAGTAGTCGGAAACCCTGCTGATCTGGCACTCATTCGCATGCAATCCGATGGTCTCAAGCCGGCTGCTCAGCGTGCAAACTATTCCTCGGTCATCGATGCTCTAGTCCGGATATCCAAGAATGAGGGTGTCACACGACTATGGGCAGGTTGCAATCCCACCGTCGTACGTGCAATGGCTCTCAACTTTGGACAGCTAGCTTTCTTCTCTGAGGCCAAGAACCAACTCAAGAGCACCTCCTTGTCCAGCCGTACCCAAACTCTCACCGCATCCGCAATCGCCGGCTTCTTCGCTAGTTTTTTCAGCTTGCCATTTGATTTTGTAAAGACGAGACTCCAGAAACAGACCCGTGCACCAGATGGAACCCTACCGTACAAGGGCATGATTGATTGTTTCTCCAAGGTGGCAAAAGAAGAGGGCCTGTTGAGGTTCTACAGAGGCTTTGCAACATACTACGTACGAATCGCACCTCATGCGTAAGTAACTCCAGAGAAAAAGGTCTGGGAGAGACCTGCTAACAAATGAGACAGCATGGTAACCCTTATTGTGGCGGATTACCTTGGTTTCATTACCAAGTAAAAAGGAAGAAACAGAAATAAACAATTGACATAACGAGATATGGGAAACTAGCCGCGGAATACTTATCACCATCTTCGATCCTAGCAGGAGCATGGGTATTTTCTCTTTTCCATGGCGTTTTAGGCGCATCGTTGCAGTTGACTGCAACCCTTTTAATTTTCTTTCTTCTTGGATAGGATGGAGGGATTGGATTGGATCGAGCCGGAGAATTCAAGGATACGGTTCAAGCGCCTTGTATTTATGCATACAATGTAGCATGGAATAGTACAATCGTCAGTGCAGAGATGATGGTGTTGTTATGTTGTGTAATGGGCTTGAGTGCTTTTAGTTGCAGGATGCGCCCCGGTTCCGGTATCGGCTCTATTTGGCTTTACCAGAAGTGGTATGGTGAAGGAACATGTGGTGCACGTGACGGGTTTATTCACGGTCGAGAGGAGTATGAAGTTTCAGTGCAGCTCCAGTGATGTGATTCTGAGAAGAGTGAATGCTTTATTTGAAGAAGTTTTACGGATTATAGGAGGGCAAGGCCCGATCAATTGTCTATAAAGTTCCAATAATGCAAGGAGCGCGCTGAGGGCCTGCTGAGGCGTATTCATACAGACCTGGTATCATTCTAAACATCCAAAAGCAAAAGATAGCTTAAGCAACAAAAGCAGCGACCAACACAGCCGCCAAAGCAGCTAGACCCATGCTTCCCGCCGTTCTCCCCGCAGCACCAGTCTCCTGTGGATCCTCTCCGCTCTGCGTCTTGTTTGCAGTGATTTCTTCTGCCTGCTGCTTCATCGCTGGGTTGAACAAGAGGCCCTGAATGACTTCCATCGATGCAGCAGATCCTAGTACGCTGATGTTAGACATGGAATCCGCACCATTGCTATCCCATGAAGTCTTGCATGCGTAAGACAGGTCCCAATCCTCGTCCTTCATCCGCGATTGCAACACCCCGCAGCTTGTTCGAGCTTGCTGGGCAGAGAACTCCAACATGGGTGTCAGCTTCTCGGAGGTAAATGGTGCAAGAGCCACAGCACGAGAGAGGCTTCGTGCATAGCGAAGCGTGTTGCCGATACCGCATTCTGCGAAAGTGCCGTTGGTTTGCGAGTCGCCTTTGGCGCAGGGCTGCTCGATATTGGGAGAGTTTCCGCCCGATGTGAATGCGGATGTCTTGTTAACGAACTTTTCGAGGCGGTCTCTCCACTGTCCGGTCGTGGTCTTAATGTGATGTTAGATTATGGATATTAAGATGATGGGTTAGAATACATACGGCGTTGTACATGGCTGCGCTACCCACGATCCAGCTACCTAGCACTCGGCTGGTAGAAAAGGTTTTGTCGAGTGAGCAGTTGCTATCACTGATCCGGGCCCAGTCATATACCATGCCATCCTCAGCAACGAATCCTTGGTCCTGCGCCTCGCTCAATGCCTTGCCTGCCCATTCACTGTGCGTTCCATTGCCAGTCAACTTGAAAAGACGAGCAGAAAGCTGGAAAAAGTTGGCCAGAGCAAAGTTTGAAGAGGTGTCATAGAGATTGGAGAAAGGGAAAATGCCTTCACGGAATCCACCCTCACAGCCTTTGTCGATCCAACGCGCGACCATGATGTCAAATACATTCTGAGCAATTGTACGGAAGTCGGGCTTATCCTTAGGGCTTGGAATTCCGAATTCAGCTGCTGATAAGGCGGTAAGCCCTCATTGGGATTGTGCTTGGTTCGTTAAGTCTTTTGTCTGGTTTGTGGGCATGAAGGCATCGAAGGAGCCCAATTGATAGTAAATGCCTTCTGTGATGACGTCGGTGAGGTTGGTGTTGCCGGTCAAATTTACATTGGCAATCAATGCATCCCAGATAGCAGCAGACTCGTCGAAGAAAATCTCATCACCACCTGCCGCCTCCAGCCTGGACCAAAATAGGCCAGCAGGACTGCCCACAGGCTGTCTTTTGTAGAAATCATTGACGATGCTGTTCGCGAGGTCTTGTGCGGTGTGGATTATGGTAGCTGGAAGAGCGGGTTAGCAGACGAGCAGAAGTTCTCTTTCGGAATAACGTACTAGCATTCTTCGTATCGAATTTGTTACTGTCGAGTTCATCTGCAGAAGCTAACGCAAATAAAGCTGAAATCGAAATGAGCGCGGTTGAAGATTTCATGTTTGTCTACTGTGAAGAGAATGTGTAAAAGGAAAAAATGGAAGAGAACAAAAGGGTAAACACGAAATGTAGATGTCAATGTAGAAATAATGAAGCCAAAAGAAAAGCGACGATGCTGTCTACTAATATAATTCACGATGCACGGTATTAGCGCAGCTAGACTAATCAAATTACGAAGGGCATCAACGGGTTTGGCAATGTGGCTTAGGTGCTGGTTGCCTGTCACTACCTGTGCCCGGCCGTTGGCCGCCTTACCCAAGCGTGCCAATCGAGATTTTACATCTTGGGAAAACGGGGCGAATGCGATTACTAGACTACTACTCGCGGCATAGTTCCCCATGGAGAGACCCCTTTTGGAACCTGGAAAGGCAGTCTGATGTCCAGGCAATGGCAAGGGCAGCGAGCGCAACACAAGATGGAATTGATAGTCGTTCTATTCAGCTGAGGTACAAGGTATACAGTCAGCCCGGAGAATTAAGACAGTTAATACAGACACTAGTGCATCCCCCGTGCCGTTCAGCCGTAGACATGCGATCTACAGGCACATAAGAGCGCGGGCAACTAGGCGGAGTAGCATGTTAGCAAAAGTTTTGAGGCGTAGTCGAGTCGAAGGATCGGGGAATAGGGGCAGCTATGTTTCATAGATTCATGCGGAGGAAGGTGGCCAAGGAAAAGGAATGTGATGAGATCCCTATGATGCACTTCACAATACCACTTAGTGCCGGACAACTTGTGGTTTGCCGACTTTTCTTGCAGACGTCTAGGTGATAGGTTTGAGTAGATAGACTACATTAAGCGGAGGTGGAAGGGCCATCTGGGTCATGTGAGCGCGACGCGCCAGTGCACAGGCCATGTCGCGTCTCCCCAGCTTTTGAACATCGTCAAGGTTCTGTGAAGTAGCCATCGATTCTCACTTTCTACTTCCTCTCCGCTCAACGAACCCAAAATGTCGTCGAGAAACCGCCTCTCGACTAACAGGCCTACTCCTAACCGCTCGGCGGTTTCCACGCCTAATCGCAATGCCACTGACGAGCTACCGCCGTACAAAAAGCCATCTCATCCGCTGGACCACGAGGCTCAAGTCGCCCTTCGAAACTTGAAAGGCCGCAACTTTGACCATGTGAAAGATCATAATAACAAGGCAGTCATGGCGATTACTGAGACTGCAGGCAGTATAAATGATATGCTGCGAGATCACGAAGCATACATTGAGCGGCGACGGAAGAAATGGGACGCAGGCAAGAATGTAGACGAGAAAGAAGAGGAAGAACGAGGGCTAAAAGTCTTACAAGAAAGAGTAGATGAGGCGACCCAAAAGCTTGAGGAGAGCATGCGGGCAGTTATTGATAGCGGAATCTCCGTACACAGGACAGAGGAGGCGCTGGAGTGGTTAAAGCAGAATGGTCCGCGGCAGTTGCAGGAGGAGTATGCTACTCAGATGACACAACGTGCATCACAACGACAAGCTCTATCCCAGTCCCAAAGAGACCAAGATGAAGACGAAGACGAAGACGATATTTCTACTCCTGGCCCCACCCCTCTTGATGGTTCTAGAGTAACCCTGACTGGTGCGAGCGAAATGTTTACAGACCGGATGCAGCGCAAGAAAAACGAGTACACATCCATGTCTTTGACAGCACGCTACTCAAGGAATAATGATTATCGCAACTTCAAGCGCATGGTCCATGACGCTAAGTACGGCGATACTGGCAAACCGCTTGGCGACGAAGATTCGTGGTTTACTGAAACCGGAGCGCCTGCGCCCGGCATTACAAACACCCAACGAGGTGACTTCGACGATGATGACGACATTATTGTCGACAAGGCAACAATTAGTACAAGATGCCCTCTCACTTTTCAGCAGTTCAAAGAACCTTACACAAGCACAAAATGCCCTCACACTTTTGAAAAAACTGCTATTTTAGAGATCATTAGAAGGAGCGCCAATAGAATTGGTGGCAGAGGACATAGGGGCATGGGCGAGAGGGCAATTGGGTGTCCGGTCTCAGGCTGTGATCAGGTAAGAAGTGGTACACTCTCTACACTTCAAGTGCTACATACTAATCTCCCATTCCTCACAGATGCTAACAGCTCATGATCTTCGGTCCGACCCAGTCCTTATCCGCAAAATCAAGCGCATGCAGCAAGCCGAAGCTGCGGAAGCCTCCGACGAGGACGACGAAGATGACGAAAGTGTTGCACCACCGGCCTCACACAGAACTCCATCTCAACCATCCAGTAGTGCTCGTGATGCGAGCCGTTTTCAACCTCCGCGAAGTTCAATTGTAGAGGACCTCGGGGATCCGACTGACGAGGACGATGACGAATAGAAACTTTTACAACGGCCGAGTTTTGGGTGTATATGGTATTGGATATGTATTACCATCCATAATGAAACTAATCCCGAACAGCAGTGTTCGATTGAATACCATGTATCTTTTTCTGCACTAATTATCAACGCCGCCTTTACCTTCCATGTAGTATCCCATTTTACACTAGACCAACGCGTAAATCACTTCACATTGAATCATAACCGCCGATCCGCACTACCAAATCCTAAATTGAACCGGTAGATACCACTGTGCCACTTTCGGAGAATATTCCCTAGGGCTGATGAAGTCGGTGGCGTTTCTGGCACTATACCGTAGTTGTGCATGGGCCGCTCTTTGGTACCGGGTCCGAATGCAGGTGTGCGGCACAGTGGTTCGGATCTTTTTTTTGGTAATTTTTGATGGACTCAAGATTCTGAATAGATAGGAGGGTCTAGTTTGGAAAATAAGTATTTAGCTCGGGGTGTTTGCATGTGTGGTGGTGGTTTGCGCGTGCGTTTGTGAAGTACTACACCAAACACAATAAAGAGCACACAAGAGACAAGAAGCAATAAAAATCGATGCACAATAATGCAAATGGCATTGTCAGTGTCGTTTTCTATGAACGACTGGTACTTGGGTATGCTCCTATCAACCCACCGAGCACGCCCTGTTGATGTTTGCAAGTCCAGACTAAATGGATATCATATCTAACAAATGAACAAGAAATAAAAGAAATACCAGTAGATATCCCAGGACTGGCCCATACCCACGACCCGGGCAAAACTTCTCGCGTGAGACTAGCGGTGTCTACACGGAGCTCCGAGTCCGGGTGGCTTTCTGATTTACTCCATGGTAAGCTGGTCTGAAGGATTGTAGAGTATTATTGTATCCTCCCCGCTCTGAGTCAGCCTGGGCGTCTCTACCTTGATTGATCGATTCGCAGAATCGACGCTGACGCTTTTGTTCGGACCCGCGAGAGACGCCTCGTCCCTCGAAGAAACAAGAAGATGATGCGTCGTGAGCTATTCATATCCATGCCCTTACTTCTTGCTCCCAAACAAAGACGGCTTCTTTCCACCCTTGGCATCTGGTGTGTCGACGCTAAATTTGCTGATTGTTTGCTTCGCCTTGTCCTCTTTTGTAGTTGTACCCGACAGGCCTTTCTCGACGTCTCGGTCTGGGGATGCCCTGGCGTTCCTGCCTGGGGGAGGTGAGTTTAGGCGGACGCCTGTTCTGCGGTTTTGACGCTTGTTGGGGGCATCGGCGCGGCCTGTGAGGCGGCGTGATGCGCGACGAATGGAAGCTCGAACGTCCCATTGACGTTTCTTTGCGAGCCAGTACAGGACGGCGGAACCAACTGGTGTATGATGTAAGTATTTTTTGAATGAAAGGCCTGGTATGCTAGGGAAAGACTTACTTCCAACAACCGCTACGAGGACAGCGACTACGATGATGGCTGCTAGAGCACCCTTTGAAAGAGAGAATGCTCCTTTCGAAGCTCCCGCTGCTCCAGCGTCGCTGGGATCCTGGGGGTTATCGTCTCCTCCATTGTACCCAGGCTGGGGCAGAGAAGTCGCCTCTTGAGCCACAGCAAGCAGAGGAAGGAGGAAGCAAACGAGAACGCTCTTGACCATGATGAGCAAGAAGCGAGTCTGCGGCGTATGGTAGTAGGGATGTAGATTGGGGGATGACGGTGGTACGAAGAGCACACCACTCTGGCGTGTTTTGTTGGAGACGGGAAGAGAGAGACAGACCCGTATCGTACAAGCAGGAACAGGAAAAGAGAAGCTAGACAGCCAGCGAATGCTGACCTCTATATTTGCTGCTCAGTGTTGGTAGGCCTTTATCCGGGCCCTCTGAAAAATTCCCCGCCAGGGTCGACGCAGCTCGGCGGTTAACATTGTGCATGCGTGCTGTCTCTAAATTGGCTGCCGGTAGTCCCTGGTTCCGCCACAACGCAGTTAATTTGGGCGCATTGGCGTGAGGTATACCTTGTTCTTGGGGGATTCAGCAGTGGCCATTGGTGAGGGTGAGATGGGGTGTCGGCGCTTCGGAGGAGGAGTGGACTGATGGGAGGTATTCACGTTGCAGGAGAATCACGGTGTTTGGAGTTTTGATTGGCTGGCCATGTCGTGCAAGCGCCGTGGCAGACTAGGGGGTGGGGTGGCAGCCGAGAAACACCACACATTGCGCTCTCCACACGTCTTTGAGGTCTCTTAGGCCTCTTGTTTGCGGCCTTGCGTACGACGATATGGCGCTAGATGAGGGAGTGCTTGTTTTGATAGGAGAGTGGGGCAGTTGAGGCGCATTTGAGTTGACGAGACCGCAGTTTAGGGCTGCGGCGATGGCGATTTTGGGGGGCTTTGACTTTGACATCTGATGGTTTACCGCAGATGGTTCTTCGTATTACGGTGAGAAACACACGCACACACGAAAGGTTGTGTAGATATGCAGCAAGAGATATCGGCAGGAGAAGCCAAGGGAGACTCCTTCCATTGAGGCACGAAACGGGCGAAGCGCCGAGGGGTGGAGCTTGGAACAGTCAAAAGAGCAAAGCGCATGATGGGGTACTCTGTGTGTCAAACAGCACTGAATGAACACAATGCACCAATGGATTAGGACACCAGCATATCCAGTGTGCGACGATCTTATCTCCCATTTCCGTATTCCCGCTGTGCCGTATGGTAAAGCTGGCTTGGCGTCTGCCAGACTACACGCGTCCCTTCGAGTATGCTGGCAATACCATGCATGCCAAATTTCGCCCAGGTGATGTCTAAGTATGAGTGCATACTACGCCCGAAAGGTATCCGGTAACTAAGCTACCCATATCACTCTCCACACATTCCATTCTAAAGAAAGATTCGAGGACGATACTGTAGAAGCGGAGAAATGGACTCTGTGTATGTGTGTGCAATGACTGGCCCATCAGAGCTATCGCGACTCCCATCTTGGGAACGAGGAAAGCGCAGCGCTGTGTCTGCCTCAACGCCACAACATCGTCATCTCACTTCTCTCTCTTCTCTCACTTGAAGCCATCACAGCTGCTTTCAGCTTGTTCAGTTCCCTTCTCTGTACTCCGTATCCCATCTCACATTCATTTGTTCTTGGCTATACCCCAGCCACTGCACATCTCGCCTACTACCCAGGCTGACCTGCACGTTACGATGGCGGAGACCGCTCCCGACTCGGCTCCGACCACAAAACCGCCTAAGCCATCCCGTTTACGGAATGAGATGCATTTTGATACTGATGACGAATCTACGCCAGACGAGGCCGTTCTACAGGTTCCAGCCAGTGATGTTGTCATCCCCGACAGCTTCTGTCTTCCCAAAGACGATGGGACAGAAGAACCACTCAGTCCCCAAACCTGGGCTGTACTAGAGAGAAATGAAGCGAGGAAATCCCGCGAAAGACCAGTCTCTCCTCTGTCAATCACATACTTGTCGAAGGGTTCCATTGAATCAGACAACTCGTTGCAAAGTGCACCAATGTTCACTTTTCAACAAATGACAAAAGCGGCTGCCAAAAGGCATACCGGAAATGAGACCTCGAGCTCATCCTTCATTTCTCCGCCTGAGATTACCCCCAAGGTTGGTGTGACTGGAAAAGAAACAAGTGATGGTATGCATGCAATATCCAGCTGCCCACAATTGGCCGTTAATCTGAATAGATCATAATATTGGCTTGTCTAATCCGAATTATTCCCGACCGAACACGAAACAAAGCCCTGGAAACACCCTGCAAGCAGCCAATGAGCCGGTCTTGGGTGAGGCCCAGACAACCATGTTCGTCAGCACGACAAGACCTACCGAACAGGGCAAGGGTATGGAATCCAGGTAAGTTAACATCAACACGCTTGATAGTGTATCTGGTCGCTTACTTTAGATAGTCTGTGCTTCCCGCATCATTTCTTAGAAAGTGTCGCCGCGGCGCCGACGTTCCCTCCGTCTGCTTCTATATCAGGAACAGTTGCGGTGACACGCGCTCAGGGCAAGAAATGCAAAAAGAAAGACTCTCTAGCTGTCCAGCCAAGCAATGATTCTTGGCCAACGAGATTAAATCATACGGTTCATGGCCAGGATGATTTGTTGCGGAACGAAGAAGTCGTCCTTGATATTCTTCCCGACAATGACTCAAGCACTGTGCCAACGGAAAGCCTCCGACTGAACGCCGCCTCGTTGTCAGACTTGCAGGCTCAGATACCTGTCATTACGGATTCCTCGAACGACGAATTGGAATACCGGAAAGTCCCAGATTCCAAGTTCACTGCGCCAAATGTTCTAGCCAGGACGCAACCAGGTGCTGATACCCCTTTGCCGCAGTCTTCTCGCTATACCTCCTTGGAGAATGTACGAAAAGAGTTTGCCCAAACCAAGGATCGAGAGGGACCTTTGCATAGGACTTCAGAGGCTGAAGCGTCATGTCGAGTTCAAAAGCCGCAAAGGAAACGTGCACCTTGTGCTCCGCCCAAGCCGGCAAGATCAGGTCAAGCTCGCAACTATGGAGGCGCAATGCCTTCACCATTTGAACGCTCCTTGGAGGCCCTACGCGTCGCTTTTCTGGCTGAGAAGTTTCAGCACGAGGATGCTCTTGACTCTGCAAATAGCAAGAATGAAAGCGCAAACGCGGCACAACAAGATTTGATCCGCCTCCAGCGAGACATGATTGAGGATTGGAAAATCAGGTACGACAGCCTCGAAGCAAGATTCAAGCATCTTAGCGAAAAGACGAAGACAAATCAAAAGTATGCGGCGGGCCTTCGCAAGGATTATGAGAAACTCCAAGGTGCTGCACTCGCTCACTACAATGAAATGACCAAGACATTGCAATTCAAGATCACTGAAATTGAGAACGAGAAGAAGGACTTGGAGTCGGATCTGAACACGGCACTCGACAAGATTGCGAAGAGCCAGAAGTCCATGAGAACTGTCATGACTGAGTGCTATGTGAACCTCTCTGTGTCAGAATCAAAGAACAAGTCGCTTGAAAATGAAGTCAAGACACTAAGTATTGCCTACGAAGCAGAAGCAGAGAAGTGCCGGAATATGGAAGCTCGACTATTGTCTACTACTCAAGATATACAGCATCAACTGGGCAGCGATAATTCGGCTCTGGTGAAGAAGCTCGAAGACATTGAGAATAAATTGAATATGTACGCCGCCAAAGGAGAGGAGGACTCGTGTTTGAAGGAATGTGTAGCTGCATTGCAGAAGCTCCTCACTACCCCCTTTCTTACTTCCAAGGATATGCACCAAGCTGAGATAATGCTTCGCCATATGCATGAAAAGTGAGTTCTCCCTAGAAATATTAAGCGCCATAAATTAATAGTTTAACAGTGCCGAATCGAAGTTCGGAGATCTCTTGACTTCTGTCGACGGTAATCGCTCCTTGACTGAAGGTATCACGACTGGTTTTTGTAATCAACTCCGGTCCTTGCGAGACGACCTTCTCAAACATGAAGAAACTATTGTCGAGAATCAGAAAATCCTTCATGCAATGGAAGCAGTTAGAATGGAGTTCGAGAATCAAAAAGAGCATTCGAAACAGCTAATGGAGCAGAAGAACTCTTTGCAACAGGAAAATGCACAACTCCAGTTGAACTATTCACAGCTTGAATCGACGATACAAGGCCTCAAAGGGGAGATTTCTGCTCATGAATCGACCTCACTAGGTCATTGTAACGAAATTGCGGAGCTTCGTCATCAGATGAATGCAACAAACGAAGATTTACGCAAGGCGAAAGCAGAACTGGGTGAAGCCAATCACCTTCAACAGGAGCAAGAGAGCAAGGTCAAGGAATTTGAGGTGAGAAAGACCCTGTTGATGGCTGTCAACATCTGCTGATACCTGCAGGCCTTGGCAACACAGCGTAAGGCCAAGCTTCTTGAGATTGCGGATGAGGCCAAGATGTTCAAAGTAGGTTCTCTGCATGGGTTACATCGCATGATCTAATCTATCACTTAGGCTCAGAATTCAGCCGACGTGCGTGTGAATGTTGAAAAGAAATATCGACAGATTTTTGAGGAACAGGAGGGCCTCTTACAGAACACCATCCATAGCTTGGAGCTCAATGCAGCTGCCAAGGAAAAGTCCATCCTCGACCTCAACAACGAACTCAATGCGACTCGAGACAGGGTTCAGGGCACTGAGGGTATGTTGCGCAGCACCGATTCCGAGCTGAAGGATGTGCAAAAAGCAAAGTTGAGCGTTGAAGCCAAGCTGAAAGATGCCGAACGAGTTATCCGAGAACATTCAAATCAAGTAAATGACCTCAGACAAGCGAAACAAGGAGCACTTGAAGACACACTTGGTCAAGTGGCGAGATTACTCCAGGAAAATGCCAGCCTCAAAGAAAGCTTACAGAATGCTCAACATCAAGAAGAGATTTCAAAAGATGTTCAACTCTCTCTCGCAGCAGAGAACGAGGAACTTGAAAGGCAACTGTCTGAGATCGAAGCTGCCAAGGATGCCGGCGAGAAAGCTTCGATTGAGCTCCGGAATAGCGAGAGGGATCATGCGCGTAAGAAAGAAGAGAATCTCGCTACAGAGATCAGCGATTTGCGACGACGTCTCACGCAGTCCGATGTCGCCCTGAAGGAGTCTAAAGCTAAAGCAAAGCAAACAGAGGCTGAAGGGAGGCAAGCATTACAGCAAAAAGAAGAAGACATGGAAAGGAGACTAGGAAACCTTCAGACAGAATGGAACAAGGAGAAAAAGGAGCTCGAGAGCAGGCTGACCACTTCTCGTGGTCGATCCCAAACCCGTCTTCCTCTGGGAAACCCAAAACCTTCGTCCGCTCTAAAGAACAGCAAACCAGGCAAGACTAGGCAGACGAATAGCTTTGAGAAAAGCGACACGGAGAATCCATCTATGACAACATCCAGAGTCTCCGGTACAAGCCATCTCACGAATGGAGACGTTTCCGTAAATCCGGATGGCCTGGTCCCCGTTGTTCCAGGAGATCCGTCCACCGAAGGGTTCTTTGATGAGTTTCTCTTCGACATCGCGGATGCTGATCCTGATGCATTGCCCGACACACAACAATTCAGCCGTCCATCAGTGTCCTTTCAAAACTTTGTTTCCGCGGTTCAAATCCCAAGGTCGTCTTCCTCTTCTCTTGACGAAATCACCTCTGAGGCCCTCCATGAATTGGAAGCAGAGCAACAGGCTGAGAATGACTCAACTTCCGCTCTCCTCTCGGGGAAATTTGCCCTCCGAAGCTTCAAAACTGATAATCACTATCAGCCTGAGAATAAATTTCTGCAACAAGCTGAGAGAGATCGTCCCCAAAGCCGTCCGCGGTCGCAAGCTAACATGGCTTCCCGATTGGTCCCTTCACCAAAGCTGTCATCCATGCGTTCTGTAGAAGGGGTCTTGGATCTAGTCGCAGAAAGCTCAAAATCTACGATAACTGGCGCCACCATTCGTCCGAGTGACACGAGCTCTCCTGATTATGTGCATCGACCAGCCCAGAGTCCTGACTCGAAGTTCACGTATAGCCACCATAGACCAGGTTCCTCACAGGGCGACAGTTTTGCTGTTCCTCAAGCACCGGAACGGGCTATCATGCGTAAACGAAAACGATCTTCTGGTATCTCCGAAACAGCTACGTTCTCCAAAAATCTGCGTAGTTCGTCGCAATCTATGCCCTCGTCAATGGCAGTCACTCAATCTACTCCTTTCAAAGCAGCTTCGACTCTGCCAACTCAATCAACGAACCATGCCACCCCCACTCGGTCTACAACGGCATGGGCTTCCACCAAAAAGCATCGTACGGGGAACCAAAAGCACAAGTCTTCAATGGTTTCAGCAACTCCCTCAACGCAACGTTCTGCAATGCGCTCCTCGATGCGCTCTTCTCAAAGCAGAGGTACATTGGCACGACCATGTAAATCCATTACTGATGATACTAATACGATTTTAGCGACGGACAACAGTCATTCGCATTAGCAGCAGTTGCCTCGTGTTCTTGTTGTTAATTGAGGGTGGACAGGACTGAAGCCAACCAAGACACCAGACAATTACCTGACCCTAGAGATCTTATGACGTATCCAGTTCAACTTTTATGGCTACTGTAACGCTTTCTCTCAACAGAGCGCCTTGACATACAAAAAACTACATTTTCAAAATGAGCAATGGTAGGGTATGTGTGTATTCCAAAGTACGGTGCTATGTCATCAAGGTTTGTATGATTAGTTTGCAATCTCAGGGGCGTCGGAGCTACAGTTTTCACCATCTTCGATACGGAAATCCGGCAAGATCTTATACTGCATTCCACATGCTGACATAACTTCTCATATTATGGAGCATGTCAAATGATACTTTAGATAGTAACATCAACTCGACATACCCTAAAATTTCTTGTCATCGCATTGTCTTCGTAGTGATGCCTGTGCTTTAAACTCCGAGTTTCCAAGACACCGATATGCCTACCGCCAGTGGTTGGTGTTGTTGACCATTAGGAGCTAAGCTGAGTACCCGCAAAAATGGCCAGGATTCGCACTAACCTCTTCTGGAACGTATTGCTTTGTGCTCGCGAAGGGGAGCTAACCGAATTCTGCACGTATTCAGCTCCAGAGTCCACACATCTAGCAGTTCTGCGTCAATTGTCGGTCATAGAAAGCCCCGAGAAAGAAGATGATTATTCAGAATCGATGTTCTAGTCCCCTGTCTCGGGACTTGCCTCAGAGCGAGCGGAACCCGATTTGGACACTGAGGAAGTATAAAGCAAAGTGAAGTAGCAGATAGCAAAGCAAAAGCAACCAAAGCTCATACGAGTACAGCACTCACCAACAATTTCGAAAATATGGCATCAAAGATCATCACCATTGCTGGCTTCACTGGCAGAATAGCTCGCCTTACCACGACAGCACTTCTCCAAAATCACCCAGATGTGCAGATCCATGGTATTGCCCGTTCACCGGACAAAGTGACACAATACAAGGACAAAAAGAACATCAAGATTTTTGCAGCAACATCTGATGACGTAGATGGCATTCGCAAGGCCCTCAGGGGGGCATCAGTCTGCATATGCTGCTACCTTGGCAACGATTCTCTCATGCTCGACGGCCAAAAACTCCTCATAGATGCCTGCATCGCCGAAGGGGTTCCCCGTTACATAGCCAGCGACTGGGCCCTCGATTTCCGCGCCCTCAATTTCGGCGACCACCCGACCAAAGATGCTATGAAGCACGTGCAAGCATATCTAGACAAAAAGGAAAACCAAGGACTGATCAGGGCGGTGCACATCTTGACAGGGGGGTTCATGGAAGTAGTTTTCGCACCCTTTAGTGGGTATTTCGGTGCTAAGACGCACACATTTTATCAGTGGGGGACGGGGGATGAGAAGATTGATCTTTCGACTATGCCAGATGTGGGGAGGTGGACGGCAGAGGTGGCAGTTGATCAGGGAGCTAACGGGTTTTTGAATTGTGAGTTTTCATTTTTTTTTTCTATCAAACTGTGTCCTGCATGACACAAACGCCCATTTTGCTAACCTATTTTTCGTTCGATGATAGTCTTGGGTGATAGAAAATCCGTCAAGGAATTAGCTCAGCTGTTCGAACAGACATACAACGTGACACCGAAGATTGAAGTCAAGGGTACTCTTGAGGACCTTCAGGCTGCAAAGAAGGCAGCTTTCAAGACTGATCCGATGAATTCGTATGCGTGGATGGGTTTGCATTATCAGGCGGTGATGTTGAACGGGCAGACTGTGTTGAGGAAGCTGGACAATGAACGGTATCCGAATGTGAGGCCATTGGATGTGGAGGCGTTTCTCAAGACGCAGACATTGGAGACTTTGCCTAACAGTATAGCTTTGTTGTAAGCTGTACGTGGAAGGCTGTACGTTGGAGGTCGGGGGTTGATTGTTGGACTTGCGGCTGTGATGGAGATTTTTGTTGTAGCGATCGAAGGGTTTGCTTAGATGCGCCCCTCATGTTTGTGTCAAAAACACTGCTTGGGAACTCTAATAGCGACCTAATGTAGCTGTCGTCTGACTGAGAGAGCTCAGTACAGAGATCAAAGCAAAGCTTCTTTGCTGATTCAGGTATCCACCATATGTCGGTTTGGCTGTACAAGCCGCACCAGTACGCGAGTATGAGAAGAGCCTTATGGTCTCTGCGCTCTAGTCTGTGCATGAAGTCAGGGGGAAGAGCCTTGATCCAGTTGTCCATTTCTCCGACGGTGAAATCTTCCGGCTCGGATTCGTATAAGCGGGCAAGGTGAAGTAGTGGTATTTTGCATGATTCTGGTTCAGTGATGGTCTTGTCCTCGTCGACGAGCGCTATGAGACCGAAGAACTCGCCCCCCAAGTACCAATCCGTCTTGGCGTGTCCAAAAGGATCGATAACCTCTTGCAAAGGCTCTAGTTCCAAGAAGATCTTTGCTAACAATCCTTGCGACTTGAGTCGCTGCACGGCTGGATGGTGTAGAATGGTTCGGGATCCTTGCCAAACTTGTAGCCAAGTTAAGTTGTTTGGGCTCTTGTCCAATTTCATATCCAGGCCTATTCTCTCCTTCGCTAGGTAGTCCTCTTCTTCTTGGGTGAGAGACTCTGTCTGTGGGTGCGATACAGCCCAAAATGCCAACGCATTGAGCAAAAAGGTTGTTCTGAGGAGCTTCTCTACTTCGTCATCTCGAATACCTTGCGAAATCTCATTCATGTACATGATCAACGCTTTGTGATAATGTATTGTAGATGCAATCTCGTACTTTGTGTTCCCAGGTTCGAAGTGAACCAGATGACTTGCTGAGAATGCAAGAATCCCATGTAGGAGATAGGGGGCATCAAAGCTGAGTTGGAGAACATGATTGCGTGCCTCTGGCGTCCAGTAGCATATGTTTTCAGCGTCCAGCCAGTGGTCAATTATTTCTGGCGCGTGGATTCGCTCGTACTTTGGGTTACGACGAGCATCGCAGGGGATGTCGTTGGCGTACATGAACTCCATGACCTTTGTGCGAATATCACCCTGAGGCTGTTGGATTTCAGGTTTAATTGGTGATATTGAAGGTTTTTGTTGTTTTGGGGGGGCGGTAAAGGTGTAGATGCAGTCGAGCTGTCGGTGAGCACATTGCGTGCAGGTCGGTTTCGCTTCGTCACACTGGAAGGTCTATCAGTCTGATCCTGGCAAATCCACCAGCTTGAGTCTCATTCTATTTCAACAAGAGTCATACCTTGATTCTCTTCGCTTTGCAGCTTTTGCAGCCGTGTCGGGACTTGGTGTGTGATTTTCTGTGCGCTCCTCTGCCACTAACGGTAGCAGCTGGTAAATTTGAATTCTCGCCCGGGCGCTCACTTATCCATTTCAGAGCCCCAGTCATGTTTAAACAGCCAGTGCTTTAAGTGCCTGCTACAATATGTGGATGAGGATACCGTCGTGTCCGCGAGAGAGTGGCGGGAGGGTGAACTTCGCGCTAAACAACAAACTTGGGAGCACACGTGATCCGCCTCACTGACGCACTCAGCCTTCCACTCAGGCCCCGGCTCTTGTAAATTGGCTTTAGAGGTAATTTCAGCGCTTAAATGTACTGCCTAAAGTTTTGGAGGGCACGTCTCTCAACTTGACACTTTCAGTACAGCGTAGTCTAGCCCAGCGAAGTGCCTGGGTACCTCACCGACGAGAAGAGATACATCCTACAAATGGGCACAATAGGTTTAGATGCTGTATATGACTATACAGCACAATGGCAACACAAAGAGGCCATCTGCATCTCTGGGGGGCTCTATTGGTGAAGGTGATCCAGCACTTCGTCACTGAGCTCAACGTCAGTACCGACGATACTTGACCGCTTGCCCGTTTGCTCCAATCCTTCTTTTGTCCCGGTTTCGCCCAGGGGCCCACTATTTCTTGATGTATTCAACTTCACCTTGAGCGGAACCCCTATTAGGAGCAAGATGGAGCCCAATTCACTCAGAGAAGATAATATAAATATAGGCGGGGGTTAGACGTCTCCCCTTCCTCTGCTCGTCACCTCCTTCCAACTTTTTGAACAGAAACCAACCAAAATGTTCAAATTACGCAAATTCCTTGCCCGCTGTCTCCGCTGCTCCCGCGGCGGAGAGTCTTTGAGGCCGCCAACGCCAGCACCACGGCCCGCAATCGCTCTCAGAGCCATCGCGAGCACAGCAACCCTGCCGCGGAACATCGGCCATGGCTCAGCGTCGGCTGAAGGTACTCCTCGTTCTGGGGGCATTTCGCCTCCACGATCGCTCTCCAGCACCGGCTCGCTCGAGCCCTTCCCAGATTTCGACCTTAATTACCGCCCATGGTGAGATGGTCACCGTTAGGTCAGTCATCTTACAATAAATGATAAACTAGTCATAGCATGATACTAATTGAATCTAGGATAGAAATCGTTTTCGTCTGCTTCGGGGTTCATCTTCATTTGTTTCGGGCGTTAAAAGCTTTGGACTATACTTGGTTGGGTTGAGCATCTCTTTCTACAATCGGGGCTCTCACAATGGCTTAGTAGCGAATATTACTCAATTCGTCTTCAATGCTACCCCTGTGACACTTCACCGTGACGTTAATCTTTAATGATCACTAAATCTTAAATAGTCTTCATATCTAGCATCCCGTTTGTAATTAGATTTTCTAAACGTTTAAAGTTGACATGCCATTAAGACTCAACTCAAATGCATGCAGCGTTTTCTGAGCTATCTCATATCCCAGTCATGAATTTTACACCCTGCAGAGGCATGACCGGCTTCGAAGATGGATGAGCCAGACTCTCGTGTCGCAGCAAAGCCCGAAAATACGCACAAGTAGTCGAATCCACCAAACTCCTCTAAGAGGCTACAGAGTCTACCTATATCCCAAGGCAAAGAAGGTAACACCAGTAACTATATCTTTCTACGTTCTTCTGGGGATAAAACACGCTGAAGCCAACGAAGGCATTCGGGAGAGATATATTTTTTTATCCTATGGACATCACAAACATAAATAGATTCCGGTCCCCTTTTGAAGGCAAGCATCGGTCTATCTGGATCAAATTTTCTCCATAGCTTGCGTTCTCTCCTTTCGCTTTCTCTACCATCTTGTAATGTTTTGAAACTTCAACGATGTGGCTAAACTTCCGTTTCTTACCGCCAATGTTTTGATTGGTTTCGTTTTCACTGCTTCCATGTTTGTAGAGCTCCAGAGTTTACACAGACCAAACAACATCATTTTCTCAACTTTCCACCGCTTCTGCATCTGAACTTATCAGGGGAGACGTCTCTTGTGTTGAAACTTCGATTCAGTCGACATCACTAGCATTCACATGAATGTCAGAATCGTAGTCGTTGTAAACATCATGTGACATTGAGACTTGCCCAACTATTCAGAGCAGCCCGTCTATAACGCCGTACCATGCACAGTATATGATACAATATGCGTACATATCTTCCCACTCCCGATCGAACCCATAATCACATCCGACTGTACGATGCCGATCCAGTTCCCCAGTCTCACGATTCAGCACATCGATCTGCCCAATGCTGGCATAATGAAATGTTGCCTGTCCATCTCCTCCATGATCCCTCAATCATGAATATAGCTGCCTCAGATATTCTCGGCGAATCGATTCGTGATGCTTTATTTCTTGCCGCGCTTCGCTTCTAGGAAAAGCACCTGCTTCCGCACTAGGAGTTTGTCAGCGCTAAATCATCTCTCTTCTATGATTGCTTTTGATAGCCATTTTGACCGCCCGATTGTAAAGTATGCCGGACCAACGTCGAGAATTTGCTGTGGGTAAGGGATGCTCGCGGAATGACGGAATGAATGAGGAGAGGGGTTCGTTCGTACCGATGGGGTCATATTTCATCATACTGAGTGGTCTATGAGTACGCGGCCGTTGCATTGTGCGGTAGTAACCCGTCATGGCCATGGAGATCAGGCGCACCATGATGGTGCGGGACTTTGCTGTTCGAGGAGTACGGTCAGCACAACCTTTTCTAGAGAGTATTGAGATAGCCATGCAGGCCAATGAGACATTCAATGCATTGAAAATCATATTCGTGTCGCAAAAGGTTGAAATTCATACCTTTTTTCGCCATATTTGGGGATAGCTGGGCGTTGTTTGGTGGTTGTCGTCGTGAGGATCAAGACGTGAGGTTTTCGAGATACGAAGCTCCGCGCGGAATTTCTTCGGCATGTTGAGGCGTCCAGCCAATCACAGCACACTATTATCTTCGTTACCACACGTACTCTTTCTTTTCCCAAACAACATCTTCATTGCTTCTCTACTCTCTTTATTATAAACACCATCTCTTTCCCAAACCTTCGAATTGTCATTGATCGCAAATGCACGATGTGCAAGATGGGTAGCATCTATGGAGTCGACAATGCGCGATTGAAGCTGCTGTCTAATACGGCTACCTGTACCTCTCGCACGAAGCAGTGGAAGAATCAAGGATTTCTGCTTAAGTTCTGAGGGCCTTGAACATAATGTGAAAGACAGGACGGATCTAGTTTACGCTAAACTTACCTATTTTATGGTCCTTCCGAAGGTACCTGACTTCCAACTTCCTCACGTTTCTATACAGCCAATCCGTCTCGGAGTACCGGAAAGTTTCATTCACAGTCCATATTTGGCGACTTGAGTGCTACAAAATTTGCTATGGAACTCTTTCCATCAAGGGGCTGAGAAATGGGGTGTGCCTCCCAATGACTTGGATCAGCCCAGCGACACTGCTAGATATCTCGTCAGAAACCCAAAATCGGCGGTGCTAGACATAGCCATTCAACTTGAGAGCATGTTTTACCTTCTCTTATCTGCATTCCATGCACGCCCAGCCTACAGTGGATCATCGTTCTGGCGTCGACGCTCACCGGGAACTCAATGTTTGATTTGGAGCGCGGTAAAGCTCCTACGCATTTTCAGGGTACAATTAAATCCATTACAGCGGTAGCGAAGAAGCGAATGTGCAAACTAGTTCATGCGAAAAAGAGTTCTCATACATATGTAATGAGACAAGGCATACTCAAAGGTTGACATTTCGTTCGTGCATCCGGGACCAATCAGTAGGACATCTACACAAAAACTAGAAACATAACGCACAGTGTTTCATTCAGCGCCTATGTACAAAATGGCGTCCGACTTGTAGGCCACGAGTACTTAACCGCGTGATAGGGCTTAGCCTTGTCGTGGTGCGCGAAGCTGAGCCGTATGGAAGCGCCCAGATCCTAGCAGCTTTCCAAACAAGTTTCGAGACGAAATGAGGGAACATCACGTATGTCGACTTTGGCAAACTTCAGCTGCTGAAAATAAGTCGCCTTTAAACGGCCCTTTTTCCGAATTGGCTGACCATAGACTGGCCCTCTATCGCCCATCGTGGACAGCACGTTGATGTGCTGCAGTCATGGTCTGCAAACAGCAAAAGGAGTCTCCGAGCCTAGCAAAAGGTATTCGGAGAATTCGCTCTCTTTTCCCTACGTCTGGCTCAGCACCTCCAGCATTGCCGATGTCCATGCGATCTAGCCTTTGGCAAAGCAAGCACTGCGACATGTTTCGGTCGATAAGGGGACCCGGAGAGACTAACCTTCAAGCTTCGGGCTACTTCTGGACCCCAGATTGAAGTATATCCCGAAGCAAATCCCCAGTGAACTCAGGGATGCGCCAATCAGGAGGTTGCTTGCCCGAAGGCCGTGAATTGCTGCGGGCCAAAAAGGGGCTCTCTCAATGTCGAAGATGAGAACCAGAAATTGACAATGCGAGTTGAGCGAAGTAGGCGTGTCTATGTTATTAGAACTTCAGTCTGATATGTCGATCCCATTTCTAAAATAAAATCGACTAACATTTATCGCCTCGTATCCTCTCCAAGACGAGTACACGGTCCTGGACTGAGCAGATGATGCGAACGGCACATGAATGGAGGCTGACAAGAGCCCTAGTCCAAATTTAGTCCCGTAGCTTTTTCTCAATGGTCCAAAAGACGCCATTCGAGCGCCGCACATTTAAGGCAGAGTGCTCCCCGTGTATGGCAGAAAAAGTCATGATGATTGGAAGGCCTGTCTCTATGCCGTGTTGACAGTTGAAACACGGACTTGCCGTCTTGTCCATCGCGCGCGCGGGAATTGGAGTTTGATCGAAGTCGCGCTTGGGGGCTAATTTTGGATAGGGCTGGCAGGTCAAAGTGGTATGGCCTCCAGATGGTCCAGTCCTGTCCTCACGTGGACCCGTGCGAGTGCGAGTGAATGAATAGCCCCCAAAGGCCAAAGCCCGCCCCCAAAGAAAGTCGCCGTCAACTCCTGGCTCAGGCTGAAGCTAACATGTTGCGCAGCTGGTTTAGAGGAGAAATTGAGCATCGTATTGGCAATAAGATCCAAAGCGCCACCAGCCGTCGACCTTCAGCCGCTCCCAACCATTCCTCTTTATCCAAGACGCAAACTCACGTGCAGTTCGTGGCTCAAGAGTTTCACTGAGAACTGGACTGACGGCTTGCGCACAGCCTCCGGACAGACACACCAGTCGCACCCTAGGCGCAGCCAATCCCGTGTGGTCTTTCTGCCAGATTGCGAAACCAGCACAGCCCTGCGCTTTCGCCTGCCCTCCTCCCATACTTTTTCTTACATACCACCATCCTCCGTACATGCTAGATAGCATTATACCAGCATTCCCAGCATCAAGTACTGTAGAGATCCCATCCGTGCTTTTCGTTCCAGAAACCGGCTCCACCTCCAAGCACAGTGTCTTGAATGCTGGACCCATTCGGAGCGCGTTGGGCTCTGACCTTGCACTACTTACCTACACTACCACTTGGATACCCGGAATTCCAGTGTATCGCAGCAGACATCATGATGCCATTGTGCAATCAATTGCTTGCGTGGACCCTACCAACCTGCCTGTCTTCGTCTCGGCGTCGCCAGCGTTGGGACTCTGTAATCATGCGCTGAGAATTGCACATGGAATTGACGTCGGACGAAGCCGAACGATCGCCGCGTAATCGCTGTTTACAGCAATTCAAGCTGGGAATTGTGGGTTCACCGGTGAGGCTGCAAAACGCCAGCCAAAGCATGCAGGTATGCAGAGGTTGCAGATTGCATTTGTGCTTGACCGACTTTGTTATCACCGGTCGCTTACATTGCAGGCGGCGCCATCCCTGCTCGACAGGTGTCGAAAAGTGGGGTTCCACAGCGCATTCAACCATTTCCACAATCCTCTTGCACACTCTCAATGCCTCTTGTCTCTTTCCTTTCCTTTTTTTTTTCATATCGACATGTCTTATCTAGTTGATACTCAGCTTGTCACACGTCTCGATCCCAGCCTGTGGTCAGGTCTAATCATTGCCAGCGTGGCTCAAGGACATGTCCGAGGAAATCCTACCTAAGGAAAATTGAAAGCCTGGCTGATCGTACTCACTTTCCCAAGAAGATTTCATCAAAGGCCAACGTCAACATCAGCATTTAGGCCACTGGAGAGGCGTTGTTGACTGTATGAAAAGTAGACTACACTGGAGGAAGCCCAACACGGACTCAATGGAACTTCTGAGAAACTACCATGGTTCGGAATCAAGCCTTGAGACATATATCCCTTGCTAGGAAGTGGTGTTCTCCTGTCACGTCCATTGCCCGTAATGCTGTTACAAACCCACCTAGTGCACAGTGCTACCTCTGGAGTGTTGAAGGATCTGCGATTGCTTCCCGGCCCTGAACCCGATGTCCCTTCCCGTACCACAAAGGAGGGTCCAGGTAGAAGAAACAGGATACTCCATGTGTGCCATATTCATCTTGATACGGACTTAGCTGGGGGAAAGGTAATGTTCCATGGTGCACTGTATCAGGGTCTCTGCTTTCCTCTCCCACTACTTGCCGGATGTGGCCATGGCTATTGCAGTAGTGCCTTCGCAATGCACTAAATCAACTAGGAAAATCCCATGAAAGACCATCACAATCCATCGAGTTTCAGGAAGCACGGATGACCCAGATGACAACTGGCACGCCAGCCAGCAATTCGTGCTGGCCGCTTCTTGCTTCTAATCACGCAAACCCACTCGTGCCGCTGTCAAACACACCTAGCAACATTGCCAGAGGCGTCGGGATCAGAAAGTGTGGGGTTGTCAGGCCGAAGCACATAACCATAAAGCTACCATTCAGACCCCATTCCACTACTGCATCCACGGGAGCTGGAAAATCTCTTCTGAATTCAGGAACACACAGTGCCAGCACACAGAGGGGGTCGCAAAGCGCAGCCGAGCCTGTGATCATGTCGGTGGTGTTGAGCGGTGTCGAAGCCTTTGCCACCCAACTCCATATCACAGCCAGGAATCAATCAATCCACGGCTGCTATTTGCATCATGGGTCTCCCCCAGAAACTACACCCGGGGCATCCGTTTGATGATACTCAACCGGATTCCCATTTCCAGTTGTCACGTCAAGTCTGCTTGCCGCGTCGCAGCATCCTCTATATTTTGCCGAAATAATTGCGGCCGGAAAAGACACGATGTTTCGCTGTGCGGTTGCCAACTCATCGCCTCACGTCGATCAGCACAACTACCGGTACCACGCGCCCACGCGTATCCGTAAGCCCGCGGTGTCCTCTTTGGAACAAGTGAGGCTATCCTCCTTAGCTATTTTCCTGATACAGTGCTACACACCGGGTTTACCACATTTGATCAACATTGGCACATTGGGCGTCAAACCGCCTGCGCGCCCGCTCGCCAGAATCGACGCGCGAACCCGATCACCGGTACTCGAAACAGGAACTTTGGGCATCGTGAGGCTTTTGTTCCGGTGCGCTGCCATGCATGCGTGCCGGTTGCGCTTTTTACTTTTTTTTCTGCCCGCAAGGGTAGCCTGGGTTGTCAGTTCGACGTGTTCGCGCCGGTGCCAGTTAGCTTGAAGATCATAGGTAGCGAGTCGAGCGTGTCTGGTGAATTGATCTTCTTTCTACCGCCGAAACGAGAGAGTGGTGCATGCATACAAGGTACCGGAAAGTGCTACAAGAGTTATGGCAAGCGATCACCGGAAACGGGGTCTCACGATTGCTTATGTCCGAGAATCCGGACAAGGCTGCTTTGTATGTACATTCAAAGTTAGAGTTGAATTCGTAAATAGGAAGAATAAGCAAATTAGGAGTGTTAAAGTTCCGGTTACACTTGCATCAGACGGAGCCGAGTAAAAGTACAGTAGTACGTGAGCGCTAAAGGATGCAGGACGTTCTTCTCCGTAGGTACCTATGGTACCGGAGTATTGCGCAACGGAGACATCAGCTTACAGAGGACGGACGCATGTAGGTGCTGTGCATGTACGTACCTAGCATGCGTCTTCCACAGTGCCATTGTTCCCAATTACTTGTACGTATGTATGTGAGCGCGCGCTTCAAAGCGGCACGGACAGCCGCGCTTATCATGTTAGACCGGTGATGATGCTTGCACCATCCAACTATTACGACACCCACAGGTGCTTCTGAAGCATGCGTTGGTGCCTCAGGTATCCGATGACGCCGGCGAACGCAACAACAAGGCAAACGAAGCCATACTCTCATTTTATTTTTGCCAGCCCGGCAAATTGTGCCGAATGGTCGAACCAGCTGCTCAGCGCCCTGGTCCGCCAACCTTAACGCTGAGGATGAGGGACGAGAGAGTGGCAAAACGTATTCGTCATGGGGTAGAACGATATTAAGAAGGGTCCAAAGCGGCATTCGTCATGGCGGATAACCACACTCTCCAAAAAAAACAGGGTCCTGTCAAAAAACGACAATGGGGAGCGCTGGCCAGGGTTCAAGGTCAGGGTCGACACCTGTTCGCATCGACATTTCGCTCGTTCGTTCGTCGAGCATGCTGGTTCAGGACCGGCGTAGCCTCACTTTTTGGTCGTGGGTAATTAGCATTAGCACCGGTGATTATTTATTTGCGTGGCCAATAGCGACGGCGCTGAGCGGCGAATTAACCAAGGACGTTCGTTGTATTTCATTGCAGCACAGCGTGGATTGCTGGTTTGGGTGTGTGAACAGGACTGCTTCGATGACGTCTTACAAGAAGATGATGGTGGTTGCGCTAAGCGGACACTTGACGTATACAAATCGCCATGTTGAAGTAGCATTCTGTAACACTGTAGCATCTTGGAGTCTATATTTGTACGGGTTAACCTACGATTCCAGTAGCTATGTTGCCTCTGCTAGAAAATACTCAGTAAAAGAGAGACACAGACAATATATTGGGTGTCCACATATGCCACTCCGCTTGAAGCATAGCAGAAGAATATCATCGGTAAGGGTCCTTGTGTCGATCGCGAGCGCGCGCTTGGACTCGACGAACATGTTTGCCCCCAGACAATAGCAGATCAACGCTTTGCTGGCCACAAGGCCTTATGAAAAAATAGAAAATAATAATATTGGATGGAATAATAAGAGGATCCTTCTGCTTGGGTACAGTATACCCAGCAGAAACACCCTTGTTGAGAGACCCTGACAATGTACATTCGTTCTGTCCATGTACACACCTCCATTTTCGCCTCACCACCTCAACGGTATCGATATACCGCCGACATATCACCGCCAAGAGATCTACAACACCGTAACAAAACAGAAACAGACAACACAGCAGAACGCGAAAAACAATCTGCAGCGTCAGTCTCAATCGGCAGTCTGAGTGAGTATCAGAGTCAGTCTCCAGCACCTCGCATACACGACAAGAGTCATAACTTTGCCTGTCTTGGGCACACACTAAGACATAGGGAATATACAGCCACTTTCCTATTCGAGCCATCTGTGTGTGTCACACTGGCACTTTCTCCACACCCTCTACACCACTTCTACACACACCAAACATACGACACACATACTCTTGCGCGAGATAGATCGTTTTGTTACCCCCTCTCGTATGCACCTCATACACCCATTACCCCAAATCCAAATCCAAATCCTCCGCAACGCGGCCCAGCCCTGAGAAAAGAAAAATAATCTCCGCGTTGTCGGTACATCAAAGGAGAAATAAACGGGGATGCATCATGTACCGATGGCCTGCGACTCTCTCTTTCCTTCTTATACCCAAGTTTCTATGATACCTGCCTAGCTAGGTAATTTTTGGGGTCGAGGGGTGTAGAGCGTTCTTGTAAGGCGTAAGGCTCAAACAAGCGCACAGACACTGATTTGCCCATACAAATGGTAGAGACAGTAGGGATAGGAGAATGATAGACTACACAGCGCATGAGAGACGCGTTTCCGCAGGCGAGGCGAGGCGAAGCGAGGCGTAGATGTACCAGACGCTGTAGAATTACCTATCCACTGGCCTAAGTAACTTGTGTATGATGCGCAGCAATGGAAGGATGGCCATGGGACGCCTTAGCTGACGCCCCCGCACCCCATCCCATCCCGTCCACAGCGCAGCGCAGCGCAACGCAAGACTCACAGTCTCTATCTTACCTTGTGACGACTGAGCTGCCTTCAGAGCTTGGCTTGGCTTACCACACTTGCTTCTCGACCGCGGCCCATCTTGCGTCGCCTTTTGTCTGCCATCGTCACTGATGATGAAGGCGACGCGCATCTGCGCACTCAGTCTCATCTCGTCTTGTCTCGTCTCGTATCGTCTCGCCGATGCAGTCATCTATCTCCCCATTATCTTCCAGTGGCCCAAAGCCATACCCCGGCCCTTGCCCTGCCCTGCCCATCTCATCCATCTCTCGATCGTACCACCCCATCACCCTCTCCAAACCCGCGCTGTGCATATTTTGATTTTAGCTTTAGCCTAGTTTCACACACACCTTCGACCCGTCCCGAAGCGAGGCGTAAAAGAATGGATGGGTGTGGTGTGCTCTGCTCCGCGCTGGTCTGCTCTGGTGTGGCAGGCACGCAAAACGTATGGGCGATCAATAGCACAATAGGCGCACCACATTCCGGCCACATGAGCTTTTCTGGGATGCGAAGCTAAGCTGAGGCAGGCCTCTCGCTTGTGGCCGGGGGGTGCACAATGGACATGGGGGGCCATTCCGCACCCGGTACGTAGGAGTCACTTTGATTGTCATTGTCATGGTTTGCGTAAGGTCGGCGCTGGCGGGGTTGTTGCCAACATTTTGCCAACACCCTCCGCTCCGGCTTTGCGACGACAACGCCAATGTCAAAGGGTCTTCGTCTCCGAGGATGCCGTTGTGGCAACGCAAATCACTAGATAGCATGTATTGGCACAGTAGATTTTAGGTTTCTGTGTGAAATGTTTTGGATTCATCCTATATCTAAGGAATTTGCTCCGAAGCTAGGTTCCCATCTCTCACACGTCATTGGCATGCTGCCCCAAATTCCTCTAATCCTCCCCTCAAACACCCATCTTCAGTGGGTGGAGGCCATCGTATTATCCCCATCCGTTGCGTTCCCTGTATCCTCAACCAAATACAATAGTAAACAGCAAAAACGCAATGCTTATTCCTACAAGCAGAGCAACAAGGACCATAGATCATACTTGTTTTTTTGAGCTGAATCGACATGTCGGTAGCGGATCGGCATGCGGAGCTTTTTCAGCGTCCGCAGCGCGTAGCGTGGAGTGGCTCGTGGTAACGTTCGTAGTGATAGGCGTAGACGATTCGTGTTGTATAGTAGATAAAGTAGATAAAAGAACTCATAAATCCGTTCACCTGTAGTAGCCAGATAGGCGGTGCTCGCGCAAGTCGCGGGTAGAGGGTTCTCGCACTTCAACGTTGTAGTGCTTAGCGTTTCGGCGATGCATAGCCAAGTCGTGCTCGTAGAGGGAGCCACGCTTGGAGGTGGAGCTCGCAACCTCAGTGCGGACAGTGGCCTGGGTTTTTGGGGATGGCCAGTCGACGATCTCACCGTTTTGTGGGCGAGATTTGGATCTTGGTGACTGCTCAATCTTGACCGAGCGAGTCCGCAGAGGAGGAGTGGGTGTGCGAGTAGCTACGTAGTAGGTACGGTCCATGGAGACGAAGGGAGTTCGAGACCTGTGGCGGAGGCTGCGCTCCACTGCCTTCAGAAGGCCGCGGACCTGCTCGTAGCCAGTGGGGATCTCGACGCGGACAAGCTTGTTGTCCTCCTCGAGCGTGCTGTAGGTCTCACCGTCGGCACGGTTGTAGATGTAGCGAGCCACCTCTTGGGCGAGGCGGTGACCAACATCACAGAGCTGGTCGTGGGCACGGTGGACTTCGTAGGGGTTGTAGCAGTAAGCACACTTGCGGGCGTGCATTTCAAACTCGTAGGTTGCCCAGCTCTCGGCAGTGTTGACTGGACGCGAGACTGAGCTCACAGGGTCCTTGAAGAAGCCGACCATTCTGTCCTTCTTGGAGGAAGAAGAGCCAGAGGCCTTGGAAGCCTTGGAGAGGACCACGGTGGGCATGGTGTGGATTCGGGAGATGGAAGGCATCTTGGTTGTGGTGGGGGAGTTCTTCAGTATGGAGCGCGGTCGAGTGGGCTTGTTGAAGGTGACGACAGTGGAGTATGGAATGGTGGTGGTGGTCACCTTCCTAGGAAGGGACAAGGTATTGGCAGTGATGGAGACTCTGGTGGGTGTGGCCAGAGTCCAGAGCAACAGGATCCGTTGGGGTTATAAGCAGAAAGCTAGTTGGTGGTGAGTGGTGTAGTCGAGCTGGAGAAGAGGAGGTCATGGTGGCAGCGGACGGGGAGGAATATAAGTTTGTCGAGGTATGGAGGCGGCAGGGTTGCGGTAGTGTGGTGTGGATGCCTTGGGCTAGGAAGATTGGCGTGCAGGGAATGGCATGGCCCGCCCTTGTCCGCAACCGTGAGCAGGGGTTCGAGGGCTACGAGCAGCGACGGGGGGGGGGGGGGGTGGCCCTGTGGGCTTGTGGAGCTTGGAGCTGTCTAGCGAGGGCGGTCAACCCATACCGCAGTCAAGGGCTCATAGGCTCACGGGCTCAGTGACGGGCTCTGCTCAGTGCTCATGACGACAAGCGCTCGCCAGCCCTGACTGCCTGGCGTTTGCGTCGGAGTCGCTGTGCATCCAAACTGGAAATTCCTCGAGTGTCAGAGAACCGTCGCCGTCCGTCGCCAGCGCGTCTGCTCATTGGCGCGGCCGTCTGGACTTGAACATGAACCTGTCTGCATGTCCGGGAGACCTCTGACGCCAGGAGTTGTCCAAGAGGGCGCAGGCCGACGAGCAAGTGCGCCAGCAGCCGCTCTCTGTGACTCCTTCTCCTGTGCTGATGGCGAGCGGCGGCCTCAGGTGAGAGGATTGCCGGCCCTTGTGGACTGCAAACATGTTCGGGCATGGCAGCAGACCCAGCAGCCCTTCCAGGCAGCGAGCGCCGTCGCGGATTGGGCCAGATGGGTCACAGAGGTCAGTCGGTGCTTTGCGGGCTTGTCGTGATAGGCCGGCTCGTGGTGGCTTCGCAGCGTCGAGGGTGGTGATGGCGTCGAGCAGTTCGAGAGACACACAGACACACAGACACCAACAGCAGCAGCCCTGTAGAAGTGGCTTATCCAAGCCACACAAGCACCTGGTTCTTGTGGGTATGTAGACAGACTACCAGACTACCAAGTGGTACAGTATCCAGCCACTACTGTCTCTACCGCCTCTACAAGCCACTGCTACCTACGCCTGTTACGTCGTAGCGGGGGCTTGACACTGCCATTTCAACCAATCCCAACGGCGGCCCCCAATGCGCAGCATCGTTTTGACGTCTCAACTGCTTTCTCAGCAATGCTGTATTGCGCACTTGAGCACGAGCATAGCCACACCTCCACACCTCCACGCCCTACCATTCTCACCTTGTAGGCTCGTACTGGCTAATTGCACTATCGCTCGTCGCATGTTCTGCACTTTCTACGCTTGTGCATTTCTGCACTTGCTGCATTCTCAACTGCGATCGCCCGCCGTGGCGTGGTTGTTGGCTGCGATGCGTTCATGCACCTGGCTCTGGCCAAGGGCGCGCAATCTAAATTTCCTGACCGCAAACTACTGTGGCTCCCATACGCCCTACACATCAATCAATCCATAACCCATCTTCTCGCAGGCTCGGCATTTGCTGTAGCGCTCACATTCATACCATTCATACCCATGTCCCATCTAGTCACACCCTCCACAAGTGCGCGTCTCTCTCGTGAGGGCGGCGCGCCGCTGCTGCTTCTGCTGCTCCTCCCCCGGTGTACGCCCTTCTCTCGTCAACCCACGCTCTCCTAGTGACGCGCAAGACGGCAGTATGACACGGTGGAGCCTCCATGCCCGCCCTCTCGTCAAAGACTCATCCTGCTGCTGGACCGCGGCCCGTCTAGCTGCAGTGTCTTGCAGATTCTGCAGCTGTGTAGTTTTCTATCGCTTGTCTGTCCTAATCTAGCCATGCTCTTCTTGTCTGACCGGAAAATGCCCCGCTCCCATTGGTCAATGCGCTGACCGCACCACCCGCTCCTAATTGGGAACTTCCAGTACATTGCTCGCCCGCCACCGCTGAGCACGCCAGTTCGCCGGTCCTGAACATGGCATTTGGCCTCAAGAATGCGGCAGAAAGAGGCAAACGTAACGTATGCTCTTTGATGCGATGCACAAGCAAAAGCAACTTTGACCGTTCCGTCTGGGAATTTGCTTGACCAAAAGCCGCCATCCGCGACCCCGCCCGAGTGCCCCTCCGATCGCGAACGAAGACCGCTTTTGGTCGCGGTGAGTCAAATCCACCTCGGACTCAGGAGACAGTCAGTCAAACAATCACAAACAAGTATCTAGGAGATAGATGGCTACTGTACATCCTATGACTCTCCAATTCTGCTCTAACCCGATCGGCCCGCCCCGCCCTTGTTCAGCGACCTCAGATAGGCGACCCATCAATGATTGCCCCTCCTCCTCTTCCACTCCTTGGTCTGGCTGCGGCAGAGGGGCAGCGGTGCATCGGTGCAGCTGACTGTGCAGTCATAGGCCTTAGCTCAACAATCTAACGATTATAGTAGATACTACTGCGGCTCTGCAAACGTCACTCATGCCTTGACACCTGCAGGCATGCGGAAATCGGCTGGCTCGCGTCACTTGGCTGTGTCAAATCAAAGTATACAATCAGTTCTTGCCGTCCTGGGCTCGGTCTTTCACTGCGTTTCAAACGGCCTTTTCCAGCCTTCCTCGATGCTTCAGCTGACGACTACATCCGAAATCCGCCTTGTCCCATGCAACCGCACTAAGGAACTCCAACGCCCGAGATGGACCACGATTTACGTCGATTTGTAACCAAGATGGCTCCACAGCTTCTGTGAACCCCTTAGTAAACGTGTATTTTCCTTCATTTCGAATTTGTCTCAGTTGCCTGTTGGTTAGTGGCTTGTTGCTTGCCACAACACAGACTAACGAATAGGGGACCTCCCAATGCACCTTCAACAGCTATCGATGAGCATGTATGACCCAACGTGCCGGGAAATTTTCCGTCCATGTGGCCTGCTGACGCCTAGTGAAAATAAACTCCCGTTGCTTGGGACCTGGAATTGTCCTACCACACCGACGCGTCTTCAAGGCAGCCGCGCCTCTCCCATTGACATGGGAAGAGTGCCTGTTCCGAGTGACGGCTGCCTCAATCGGCAGAAAATAATTCGAGACCTCTGATAAGCTGGTCTCGATTTTGCCGATTTATCATAACAACATTCGAGGTGGGAGTTCATGCAGTAGAGGATGACTAACACAACCGTCGCTAGGCTGCAGTATGGCAACCACCCTCATACTCAATACAATCCCAACACTTCTACACCTGCTTCCCCTCCCCTTCTTCCTCAAAAAGTGGCCGTATCATGGAACCCTTCCCGTCTCCAACTCCAGTTAATTTCCCGTGCATTTGTCCACCCTTTTGCACCCGATTTTCGGGCGATGCATTGCGTGTCGTGGCAGTGTCCTCAAGGCAGCTGAAACATCCATATCCCCAAGAGGCAATATCATCATCCAAGGTCCTAGGACGCTCTAGAATTTTCACTTCGCGGAATGTAGAAAGGCGGCGAGGCCGAAACTACTGAAATCAGGATCGACAATCTTGGTCTCCGGCTTCGGGACTCGCGGCTACGCTTCTGATCTCTTGAGTTCGGCTCAGCCAGCCTGATGACAATCATGGTATCACTTTCGGATAGTCAGCCGTTAACCGGGTCACTTCATTGAAGTGAGAACATGAGACCTCACTGAATTTCCGGTCAACGGACGAATACTGTCATATAAGGCATTTACTAAGACTGTGGCAAAAAGGAGGCTCTTATTATAATTACATCGTGCTCGGCGGTGTCGATACGAATACTAGAGCGCGGCGGTCATCCCAAAGAGTACTATTTGCGGTAGATATTTATACTGAAAATCGAGAAAGCGTATGGATTTGGCATACGTACTTTGCAATTGGCATCTGCAGAATTTATTCTAGGACGCTTGTTTTGCGATGCATCCATTTCTTGCCTGTTCTGGTCTTCCTTTGGTCTCTTTTGACCTCCTTTGGCCCTTAGCACGTAGGCAACCGGTGTGCATTTAATCAGCTTTCGCTGTTGCTTACTCTTGGTGCTCTGCACGTGTCCATCAGCTCGCATCTACTTCCCCACAGCTGCTGCGTTTCTTACACTGACTTCATACTTGGCTCTCACTCATCCTGGCCATTGTCAAGTTTTGTTCTCTCACCGAAGTCCTTTCACCGTCGTCGTTGATTTTCTTGTTCCTATTCGACAGCCCGCTTAAAAGCGTAGCGCGTTGCACTCCACCACACCACATAACAGTCCCCCAACCCACCTATACTCCAACCAACACCACAACTTTCAATCGAATTCTCAACTCCTCTTCTCCTTCTCCTCAGCTCGATTGCTTCTATCGCATCGAGCGCACGTGAGGCTGAGACACCTGACCTCGCGCTCTCGCACACATAATCAGCCTTAGGACCATCCCAGTTTAGCGCGCGATCCGTGCTCCCCAGCTTGTCAAACCTCACACCGCTTTTCACACTTTGCGAGCCGCAACACATATTCTGCGAACTGCAGCTCTTTTCTTCCTCAATTCTTCTTTCTTCCTCCTGCAACTTTCCAATTCTCCGGCCCTCTTGCGTTCCATTCATTTCCCACCTTAATTTGCAGGATATGCCACCTCGAAGCGTCTGTCTCAATGTGTTTACGACTAGTCTTGGCGACAGGAATGAGGCGGTGACGGACCGAAGTGAGAAGCTGGGAGATGGAAAGAGCGAAATTGACTCTCGACATGAAGGCATGGAGAGGAGGGATAGTGCGCAGAGCTGCTCGGATGGTGAGTTTGTCATTTCAATATTGTTTCGTGTTTCTCTGTTGTGTGTTATTGTTGCACCCGCTTCTGGACTACCTTGGATATGGGATATGTCGAATTTTTTTTCTTTTGGCTAATACCGGATCTGCAGTGTCCATCGCCGCAACACCTTCCACGGAAGCAACCTTCAATCCCTTGAGCGCCCCTACAGCTCGCTCTTCTACTCTCCAACACATGGCTTCCGTTGAATCCATGAGGTCTTCTTCTTTTCTTCCAAAACGTATGTTATGCACCTCCATGCAAGCGCCTGCACTACCCCAACCCTAATCCATCCACCCCTGCGCACGAACCCAACGCTGTGGATATGCGATCCACATTAGGCGTGCCCATTCCATCTCAACATTATTGCTGTTGTTGTAATTCCTCATAGGCATGATCATCAGGTCATCCTATCTCTTCTAATCTCTATTCACCATTACCTCACCTCAAAATGAAAATGACCCGAAATAGAAAACTCCTTGAGCTAACATTGAATGCAAAGCCTGCGCAACATGCTCTGGCCAGCCCGCAAAACTCCGCTGCTCTCGCTGCAAAATCGCTCATTATTGCGACCGGACGTGCCAGAAGTCTGACTGGAAACGTCACAGGAACGAGTGCGAGGCTCCAGCCGTCACCCTCGGCTTTTCTGCGCCGGTCACGCCCAATGTTTCGACGCCTGCCAGCCCAATCAATGAGTCTTGAGGCAATAGCATGAGCAAGTGCAAGAGCATGGGCCCCGGAAAGTCCCGCATCTGTAGAGCGGACGCCAAAGTTGGGGATGTGCATTGAATTGATCGTGTACATATGCGCAAAAGAGCAGCGAAGAAGCAAGCAAAATGGTGAATATCCCAAACACGATATGTGCATTTTGCGTAGAAAAAAAAGGCAGAAGAAAATAAGGAACACGAAGGCAGCAGCAGCAGGGAGTATAGAGGACGGAACAGGGACATGTGCATGTAAAAGACAAACGACTGTAACGACAAACCTTCTCCACATACCTTCCATGTATCAAACAAATCCAAACGGCTGGCTTTACGAGGATCAAGGGGCAAATGGCGTTTATTTCAATCTCTCTGGGGCATTCACACTACAGATTAGAATTTTCAAACATCAGGCAATTCAGTTTGCACGTATAAAAGAGATTTACAAGGGAATTTGCATTGGTTTATTATTCTATTTTCACTGGTTTTGCGGGATTGGTTTTGAAAGAGATTGACTGACTGGATTACCGTGGATTGAAACGTCTGGTTTTTAATAAGTTGGCTTTCCTTCTTTCTCATTTCTTGCATACAATGTGCCAATAACAATATATCTCCCCAACTCAAAGAGAGAAGAAATTGACTTAGATATCATTTTCCCGACTCAAATCCTGATCTTCTCTATTCCAGCAACACAACCAACCCTAACCCAAATACTCCACTCCACTCCGCTCCCTTTCTAATAAATCACGATCGTTCGCTTCCACTGGTTCCACGTTGCCCCACCACATGCACATGCGCAGTTTCTCACACCGACGTTAACGCCCACGCCAGCGCCCACGCCAACCAAACGTCCTCGGAACCTTGCCGGCCCTACTTCGTACCTATAATAGCGCCGGTGCGGTGCGGTGCACACGGTCAACGGCTGGGCAGGCAAGCGAAGCGAGTGGAGTGGAGAGCGGTGGGACCTGACATATTTCTCTGGAACCTACATCTACAGGAGCGGTGAAGCAATAAAGGCTAAGGTTTAAAGTATATTGGGACACGTGGGGATCGGACAATCGTTCGTTTAGAACCAGGGGGAGTTATTCTTTTTCTTTTTCTTTTTTTCGGGCCTGTTTATTTGAAGGGTCCGCAGTTTTTGATTGGTGGGTGGAGGAAATAGGTTTGTTGGGAGGGGCGTGTTGGGGCGGTATGTGTTTAGTTATGCAGGTACACGTTTGTGTTTATGCTTTGGGGATAGTGTGATGGGTGAGGAAGGTTTGGAGATGAGGGTTGTGGGTAGAGAAGAGTAAAAAGGTTGTCGTTGCGGAGAGATTGTTTGATTCCTTTTCCATTTTTGTACTTTATGTGCTGGAATTGAGGGGTTTGTACATGAGATCAGGAGGGGGGTGAGAATCTGTCGAGACGGTACCATGGAATGGGAGGAAAGTTTCGTGGATGATGGGCGGTGTGGTGGGGATTTTCTTTTAGCGGACCGATAGTATAATCAAGTAGATGCGTCAATGGCCACGACTGATAAGATGAGGAGGAACATTGTGAAGTGCGAGATTGGGAAGCCGTAATTTATTGGTTGATTATGTGGGTTTACAACGATGGGCTGGGTTTCTGTATTTTTTTTTTTTGGTTCGATAGTTTTTTCGCACTTGATAACGGGAGATATAGAAATAAATTACCAACCTAAACTCGTTGCGCCGAGATGCAAATTCGTAAGGAATCGATCTGGGTTATACCAAGTAATTGAATTAAGTAAAAAGAACCGTGATTTCCTTGCGCCATCGCCTCAATACCCCATTTCCTGATTCCTCCAACACTATATCTCATTATCCTCCCAAAAAGATTCAATGTCAAAATACTAAATCGGCTAGTCCATATTTGCCTGATAGGATGGAAGAGACCGGTCTACAAGTGTTTCATTCTTCTAGACAGCAGCCTCGGCCTCGTTTAATCGCTCCTCATCAGCCGTAGTCGGCTCGCCCTGCCTATCCAGCAATGGAGCGTATCCATGTCGAGAGTGCGAATTGATATTGATGCCCATCTGGAAAGGCTGGAACTGGCATTGCGGGCAGGATGAGGGATAGCTCATGCCAGGTTGAAGTGTCTCAAAGAGTTGTTTTCCAGTGAAATAGCAATGGATGGCACTATCGAGTAACGTTAGTTGATATACTTTAATCTAAAAACAATTCCCTTTGGGCAGAGAAAGAGAAAGACAATATCGACTTACAAGTTTATAATGAGGAAGTTAGACCCGTAGGCACCGATCATAATCATCGCCCTATTCCAACCCCCGGGCAAAAACACCCATGTCAAAATCAAACAAACAAGCAACCCAATCCCAAGCAACAAATCAAACACCAGGTGGATCGGTGTGCCGGAGAGCCCTGAATTCTGGCATCCACATTTCTTCTCATTGGCAAGCAACAACAGACTAAAAGCCGATGAGAAGAAGAGTGGCAGGATACCGATAGCGGGATTCACTCGACGGGAGGCTATTCCCTGGATGAGGAGGATAATGAATGCTGGGGGAAATGTCACGACGGATATGGCGCGGAGGGAGTGCGAGAGGGATTTCGCGATGATTTTGACGTTGAGGACGGGGCCGGCCATTTTGATGGAGGGAGCGTTGGCTAGGTGGTAGAAGGGTATTGCGGTCATATACTCGGAAGGCAAGATGGAAAAGGGAGAGAAATAGAGAACAAAACGATGGATGTACTGACTGCAAAGATGCGTGGTCTCTACAGATAAATACACTGATAAACCGAAACATCCGCAAGGCAGCAGGCTTACCAAATGGTAGTTTGCGGCCTCCCAGGAGGCTTAGTCCCGGCGCGGGGTCCCTCAAAAGCTTATTTCTATGGACCTAAAAAGAACAAGTTGCTTCGAATGAGACATTTCGCTGGAGGCGGGGAAAATGAAGGCTGTGAGTGGTGATATAAGTGGTTGATGGGGTTGTACTAGACGATCCTGTGGGGGGCCTGAGGCGGTGCACATTGACGACGACAACGACTGGAAGGCTTTCTCGGGTGCACACGCCATGTGTCGTTCTGTGCCTGGATCTCGCAAGGTTGCCTTCTCTGCTTTTTATCTTATTCTTGAGAAGATGTTCGGGAAGAGGATGGTGAGATTCATGCGTTGGAGTTACAAAGGGTCTTGTGTGAGGCGGAGGGTGGCATGTGGCGATGTAAGCCGACTATCGTTTAATCTGCTTTGGGCCCTGTCGTGCTTTTCAACTTGACTTTACACGCTTAACAAAGCTCTTCTTTAACAATCTGTAATCTCTTTGGTCTGACAATTTCCACGATGAGACAGCCATGCGATACTGCCAAAATAAGAACCGAAGCAAGCCCAACCTTTCAACAAGCTAACCTCGGTTGCGCCCATGTGCCACCATCTAGAAGGCAGCTCACCATCGGAAATGCGTTACAAGTCTATTATCTCTATTGACGCATCAACATAACACCCAAACTCTCATCAACTTATCTGAAATCTTACTCCGTCCTCCGCACGATTCCATCTTGCCCTCTGATTTCTCCGTCTAACAAAATCTCATGCCCATCGCCTTCCCTAACCGCTCTTCCAGCAACCCAACCCACAATTGCCACCCCAGCGAGACACCACCACGCCAATCCTACAATCCCAATATCCAAGCCTTTTCCAAAAACCCACCCAAACATGATTGGACCAAACGTTCTCGTAAGGCTAGACACCGATTGTCCAAGGCCATGCACGGTACCCAACACAGACGGATGCGGACAGCAATTGTTGATGAGAATAGTGTTGCATGGCAAGGCGAAAGTCCTTGCAAGGACTTGAACAAAGAGAACCAAGACAAGAGCAATCCATATGTAAGGACCAGACACGCCGTCAGGAGGTGGCCCCCAGCTCGGGACACGACTCAGGAATGGAACCAACAAATATGCGATTGGAAAGAATATGAGGAATATACGCAGGCTTGTGGCGGTGCCCAGACGGTGAGAAAGTCGCGGGTACAAAAAGAGTTGTAAGGCTATTCCGATAACGCCGAGAATTGCAAGGACTACGCCAATACGCGGAGGCGGCAGCGCTAGACCGCCTGTAAAGTGGAAAAAACCGTGAGGTTTGTAGCCCGGCGGATATGGATCTGAGGGATCGTAGCGTGGAGTGGAGAGATAGGTAAACCAGAGAGAGTTAAACGTCCCAACATGCATAGCAAGTAAGCCATGTGAGAAAAGCGTGACGCTGACGTTGTGCGTCCATATCCGCCGGAAAGGTAGTTTGTGGCGAAACGTCGGACCGTGGTCTTCATTTGGGATTGATGAATCAAAGCCAGCCGAGACAGGCGTATTTTGTAGCTCCAAGTTGGCAGCAGCAGCCCATTCGTCTTCTGGTATGGCTGTGTATCCATCGGCTGGCGCGACCTTTTGGCGGAAAATGTGTCGCTGGATCCAGCGGCCGATACGGAGTCCGTAGTCTGTTTTGTGCTTGCAAAGTTCGCTGGTTTCTTCGAGGAATAGGAAAATAGATAGACTGGATATAAATAGGAAGACAGCGCTCATGAGATTAGGCAGGGCGTATGGATATTTCATCATCCACTGAACGCCAGTTTTACCTCCAATCAGAGAGTCTGGACCGAATATCGAAGGATAACTCCCAACCGGATCAGCAAGCAAGCCGCCTGTTCGTGTCAGCATTGTGTCTTATCAACTACTGGGGAAGAAAAGGCTTACCTAAAATAGGACCAATGATCACTCCAATATTGAATGTCATAGGCAAGATAATAAACGCTCTACTCTGATACTTTTTCTCCTTGATGATCTCGCTAATCATCGTCCTCATGACTCCAATATTCCCATTCAACACACCTCCGAGAGCTCGAAATGCCACGGCCATGGGAAAATTATATGAGAAGCCAAACCCAATGACACTCAACATTGTCCCTAGCAGACCAATAAAAATGACTCTCTTTCTACCGCCATGCTCCGAGTCAGCAAAACGACCCCATAAAATGGCGGTAAGGAATTGCGCTCCAGGAAATGCTGCATGGATAATGCCGACTTGGTATGAAATGGTAGATTCCGGCAAAGAAGGGTTGAAGGATTGGAGTTGGTAGAAAAGATAGGAACCTAGAGATGTTTGAGTCAAGGGCTCGGATAAGCGTGCCAAAGTCAATACAAGCAACTGGTCCTTTCGTGGTAGTGCGCGCCATGATACGGGCTTCTCTTTGGTAGCTTCCGCTTCCTCAGTATCGTCGACATGGGGTAGAGCAGCGGCAGCTGCTACGTTCGTCTCTATGACAAGATTCTGTGGGCGTCGATTTCGACTTGGGCTAACATCGGTCCCTTCATTGTCGCTATCGTTACTTTGATTCGAATATACGGTTCTGCTACCTTCTTGGTGGGATACACCCGTTTGTTCCGTTGACTCTTCAGAATAATTCCCCAGATGACTCAGGTCGCGCTCTAACAAGGCACCAGTATCGGAGTTCTCATCTGACGCACTCGGCCGGGAAGAATCCTTGCCATCCCCCAAAAACGCACTCATCAGTAATCCTAGCCCCAAGAAAATCCAAGCCGACTACAAACCGTCGACCCAGAAGCAAAGCCGGAAAAAGATAAGAAAAGAATGTAAGAAGTCATCGGAGAAAAGAGCGAACTGCGCGAGAAAGAAAGAGAAGACTACCGGCCGGGAATAGCGTCCTTGTTGCTGACTAGGTTCAGCTTGCAGCATTTGTAAAAGATTTCATTGGTGTTTGATGGCGTTAGCTTCTGTTCACCTGCAGCATCGGTCTTGAAGATACCGATGGGGCCGGAGTGGGCTAGACTCGAGAATGGAAGGTGAACGCCACAGTGGCGACGGGTGGACGCAGGTTAGATTTTTGATGAACAGGAAGATGGTCTTCGCATACCATGTTGTTTAATGGGAGGAGAATGGTCTATGTTTGGCAGTGAGCTGGTGATGATGATGTGGAGGAGCGTGATGAGAAATACGCTTCCAGTGGTTCAACGCACTTTCTGTTATGAAACATTTAAAGTATAAAGATCTAATGACGAGGATAAAAACAATGGCCCTTTGGCCTAAATAGTTCATCCCAGTGAATTTGGTCTTATCGGTGGGCATAAATTCATATTAATATGATATCGTGCCTGACCGCTCTTTCTACGGCCTCTACGACATTGTCATCAAACATCATGCTCGTTCCAATCCTCATGTACCGCTCCATTTCGTTGCCTTTCTCTTCCTTAGCACCGCATGTAATATTACCGACTGTTTGATTTAGGATATCATCATACTGGACCTGTGAATCATCAGTGGCGCGCCTTACAATAATACCATGTATGTGTCTTATGTTATTCATCCCCGTTGGTTTTCCGTCATTAAATCTTCACTATAGGCAGAAACCATCCGCTACCCACAGCATAATCATCCAGACTGTCGCAAGGAAAGCGAGTATGAGAAAAGGTCAGGTCGAGGTCAGGCAAATGGAATTTAGTCTAATCACTCTCAGGGGCGGAGTCCTATTTCAAATAGATGAGAGGCGCCTTCAAGATGAGTTCAGCATGCCGAAGCTGACCAAACGGATTGCCAGGCTCTCTAGGGACAACATTGTACGATTGTACAACGGCGAAGTAAATCAACGAGTTTTCCCGAATCCTCAAGGCAGGCATAAACGGTCTCAGTAGAGCATCAGTAGCCGCCCAACTCCAGTTAGGCGCCCGATAAAACCCCTTTTGACGCTTTGGACGTGATTAGGGCTCTGCATTTTCACGAACATACCATAGTAACCCAATCGGCAGCTCATGTTCAAAGAATCCAGCAATGTATTTCGAGCTATAGAAGACCTTAGCCATATGTATCGCAATTCTAGAGAAAGCAACGAACTTATCTTCATCAACATGTGTAAGAAAGCACTCGCCATACACATGTACAAGACTAAGCCAGTTTCCCCAATTTTCTCGGTCGACGGGGTTATTAAAGTTGAAAGTTCCACTAGTTTCACTACTTGTTGCTGGTAACTGGAAGGGGCCTCGGAACCAACATACATCCGCAATACCGGACGGGAATGTCTCGCAGATGTGTTGGCCATGAGTTTGACAACATTCCCAGAAGATTTGTTGGGTCCGAGTGTTAGGATGCGGGAGGATAGCATGCGCTCTTGGAGCAACCAGGCTCGCGACGCGATTGGAGCGTTGCGATGGCCGCGGATACTGTGGTCCCTGGCAATGAGAAAGTGTGGCTCAAAGTTTCCTTGATCTTCTGTCTCAGCAGACAATGGCCAGTTGATAGCAACTGCTTGGACATTTCTGGGATTCCGCTCTCTGAAACAAGATTCTGTGGCGCTTGATGCTGCAGCTGTTGCGATTGTAACGGCACTGTTCTCGTAGATGGACATCATGATATGTACGTGGCCAGCCCAGTTCTCGCCGCTATCCGGACCCGATTGGATGATGCACAAGGAGTCGATCCACAGGTAGCGGATTCCGAGCCAGCGGCATACTTGCATGACGTTCTTGAAGTTTTCCGGCAAATCATCTTGTGGGATACCGTGCTGAATGAAGTCAATGATGTTTGAAGTGGTGAGGGTTGTGAAGGATGGTGCTGGACCCCAGCAGTGGCTCAAGGCAGCGTACTTCTCGTATGGAATGCCGTCTTTCAGCACAAGTCGAGGTAACTGGGAGGAGACGTCAATCATACGTGGAGGAAGCCAATTTTCTAAGGGCTGGGGACACTTAGAGTGCATTTCTTGACATTCGCAGTACCATGATCGAGCAAGGTTGCCAACGTCAGATGCTCTCGTTGTCGATGGGATTTGGCGATACAGTTTGTGTATAGCGCGTAATTGCCTTTTATCTTTTTCTTGGAATTCAAAGCCGTAGTTTTCCTTGTCCCGGGAGGCAGGTATAATTGCATATCGCCACGAGAAAACTGAGAATATACTTCGGAATGGTCCGCGGACAACAATATGCATGGTCCATGGCTGTTGCGGCTCTTGTTTTACTGGGGGACTGAGCCAATATGTCAACCATGGTGCATCTAGCTGAAGATCCCGAAGACCTTTTAGCCCTTTCTCTAGTACCATCTGACCAAAGATGTTGTTATAGACATAGCAACCGTGTTCTGCTGCCGCTTGGAGGTCTGGAAGGGTGTTGTGGTGAGGGTGAGCACGCCGATCATGGCAGTCCTCTAGCATACGGGCACATGTCTCGCACAACATGACTGGTATACTCGAGAGATGATGAATGACCTTTGAAAATACATGCCAAATCTGGAACGATTACGTGAACAAACTCGAGAAACGGTGAGATTGAGAAGGCTACATTGCACAGCCCCAAGTGTTTAGCCCTAGGTACCCCGCCCCGTATAAGGAAAAAGGAAGATTAGGAATCAACAGGGGTATGAAAAGCCATGAATGATCGATAGCAAACCGTTTCCACTTATTTGGCGTAGGAATCATAAGGAATTTGATTTGAGTTTTTGGAAAGGCTTTTGCATTGTGGAAGAATGGAGACAAAGTGGTGTGGGCGAATACACACTCAAGCAACGGCTTTGATCCTCAACCTCAGCTCTTGAAACCTAGAAGGTCCATTTCAACAACAGAGGATAACACAACAAATGAAGTTTGTGGATATAGAATAATTACTTGTAGGATCAAGTCGTTTGATAAACGCTTGCAAGTCATGACGCAATTCCAAATCCCAATCAGCCAAAGTGTGGCGCAAGCTCTCCTCCCCGCCGCCACCCCGCCAGCTCAAGCTTTAACATCTCAAATCACTGAAACTCCCGACTTCTTCCTCTCTGTTGCTCTCTCAACATAGCCGGCCGCACATATATAAAGACCTCTTGATGCGCTTCCTCCCCGTACCAACCCTCATCCGCGCCCTACACACATTCACAAACACCACCAGCGTTTTCCTCAGAGCGTACCCCGCCAACAGCCTCGGTCGCATCTACAACACACCGCAACACATAACCGTTCTCCGTTCTATGTCCAACATTCCCTTCATCGGAGCACTCTTTGGCTCAAGCGCAAAAACCATGGCAGATGACACCCAGTATCCCGTACAGAAGACAGAGGGCGAATGGCAGGCTCAGTTGAGTCCTGGTAAGTCCACCCCGCATGAACTACCACACAACAGCAATTCTGACCCAATGCAACAGAACAATTCCGCATCCTCCGCAAAAAAGGTACCGAGATGGCCGGCACCGGCAAATACGATAAACACTACCCTACCGAGGGAGCCTACAACTGCGCTGGATGCGATGCACCTCTTTACAAAGCGAACCACAAGTTCAACAGCGGATGCGGATGGCCCGCTTTCTGGGACGCGGTGCCCGGTGCTGTGGGACAGCGCCCCGATCCTAGCTTAGGCATGATGCGTATAGAGATTGTGTGCAATAATTGCGGAGGACACTTGGGACATATTTTCAAGGGCGAGCGTTTTGGGAATCCGAAGGATGAGCGACATTGTGTGAATAGTGTTAGTATCAATTTTAGCCCCGAGAAGAAGGAGGGGGAATGACTAGTTCGGAATGGAGATTCAAAAGGAAAGAAAGGTGCTGAAAAGCTGTAACATTATGTGTCGAAGAGACACAAGCAATGATTGAATGACTGAGTGTAGAAGTAGTAGTTGTAGGCGTAGATTATCTGAGTTGAATGTCGTAAATCAAATAGTTATCTTGGGTATTAAGTATCTATCCAACTTCATGTCCCCAGCACAACCATAGTCCTTCTTAGTATCTCACTTATATTTCACAAGAACTCGCTCAAAGTAAAAGAAGAAAAAACCTCAAATTTTGCCATCCGAAGCAGTTGAAACGAAGTCGTTTTCAAGGGGTTCCCAGGCAACATGAGTGTCGGCCTCTTGGACCTCTTCAAAGCTATTTAAGAAGAGACTATCGGTATTATCATCCTCCTCGTCATTATCATCTTTGTTATCTTCGTCATCGTTGTAGAATTTGACTTTGATTGTACTTTTGCTAATCTCTTGGCCAGTGAGTCGAATCTTCTTTCTGGCTGGTTCGTAGTTATGCGCCCCTTCACAATCTAGTAAAAGCGCTTAAACCCTGGGTATTAAGAAATCATTCCCCAAAAATCAAAACCCCATGAGAATATTCAGACCCGAAAACAGTTGTCGGCCATGATGCAGGTGTTGACGACCTTGAGGAATCATCGCCGTGGGAGCAGCGGAAGCAGGAACGAAAACACCATACCCGAACGGCGAACATACATTGTTGTTCGCATCGTGATTGTCTTTGAACGCCCGATATAATTGCGCTCATCATCACAAGAGCTCAGAAACCAAGATAATACCACAGATCTAGGTCGAAATCGCTTCCCAAGTACACCCGTCTTGGCGTGTCTAAAAGGATCGATAATCTCTTGTAAAGGTTCAAAGTCCAAGAATATCTTTGCCGAGAGACCTTGCGACCTAAGTCGCTGCACAGCTGGGTGCTCTAGGAGGGTTCGGGATGCTTGCCGGGCTTGCAGCTAAGTCAAATTGTTTGGGCTCGTCTATGTTTATGTTGATGTTGATGTATATATCCATGCTCATTTTGATATCGATATCCATGTTGAATTCAATGTACATGTTCATGTTAATGTCCATCTTCATGTCCAGGTATAGCGTATATTGCGTGGGAAAGACGCGCCGATTTTAAGTTGCGGTGGTGAATAGTTACTGATAAGTAGCTCGAGAAGGTCTTTTTATACGCTGAGGCTTGACTTTGGGCTAGACTGTAAGCCCATAGTCGCCCTTGCCCATTGTGAACCGTGCGAATTTTAATCATTATTTGCAAACTTATGCATGAACCGCCGCGCCAGACTTACTCAGTAAAGAGCTCATCGTGTACGATTTCATTTTGGGTCTTGAGTGTTTTGTTGATTTGTTTTCGCTCCTACTAATGAGATGCGTGTTGTCGTGGACTTTTTAAGAGTTTCGATGAGTGAATGAGGTGATGTAATGGCTGTGCTTCGAAGTTTGTTCGGAAGTTATGTAGTTCGTGCATTAAGGACTCATTATAGTTTCTGGAGATAATGAAGACGCCGTATAATACTGTGAGAGATGTACGTATAGCTGTGCGTGTCGTCCAGATCTTGAGTTGAAGATGAAATGAGTGTCATTTGCTATTAAGCCATTGTGAGAGCCCCGATTGTAGAAAGAGATGCTCGAGCCAACCAAGAATAGCCCGATGCTTGAGACCCCAAAGTGGATGAAGGCGAGCCTCTGAAGCAGATGAAACCGATTTCTGTCCTAGATTCAGTATTCGTACCCTGGAGTGGATACATTCGGCAGTTTTCGGTTGATTTGGTCGAAGTCGACATGGATGTAGTGCAGCTCGTACATTAGGAATTCGGTTTGGTTTCCGATTCCGAAGAAAAATTCTATAACACATGGAGAAATGTACGTGTAGTCGTGTATGTTCTTCAAATCCATGTTGCTCTGATGATTGGGGGAGCAAGGTACTCGAAAATGTTCACCTCAAAATGGTTCTTATGATTTATAGGGTGATCTCAACACCTCGATATGCTGACAAATATGTTTGAGTCTTAAATCGGACGTTGGCCGCCACTCGAAAGTCGCTAAGAAATGGAGAAAGTGGTTTGCGATGATAACTGAGTCATTCTGGCGCATGGTATCAGAGAGAAGCCAGAAAACTCCAGTAGCAACCTAATACGGGTGTCGTCCGAATGGTTTCCACAGATCGTACAGACGAAAGATAAGCTATTCGCCAAAAGATCTCTCGTTCAGAGTATTGAATCATACTATATGTGCTTTCTGAAAATCATATGCATTTAATTCCGTTCGAAATGTCTTTTATCGAGAACGTCGTGGAAAAGTTGTCGGTCTGGGGAAAGCCTTGGAAAGTTTGGTGGGCACCGAGAGTAGTAGATTTTGATTGCCGTGTATGTATGTTCCAGACTCGCTCAGCACTACACTGATTTGATCGCATTTAACAATTCGCCCAGACAGTCGTTAAGATTCTTTTGTTTGGAGTGAAACCTTGGAGAGTTTGGCGGCCGCCTATGTAGTGGATTTTGATAGCCATATAGGTGTATATTTGCTTAATAGTTTATTTATTTGATACTATTCGACAGGCCTTTGCCCGGAAAATTGTTGAGATAATATTATCTGATAAGAAGCCTCGGTGATGCCGTTGGTACGGAGTAGTGGAGTTGAATGAGGCCATATGTGCAAATGGACCCATTGAGCTGATCTTTACTGAGACAGTGGTTGAGAGGCTTCAGTTATGGAAATAGTCTAGGAGGGATTGGAGGACGTCGGGAACAGTGATATTTGGTTCGTTGTGGGTGAATTTTTTTGCTCAAGGGTTGATCATCTCGGTTGAATTATTGGGCGCCGGCAGCAGTGAATTTTGACTGCGGTGGGGGTGGAAAGCGGCTCCGACGCGAGATATGGCACCAAATTTGATGCAGTCATCGAAGAGAAGTCGAAGATAGAGTAATTATGATCGAAAATTCCAAAGGAAATATAAAATGGTCTGAGAAAGGCTTTGAAGACGTAGTCGATCTAATTTGATTTATGAAGCAGTTCGTTCAGAGGTCCCTCAATCATCATGCCAGAATCCAATATGTAACAATAGGAAAATTAAAAAGAAAATACTGGTTTCCTTGGTATTGGGCGGTGCGTTATGGTCATAGGTGAAGCCTTATAGAGACTCAGGAGATAGTCGGGCTCTCGGGTGAGTGTTGTTCGAATTCGAAGTGATATCGTGTTTCGAGATGTTTTCAATGAAGTTGACTCGAATAGAAAATTCGCTTTCGCCCACGATCAATGTCTCTTCCTGCGCCGCAGATAGATCCACTTCCCCGTGTATCTGCCGCGTCGCTGAGAGGCTACTGCTTTGAGGGGGGAGCATTGGAGCCGGCATTCCTTCCAGTAGAGTCATCTACCATAGACTCATCTAGCCATATTAGTATTTTAAGATATTTTGTTACTAGGATAGCAGCATACCTTGATTGATGAGTCGTTTTTCGACCGCCTCGCTATCCATGTCTGTCATCTCGACATTGATGTAGACATGGAGTAGAGAGACAGCTTAGCCATGTAATCCGTAAGGATTTCGAAGGCCACCTCGTCCTTTCATGCTTTAGTACGAAGATCAAAACACCGTAGCGCTTGTACTCACATCGTGTTGTGTAAGTCGCTCGGCTTGAGTAGGATATCTAGCCTTCCTGGGAGAAATATCTTTTCGGCCTGAAGTGATCCTGGATCATGCCTTTCTTCATTGGGTTATTGATATTGATGCTGTCCGTAAGCCCGCGACGCCTGGTGTCCCGACAGGCACTCGTGTCTGCTCTCAAAATTTCGTTCTCTCTGCAATAGATTCGGTTTCGAAGGCTTGAGATACTCTCATACCTCTTCATAAAGACCGGAAGCTGAACATGCTGGAATTGGTAGATTGTGACAATTGGAGAGAGATCGACGACTGTGGTCTGGTAGGAGAGATTGTGTCCTGGTTGTACACTGAAGTTGGGGAGGTTGTTGGGTTGTTGATACAAGCTCTGTGGGAACAAAATCATAGGGGGTTTATATCTTAGGATAGCTGTGGGAGCGAAAGTCCGCTACTAGGGCCCACGTGGCCGCTAGGACCACCCGCCAGTAGATGAGAGTGAAAGTAAATGTGAAAATGAGAGTGAAAGACGTCATAGTATGCGAGGTCTTCCAGTTTCAGTGAAAGTAGGCTCTTCAGAGTTTTTTAACAATGGCTAAGACCAATTGTAACTACTCCCCAAGTATACAGCAAGCAGAGATGGATGGCAGATAGCTGGTCGCATCCACTGTTGATACCTATTGAGCATCACCAAATTCTATAGAGAGATATAATCTTAAGAGTCATACATCCTGATTGGAAATGAACGTCCTTCACTCCAAGCGTACCTTCCATCATGCCTTGGTATCTCTAGTCACAGCAGAGGCCGCACTGGTCTGTCATGTGCGTTGTAGCACGTGAACAGCGCAGTTGACAACCACCACTGGATCTTCGTACGAATAGTTGTCGTGTCTAAAGCCACAATTCTCTCGCTTCCTTGTTTGGTATCGCGTTAGACAGTGGCAATGATGGAACTCTAAGTCAGAGGCAATTTAGCCTTATCGGGATTTCCTGTCTTATCTCCGGCGCTCTGTAAGCTCCGGCAACAAGACCCCACATCTTTTATCACATGGAGTTTCACTTCTCATCTTCTTCGGACCTGCATTCCACAACAGTACAATAGTCTTTGCATGACAAAATCATGACAGAGCTTCTTGATCTATGCTACGACGTGTTGATCCACATTCTAGAAGAGATTAACCCTGAGGATTTGGCGTCATGTGCACAGACATCATGGGCATTCAATAATTTCGTGACGAAGAACACAAGGTTATATAAGGCTCATTACCTGAAGCATTTCGTATGTTCTTCATCTCAAGTGTTTCAAATCGTTTTCTAAAGGGCGTATAGGATGATCCACGACAAAGGTCATCAGATCCTGAGCCGGAATGGGTACCAGAGCTCCAGAAGGCTATTCGATGTCGAAAGGTTCTCCAGTCGGCCGATAACGATCTTAAAGTACGTTTTGGAATAATCATTTTTTGTTCATTTCCCCTAATGATTCGTGTTTAGAGAGAAGAGTTCGAATTCGTTGTATCGACAGTGGAAAACCTTCTGGGGACAGCATCTGAAAAGAGCGGGGTATCCCGGAATCGATCGGAACTTGCTCAAATGTTTGATTCCATCTCTCAAAACCACGATGCGTTCATGTGCCGGTCATCATTATATGAGCGCGCTGGGACCGAATACCAGAAGCCTGCCAGTGACGAGGAGAGCCGCCAACTGAGCGCTAAACTGCACTGTCTCTTCGGGATACCATCATCAACAATCGGAAGGCGCGTTCTTTCCACACATCCTTATGCAAGATCGCGTGTCTATGACCTACGAAAATATACCGAAAATACGAGATGGGGCCCCTTCCGTGAAGATGGTAGCATGAGAGTTGATTGGGAGATGATTGAGAGTATCATGGTCATTCTTGGATATAATTCAGGACTATGCTGTCGAAGGTTCTTGCACCGGTTCAGGCCTCCGTGGACAGAACCCTTCGAAGGAATAGTCAAAGATCGTAAAGCCATCCTACCCAGTTATCCGCCGTCGTTACAATTAGAACCAGGCCTTCCACTTGATCTCAAGGATCCATATGGCATTTCGGGAATTTGGTCAAGGGTTAGTTGTCGCCACATTCAATTCATCATTCATGCTAACTATATCAGATTGTGTGTTTTCTAGGTATGAAGAAACGCGAAACATTTGACAAGACTTGATTAACAAACGCAGATTATAATGACCTTTACAACTTCAATTTTGGCAGTGACTCCCTCCGAGTTCCATTAGATAAACCAAGGGGACCAAATACGGACGAAGAAGCAATAAGACACATAATGATGAGCTTGAAGGTAATATCCATTGAATCCCCTGGTCGATTCGACAGCCCGAATCTACCGGTCGTTCATTTCGGCGGAAAAGCGCGATCTATCGACGCATCATGGGACCCAAACGCGAACTCAAGAATTCGAGGTAAATCGAGGAATTTTTCTATCATGGAAAAAGCTAACTTTACAAGGCACCGTTCGTTTGACCCCAGAAGGCGAGGTGAGGTGGACTACGATCTCAATCTTCTATGGGTAAGTCCGGCTCCGAGATGATTGTGTCACAGGATATTAACTGATTGATAGCAGTGGGGAGGAGAGATGGCGCAGTGAAGGTGTTCAAGTTGGTGGACCGCGGTCAAAGCGAGGTGTTATCGGTACGTGGTTTGACAAAGACTATGATCCTCACGGACCGGCTGGACCCACGGCGTTCTGGAAAGTGTGCGACAAAACAGTGAGCGAAAGCGAAGATGAAACCGAGAGTGATTCTGAGGGATTAGTTTGGTAGAAATCGAGGGAGAGTGATAGATTGAAACGCTTGTACAGTATCTCCTGGGTCGTTTCCTGTGGTTGAAGAACGCGATTTCAGCTCTGTGCTATAAGTTTTGTTTGCCTATAGTTGAATAAACTTTTGTAATGAAGCAATATATATATGTGTGCGCCCCAGAGAACAAAGAGAAAGGATCAGAGAACAGGAAAGGCAAGATTACATAATGACGAGAGAGCTTGTTTTCTCAGACGTTTCCTAATTTGAGCCACCATCCTTTGATGCCTATATATTTGTTTCGATGACTGGGTTGAAAATTTGGTAAACGAAAACTGGGTGAAATATCTCCTCTTCCAAACAAATTACATGCTTGCCAAAATATTTAATTTTGCTACATCGGTACGTCAGCCTGGTGATGACATTCCAAATACTTGAGTCTAGAACAAAAACCTTGATATCCAATGATATCCTATGAAGCAAGCAGAGAGTCACTATGCTTAGCATTCGTAAGATTATAATAATTCTAAAACAAAGAAGCAATTGCCGGATCGCTAGTTTTACTATGATAACACCATTTTCGAGATACAAGCAGGGTTTGGGAGGTTTTGCGGGTATGTTAAAATGAAGTCTAAAGATACTTCTTAGTATCCTTTTTGTATATGTCGATGAATTATGGTTTCTGTGCCCCAAAGTAGCGCGCCATGCAGTCTAGTTTTCAACTGACTTTCTCTTCTAATAATGCAGAGTAGTGATGAGGTGTATATTGCCAAGTCTATGATTAGTGACAAGCTCACATGTTGAAGAAAATATAGACTATAAGCCACAAGACTTCTAACGTCTTTGGTGGCTTCAAAGATATCTTATTGCCCGAGTGAGCCAATGAAATTCACATAATTTTGCTAACTTCTATACTTTAAACTACAGGTAAATTTAGACCGATACAAGGAAGTCTGATGGCTTTAATGACTCAAATCCACATTCTCCGTCCGCCACTCCTTTAGCAATCCAAGCGATCGCTCTGTATGCGGATGATGATCACCCAAAACTCTCCGTCTCTCCTGATAGCATCTATTCATCAACGAGAGTGCCTCCTGCTTGCGGCCATGTAGTTTGAGTGTGAGGGCAAGGTTGTAAATCTCACCAAGAGTGTTTGGGCGCTCTTTTCCAAGTATTTCCTCAAACCTTGCAATTGTTCGTTGTTTCATCGATTCAGCTTCCTCATACCTACCTAGCATAGCTAACACAGTCCCAAGGCCACCCAATCTAGTAATAGTGTCTGGGTGGTCTTTCCAAGCACTTTCTCTGATGCCGTCATTACCCGCTGATACATCACATACGCCTCCTCGTATTTGCCCTGATAACACAGGACGCTTCCTAGGGAACAAACGGATCTAAGTGTGTCTGGGTGGTGTTCGCCTAGAACCTTCTCTCCTCCTTTGAGTGCTCGTCGATGAATAGTCTCTGCCTCTTCGTACTTGCCTAGCTCTCTCAACACAACGCCAAGGGAGTCAAGGCCTTGGAGCACGCTTGGGTTTTCTGCTCCAAGCGCCTTCTCTCTTCCTTCAATTGCTAGTTGATGCATCACTTTCGCCTCGATGTAGTTTCCCTTATCCAATAACAACAGTCCGAGCATACCAACATCTTTAAGTGTGTCTAGGTGGTCCGGTCCAAGCACCTTCTGTCTTGCTGCTAGTCCCCGTCTAATCATTACTTCTGCCTCTTCGTACTTGCCCTGAAAATATAAACTACACCCAAGAAAACTGACAGCTCCCAGCGTGTGTGGGTGATCCCTTTCAAGTTTCTTCTCTCTCGCTTTTAAAACCCGTCGATGCAGTCTCTCGGCCTTTTTGTGTAGACCCTGATTTTGTAAGACAACAGCAAGAAGGTGAAGAGCCCGATTAAGTTCCATGTTACTATCTTCGTCGCCCTGGTATTGGTGTCGATGGTCTCCCACCAGTTTTTGAGCTATCTCTTCTGCAGCTTTGTATCTTCCTTGTTCGATGAGCACACATCCCAACCTATATAACGGCTCGAAAGGTCCCGATGACTCCATAGTGCCAGACATGACCAAGACGCCCATTCGGGAGATCTGACTTCGCAGATATTCTTCCTCGTCTTGTCTATATCGAGGCTGTATATGAGGGTTCATGTAGCTTTCGCCGTTGCTCAGAAATTCAGGATAACTGAAGTTTGGGTTCGAAAGGGCTTGATATGTGAGGACTGGGCTTTGCCCAGTGAATGCGCTGCTTGGGAGCCGAATAAGGCTCGATATTGACAACGCAGGTGATGACATTTGCGAGCTCTTTGTCGCGATGTAGGACGCGCCCGTTAAGAAGACCGAAGCTGCCGGCGAGGGAATAGAGATCAACGCAGGAGAGCCCCGTTCAGAGATCGTATGACAATCTACAGCGGATGGCGTAGCTTCAATGTGTCAATAAGACGTCGTACCTTGAAGGGTTTTTTGCGGACCTACATGCTGTGGGACTGGGGGCAAAGAGTATATTGTCGGGTATTCTCTTTCGATACATATACCGCTCTATCTTTTGTTGTGGCACCTCAATGCCTCGTACCAGGAAAGCAAGCTCGCGCTTGTCAGTGTCGACGAGCTTCCTCTTCTGACGTTTTCTGACGATGGCTTCCATCTCCTTCGGCTTTATGTTCTTGTCTTTTCCCCACTCACTGATCTGTTTTCGGTATTGGGACCCTATCGAGCCTCTGTGTCAGTATTACACTAGTTTGCTTTTGCTTGTTAGATGGAATAGCATACTCAGCCTTAAAACCGAATTCGTCCTCGATCTTCTGTTTTACTACGCGCAACGGCTCTCCTTCTTCAATGTGCAAATGTAAAATGCGCTCCCTATACGGCTCAAAATCCTCCGCATGTAGGGTTGGTGCCTTCCTTTTTCGTGACTTGGGTGGTTGGCCCATTGCCGGTGCGGGCGCTGTAGATGTTGATTGTTGCTGTTCGGCAAGTCGTGAATCAGGCTGTCCATGTGTAGGCAGCGCTGAATACGTATCAAAGGAATATGGATATGCATTGTGTACAGTTGTAGAGTAATCATGTGAGAGCTGAGTCTGGGGGTGAACGCAGACGGTCTCTCCGTGTTGTCAAATCCGTGTGTCTGCTGATCAACGAAATAGTAAGTTGGTAATATAAAATCGCGGTCACCGGTGATAAGGCTATTGTGAACAGACGAGTCTTGGGAGAAGGGGGAATTTTTAATGAAATCTTGAGAGAAGTCAGTTTGAGCTAGATCAGATGTGTCGAACGAAGGATAGTTCATTGCCAGTATCGCTTCGAATGCTGCTTGTTGGAGATAGCAAAAGATATCTAGGCCCAGAGACTGCAACTGCGTTTTGTTTTTGTCCAGGACGAGACAACTGGAAAAGAGGAGGGTGCTCCATCTGGCGGTCAGCGGCAAGGCTCTGGAGATATACTGCTGCGAGAGCGAGACTGAAACATCATTGAAGGCTATTGGATAGAAGACAAAACTACTATTCGCATACGAAGACCCTACAGGACACGCCAGCACCAAAAACGGTTTAGATTACACTCAACATAGATGACGTGGGTACAGCTGCACCAGGTTGCCCCACCCAACTACCCTAATCCCTGAGTTGCACAGAGTGCTTTCTACGCCCTGTTCATTTTACAAAAGTACTATTCCCAGCCACGAGAAGTGGCCTCGCGCTAATGCTGCAGGCTGTGGAGCAAAGCGAACGCGTGGATTTGATACAATGCAAAACTCCTATTCCTTTGCATTGCCTTTTTCACGACACAACACCTAATTCAACGACTGCAATGGCATCACCCAGGGCAACGTTTGCTTGCTTCCATTATCATGACATCTTTCATCAGGAAGGAAAAGCATGCCTATATAGAGCCGAAGTAGACCAGCTCATCTCATGCTCCGCCTGCCTGAATAACATTGGAATCTGTGCATCCGATACGTACACAACGAAAACCATCGTCTCATTTTATAGATGTACCCTTTTTGTAACGTCAAATGAATCATTCTCACAAGCAAAAATCCGATCGCGCCTTCGCTGTTGTCCAGGGTGAGGCGAAGCCGAACATTTGGTCCAGCAATGATATAGAAAGTAGGTTCCCACCGTCTCAATCCATCCCAAACATGATTTACACCTTGATGGGTCGATGTTAATGAAAATTTCTAGCTGAAAATGATGCAGATTTGGGCACGCCAAATCTGCCGGACAAGTTGTCTAATTGGCTCGATGGAATCATAGACGGACGTTTGTCCCCGAACCTTTGTCCACGTCACTATTGTATTTCTAAAAAAAATTATAGAGTTTTTCTGGAATACCGCCGATGATGTACCACTTAGTACAGATCTCAACATATCGGAAGAATGGGGGGGCTCGAAACAAGTTGGGGAAAGCCCCTTGTCCACCATGTCTATCAACTGCTCACAGCTACTGCCGACCGATCAATGGAATGATTATTCACTCACGATGAGCTGTTCCGAACCTCCGTGCAATATTCACGAACCAGGGGCCCTGGGCATGTTCCGGGGATCGGCAGAGCAATCACGCACGTAAGTACGATGACCATCACCCGCCTCCTTACAACTACACAGCTAATCTTTGCGAAGTTCATCGACTTCTAGCCAACTGAATGGCAATACAACAGAGGCGATAAATTACCCACTTCTCACTTCGCCTACAAGCCAGTTCCTAGAAGATCATCCCCCAGATACACAGAGCAAAGAAGAGACAATTTCGAGAACAGCGACCGAAGTGAATCCAGGTAACTCCAAGGCTACAATTGGTTCCATACTCAAGAATGGAGGGTTCATATGTGACAGTGAGGAATGTGCAAACCTTACTTTTGGCCGTCCTACTGAGCTACGACGGCACTACATGACGCATCATGCAGCCAACAAGCCCACATTCTGGTGCCAGGTCTCGTCTTGTCAGCGTAACATGAATAGAGGAGGGAAACCTTTTCCCAGGAAGGACAAGTTGGTGTCGCATATGCGCAGGGTGCATCCTCATATGCAGTAACGAGGCTGGCTGTAGCTTCCAGGGTTTATATTATTTCGGGGGAGGCGGTGGTATAACGGCTTAGGGGTAACTCTACGACTCGAAATCTTCATTGTTGGTGTCTCAAGGTAGCGAGTCCCATATTCACTTATGGTATTGTTTGTCAATAACGAATAATGCTGAACATCTCATGAACCCCGACTGCGATGATACAAGCTTTTCACAAGTCATTTACCTGGCTACTTGGGCGTTCGTCAACGAGCTGCAATCCAGCTTATCGAAGATGTGTAGTCAGAGGTGTTCGAAACCATAACATGCCTCATTCAATCTTATCTAACAAGTTACTAGACTTGAGATCGGCCCAACAAGCCGCATATGCAAGCAGATTCTGAAGCTATAAAAGCAAATCCAGCCCCAGATGGCTTTAAGGGGACTTTCGAACACTTTGTTTATGAGCATCAAGCTTCCGGCTGCGAGTTACGATCCAGATAGTCTCATGATCTAGTCCCGATCTACTCGAAACCCACGTATTTTTCACAAGCTGCCTGCTACTGGCTACCACAGGTACCATAGGTATCTATGGTGGAATTGCGGTGCTAACGCCAGGTAACCGCCCAACCGAGAGACACCAATAATTCGTACGAAAGCGCTCCTAGGTATCAAATAAATGACATCAGATGCCCATGGCCTAGGGAAAATTTAAAGGGAAATTTGAATGGCTGCCCGCTGAAGAGGCCTTGAAAGCAATTGCCCTGCGAGATGGCTGGCGTGCCAAGTCTGACCACGTGACCACCAGTACCTCACATCTCCATACCAGGGACCTGGTTGCAAGCACCATTGTTTCGACGTGCGACCGTTGAGATTATCGGGTTTCTTGTTTCTGGATCACTAATTCGTCATATCATTCGAAGGATTGATGAATTTCCCCCTGCCAGCCACTTTGGTGTCCCAGGCCCAGCCACACCAACCACACGCAGTCGACCCAACCACCCCGCGCACGCACCCCACCATACCTCTACAAAAGTTGCAGCATTCCACATTTCCATCGATACCCCAATTATACACTTGGCTTGCATATTGTTACCTCATTTACGACTTCGACTTTGAGTTTCTCGAAGTTTTTGAGTTCAACTGAAATTGATTGTTGAGCTTTGATTGCGATAGAAGGTTGCTTGGTCGACAGCTTGAGCTTTGACCTTACTGAGCTGTCAAATACCGACGAGCTTCCTACAAGAGACGTGTTTGCTCTACAGACTTGAGATTTGAGAGGAGAGTTCTTTGAAGGTATGTACAGCTTCTTTAGAGTTTTTCCGGGAATGATACTGACTTAAGCATAGAAATCGTCCAACTCAATTCATACATCCACACCCCGCTTTAGAACACATTTCACGAAACACATCGCACTTCTCCGTTTAACTTATTCTCACATCACTCTACTCGAACTCTGCAAAGCATCGCATTGACTTTGAGAAAACCCCTTCCACCTACGAAACTACCACAAAACTACTTCGCCTCCTCTCCACCATGAAGCGCAACATCGTCATCTTCCTCATCATCCTCATCCTCTTCATCCTCATCGCTCTCATCGCCTACGTAATATACTACCTGCAAACACGTATGGCAGTCGGCGGCAGCGGCTCCTCAACCTCAGACATGACCTCCGTCGCGTAAACACTTGTCACGCATGGATTTAATGTTATGAAGTACGGAATAGGCATACTATACTACTAGAACTATGAACATCATCTCAACGAAATGCAAATTACCACAAAAACAGGAAATAAAATGAAGACGCTGTACGGATATAGGCATTACACCGACGAATAGGAATGGGCTGGCATAGCATACGGCGTTCCGGGATCGGGAATTTCTTTTTGGGATAAACAAGCCTTGTTATTTACGCCGGGTATGAGACTTAATGGGCGAATGGATGAACACGACGAAGAGAGAGTAATTGGGATACCCTGTAAACACCTTGATGTTTATACTTTTATGTTACGTTGCTCTTGGGCGACACGTGGAGTGTATGTAATTAGATATTCTTATGTGAACAGGCTCAAGTTAGATGCGAGGTCGTGGACCACTGAATGACATTTATTATGAAATCCTGAGGTTTGAATTTTTGTCGCATGCTACTTGAATCTCCATACGAAAAGTCGCCGTGCTCATAGAACTCGACATGTAAGGTGGTGTTGCGCCCAGAGAATGCTGTCGTCGCTAGGATACCAATGTGCCCGCACGATCATTGATCGTCATGAAATGATTACCTGAAGAAAAATTACTCCGGTATAGACTTAGAATACATAACCAAATCTCATACAAATACTATCCCCTTGCCCAACAGGAAATATCACCCGCCGTGGCAAATCTTTTGGGGGCTTCGGTACTTCCCTAGCAAATGCATTGCTCTGAACAATTCCTTTTGCAATTTCATCAAGGAAGCCCTTTTCAATAGAAGGTGAATCTGGTATCGATGGCCAAGGCACTGTCCAACGATGTGTCCGCTGGATTCACGGGTGAATCGAATGGTTGAAGAATGACCAGTGCATATTGATCAGTTTTCTAGTTGCTGGTTGGGTCCGAACCATTATAAGTATCGTTCTCGTCTCCATTTACTATGTCGTCAACACTCGGCCCCGTAAAGACCAAATGTCTCTCATAGTACGCGAGCATCTACTGTCTATTAGCAAAACGTACTAGTACTTCTCTCGGGAGCATCTAGACGAACCTTCTGAGGGCATTTTTGATAAATTTGGGCCAGAGGGTGTTGAGTTTTCCTCTCGTTTAACCAAATTAGGTAGGCGAACCTTTCTCGCTTGCCAGTCTTGGGATTAAGACGCTCTTCAACGGTATCCACGTAGTCCACATCGTGTTCCCATGAACCTGGCGGTGGTGACCACTCCTTGTCCGTCTTCACGCGCTTTGCAGTTGAAACTGGAGTCGATGTCCGCGATTCACTCTCTGATTTTTTTGCCTTGCGCTTCTGTCCCTTGGGTTGCGGCTTTCCTCCAATATCCTGGTAGTATTCATTTAGCACATCGAGTGCGCCAGACCTGGGTAGATTAATATTACTGGCTAGCCCTTCTGGGGAAGGTTTGGCAATACATATTGTCTTCTGGTTCCCACGTTCGGTCTTTCGGGTCGTCGTACCCTTGCCACTTGACATCGAAGTAGATTGCGCCCTGGTCTGTGTAAGAGTAATGGCCATACATGAGAATATCGGAAGGCGGGGGCGCGCATAGCTCACCTTCACGAATCGATGTCCAAGAATCTTCTCCACGACATATCTAATCCCATTTTAGCGCAACGTAGTCCAGGCAAGAGACAGATGCGATCAATATCCATACTCGTCCTCATCTCCTTCACTGTCCTCGTCTTCCTCGTTGTCTTCAAGCGGCTGGTCCTTGCCCGCTTTCTGCGGGGGAATCTGGTCATCGCCGGAAGAGGAGTCTTCGATGTCGCTGAGAGCAGCTATTTACATGTTAGAATACAGTGAACATTTGGAAACGAGTTTGGCGCAACTCACGCGGCATGGTGTAGGAGCTCGCAGCTCGCAGTTCGTGAGGTTCAATAGCTAGTGTAACTCTGAATGGGAAGTTATGGACGTGCAAAACTTCAATTGGGCGGTTGCTTAGAAAGGTAAAAGAGCGGGCGGAGTGAATGAGCGCAAACAATGGTTGCTGTGAGAGGCGAGAGCAGCGCGTCGGTCGCGAGAGTGTGCACGGACCACATATATATGTGCCAAGGCTGGGGTTCACGAAAAAGTTGACGACCCTTCGACAAGTGTTTACGCGCATACCCCACCACCCCTCCATCCCCAAGAAACACACCTCTTGACCGTCCTGTGTTTTCTTGGAGCTTTTTTTGTACTGATATTTTCCATCTTTCTTTGAAAATTCTATAGACCGCGGCGTTCTGTCAAAATGGCGATGCGTAAGTACTCTCGCACCTGTAGGCTGCGACAACAGCTTGACAAACCTCCCTTTTGTCTTACCGCACTTTTGTTGAAGCTTTACTGATTTTTGTTTCTTCACAGAAGTCGATCTATCAAACGGTATGCTTCATCACCTTCTACGACGCCAGAACATCCATCCCGCGATCGTGCCCACACAGTAATTTGCGGTGACTGACGGAAATCGAAATATAGCGCAGGTAATGAAGGATGAGTCCGGAAGGCCATTCATCATTGTTAGAGAGTATGTGAAACCCACAAGATACTTCTATGGACGAAAAAAGACAAGGTTGAAAACTGATGTTGGGTAATAGCCAAGGCAGGAAGAAGAGACAACATGGCAATGAAGCCGTCAAGTCACATATTCTGGCCGCAAGGACAGTGGCGAACATCGTCAAAACATCTCTGGTATGAAAAAGAAACAATGAAGATCTGAGAATATAGGCTGGACGGAAGCTTATCCGCATATGCAGGGACCTAGAGGCTTGGACAAGATTCTAATATCACCCGACGGAGATATTACCGTGACCAATGACGGTGCTACCATTCTCTCACAAATGGAAATTTCCAACCATGTTGCAAAGCTCCTTGTCGAGCTTTCAAAATCCCAGGACGACGAGATTGGTGATGGCACAACAGGTGTGGTTGTGCTCGCCGGTGCACTCCTCGAACAAGCAGCCGACCTCATTGACAAGGGCATCCACCCCATAAGGATAGCAGACGGATATGACCATGCATGTGAAGTTGCTGTTGCCAAGCTAGACGAGATTAGCGACGAGATCAACTTCTCGCGCGAAAATACAGAGGAACTATTCAGGGTCGCAAAGACAAGTTTGGGCAGCAAGATCGTTTCCAAGGCACACGACCAGTTCGCAAAAATCGCCGTAGACGCCGTCCTATCAGTAGCAGACCTATCCCGAAAAGACGTCGATTTCGAACTTATCAAGGTGGATGGCAAGGTTGGCGGTTCTCTGGAAGACACATTGCTCGTCAAAGGTGTTATAATCGACAAGGACTTCTCCCACCCACAAATGCCATCTGAGGTCAAGGACGCCAAGTTGGCCATTCTGACCTGCGCATTCGAGCCACCAAAGCCAAAGACGAAACACAAACTGGACATTACCACCGTTGAGGAGTTCAAGAAGCTCCAGAACTACGAGTCAAACAAATTCACCGAAATGATTGAGATGATCAAGAACACTGGTGCCAACGTTGTTATCTGCCAATGGGGTTTCGACGACGAAGCGAACCACCTCCTACTCACCAACAAGCTTCCTGCCGTCCGATGGGTCGGAGGACCGGAGATTGAACTGATTGCTATCGCTACTAACGGACGCATCGTGCCTCGGTTCGAGGACCTGAGCTCTGAGAAGCTGGGAACCGCAGGTATTGTTCGGGAGCTGACCTTCGGAACTACCCGTGATAAGATGCTTGTCATTGAGGAGTGTGCAAACACTCGTGCCGTGACAGTATTCGTTCGTGGTAGCAACAAGATGGTGGGTGACACTATTTCATACTATATTGTTCTATTTCTGTTTATGTCGTGAGAGGGACTGCTAACGAAAGTGAATAGATCATTGACGAAGCTAAACGCTCGCTCCACGACGCCCTTTGCGTTGTCCGAAACTTAGTCCGGGATAACCGCATCGTGTACGGCGGTGGCGCCGCAGAGATTGCCTGTTCATTAGCGGTCGAAGATGCGGCTGTCAAGGTAAATTTCCTCGTACCCAGCCATCCGAAATTGAAGTGTTCTCTTGATAGTAATAACTGTGCCACAGAGCCCCGGCCTCGAGCAATACGCCATGCGTGCTTTTGCCGATGCACTAGATTCAGTGCCCATGGCTCTAGCTGAGAACTCTGGTCTCAACCCAATCGAGACTCTAGCTAGCGTCAAGTCTCGACAGCTCAAGGAGAAAAACACCAGGCTAGGTGTTGACTGCATGCAGACCGGAAGCAATGGTAAGTGCTTGTTCTCAAAGCGCATTCTTGTCACTCCCCGACTGTGGCGTTGTTTACACTTTCGTGCCTTGTTCTCCCGTGTCGCCATCATCACGACCTTTCCGTAACTGTATTTCCTTGCACTATTGGCCTACTCCGCCGTACAACAAGTATAGGCATCAGCCAAGTGACCCCCGCTGTGATCGGCCCCATGCATAGACTTCCCGCATGCGTGGGATATACGGGAACTCCACCCCCACGCCCATACTACCCGTCTTATGTTTGCCAACTGCAGGTGCTACATGCATCATCACAATGATTATCTCAAGCGAACATGAAAGACAGCTCATGGTCGATCCCTCGCTACACTCTCACCGCTCTATCACTACATCCTCCGTTTCACCCGGGGCCTGGTGGAGATTGTCTTCGATCATTTGCTGACATGTTTTCGTGGCAGACATGAGGGAACACTTCGTTATCGACCCCCTGATCTCAAAGAGGCAACAGCTTCTACTCGCAACACAGCTTTGCCGAATGGTACTCAAGGTATGTTGCTACTTATTTTCTTTTCCGTAATATTCTGTCACATTCCGTTTCAAACCCTACTGCACATTCCATACGGTCATTTTTACTCGTTATTCGTCACCTTTTCTCCCTTTCATTTGACCAAGCATTCCTCACTGCTCCCTTACTCTCCGCACTCTTGTAATCTGCTGCTTGGCTGCGGGGAAGCGGGCAAGCACACGAGTGCTGCATACAAGTTGTCATCACTGGTTGCACAGTACACACACGGCGTGTCTATTGCGGTAACCAGTTGTCGCACTCCCAGTCTCGTTTCTACTAGGCTCCTTGCATTTCTTACGTTCTTTGTACCCCATTTGCTTTATGTCAAAACGTTTCTCGGGTGCGAGAGCTTTTGTTTCTGCACTTCTCAGTGGCTGGGATACTAACAGCGGCATGCAGGTAAACAATGTGATTATTGCGGGAAGCGAGGAGAATGAATTCTAGACGCCACAAATCAAAGTTATACGATCAACAACTCGTGAAGCGAATGTTACACGGCGTTTTCTGACATCGGCGCACTAGAGTAAACCTCCCGTCGGTACGTTGTTACGCCTTGCGATGGGGGTCAGAGGGACCCGGGCACAAGACAGGGACTTTTGTTGGCGAATGGTTATGAAACCGTGTAGCATACCCATGGCTGATTACCGTGAAAACGGTTGAAATGAACAAAATAAACTTTGACATATTCGCACCTTGCTGCACGTGTGGTAGCGTGAGGATACGTAAGCTTTGCTCGGTTTGGTTTGTTTTTGCATGACGGCGTGAGGGCGGTTTGTTGTTGATAGTTTTTGTGTGCCCATGCCCGTGAGCATTTAAACGTTGAGTGTTGCAGAGGCAAAAAATCAATAGTGGTGAGTAACTTGAGCGACGGGCGTACGTACGTCGGTTCTCCACTGTCGATCTACGGTGTGTATGCGTGCTTGAGACGATGACGATAAATGGAGGGTTGATGATGGGACGTGCTACCCACCTGACGAGCAGAGCGAGGTGCTATGCACCCCGTTGCAGTGATACAGGTGAATGAAATGGGCTTATGGGTGCAGAAGACCTGGATACATGATGCATAAAGAGGATTGTTGAATATGTGCTTGTGGTGTGCTATATTGACAGGCAGCATAGTATGTCAGGTTGACTTCTCTGGCGCTTCTCTGTGAAGGTTGCAGGTGTAGTGAAGTGACTTTGCATGTTAGCCTGTCAGTCAAGGAATGGAAGACTGTAGATGTAGATATCGACATGGGTGTTTGGGGATGAGTTCCTGGTGTGTACTTGCCCTACGGAGTAGGATGTAACCGCTTTCCAGTCTGAATGTTGCGTTTGGAAGGCACGTATAGAGTACATGTGCGAATGGTAAACTGGTGCTGTTATACACTGGAGGGCAAAATTTTAATTGAGAACAGAACTGTGCTAAGTATTCAAGATATGCATAGATCTTGCAGTGCTTTCTAGGTTCATTATGATAGAAAGAGACTTTTTGTTCAATATCAGAATAGAGTACCTGCTCGAAGATTAAGTCTGTGGGAAGCATGAGCAATGCTTCGCTATCAGCGACCGTATTGGATAGTGTAACGCAGTTGACTTAGGTTCGGATAGTATGCATGGTGGGTTACCACACAGATTGGAAAGCTATGTTTCTGGTAACATTGAGGAAGTGAATGCACGATATAGCCGGGACGCTTAGTTTCAGCTTCCGGGACGATGTAATTAGGAGCTTGATTATACAACTAGATTTTAGCAAGGGTGTTTTTTTTTTTTTTGAAATTACACTGTACAGTTCAGGAGATGAGTGTTCCACCAGGACCAGAAGCAAGGCGTCAGACGTCAGACTCTGTTCAATGAGAGCCTCTAGATTAGGCTTTGAGTTTATATTTCGCTTTTGGGACACCTTGGTGAAACTAGCACAGGCCTACCATATTTGTTTATTCGCCAGACTAGGGCTCATAAAATTGGGGTAGAGACATCAATGGATAGGATATACTGTTGAAGAATGGGTAGGGTCGACTAAAGGACATGTATGAATAAGGTATACCAAAAGCAAACTACTCTACCTTAGATCTACTTACTACATGGTATGTGTCCACCAATCCAGAGCACTACTCGAATCCAAATTTCTACCAATCTTCCTGCCGGCTAATGCCTCAGGCACCAACCACCCATTTCCCAAATCCATCTCAGGACATTGAGCTAATCCTCTCCAAGCACCCACCCACTTCTTCATTTCCATTTGCCTCCCACCATCAAACCCCTCCATTCATCCTACCCGCCCGTAACAAAACACCGTAACAATACGCTCATCATCAATCCTAGCAGAGACCCACCTCGAGCCCCCGGGCCCATTAGCTAGACCCCAAGCTGCTTCCCTTCCGCTCCGCCCCTACCCCTGTCAATATACAGACGCGACGAGACTACCACCTAGGCACTAACCAAAGTATCCATCTAGTTAATTACCATTCACCGCCAAACCACAACCAGAAAAGAACGCATCGCAACAACACCAAGCGAGCGTCAGACCCACAATCCGGACCCTCCCCGACTGTGACTGTGACGGTAACTGCGACTGAGACTGAGACCTGTGGCTGGCCGCTTCTGGCATAATTTTCTTACACACCGACACCCGACGACACATGGACACGTGCCCCCCCGCCCCTTCAGCTAATCCCTAAACTTTTTTTTCTGCGCTCGCACGCGCAATTGCGAGCCGGAAATGCCCGACAGAAAGCCCACCAGACGGCAACGGTTGTCGTCGGCCGAGTAAATACCATACCACACACGCACCAAAAAAAAAAGAAAAGAACCAGAAAAACTTGCGAAACGCGTGGTCTGACAGTGTGACAGCTTGTAAGCGAGGTAGATCATCGGGACGGACTCAACAAACCGTTTTTTCTTTGTTCGTCTTTTTCTTTCAATTGAATGTCTGCTCGACGCCGGAGTATCAAATTACGGTTTCCTTTGTTGCCGGCAAGACGATCCTACCACTAGGAACGCAAGCCCGCTAGTGCACGACAACGCCAAAATATGCAGGGTCCGAATTTCCAGCCCAACCCGCACAAGTGAGAAAGTACGCAGTAAGAACAGAGCGCAGAAGCGAGGCGAATGGAGGCGAGGGCGCCTCACTTGCTGGGGCTGGCGTAATCACACGTGCATTGAGACGCGTTATTTGCTTTCGATACTTTTGTGAATTTCACATGTGCTATACTCTAGTCTATACGACTATACGATGACAAAAAGTCCAGTCCAGACTCCAATCGATAACATAACTCCACAACTCCCGCACGCCATAGCTATAGCTAAATGCTCCTTCGCGTGATACCAACGGGCGAACGTTTCGCTCCGGTAGGAAGGTAGGCGTCAAAACAAGAAAACGAAAAGGAATTGGGAATCCGTCGTGCCGGACGAACCGGTTGAGTCGGGTACGGCAAAGGAAAAAAAGTCATAGAGATGGTTCGATTCGATTCAAGGTGTCAAACGCGTCGGCGGAATGGGCTGCGGGATTTCTTTTTTTCTTCCTCCAAAGCAATACCAAGACTACCACTTGAACAATGCTGTCCTTTTGCCGGCACCGTGCCGCATGAAGGAATAATAAGTCCGAGTATCCAATTTCCTAATCACAACACTCATGATTGGTCCTCGCGCGTCTCTTCACCAATGTAGCCAACCTTTACCGGCCGGAAGCAAGTCCTAGTCCTACTACCTAGTTCTTGGTGCTGACAGATCCTCTCCATTTCCCCTCCTTTACCTATACTTCATCAAGCCTAGCTAGTACTGATAAATGCGAGCGTCAAAGGAAGAAGGAAAATTAGATATTTTCTCCACCGATGGTAGCCCACACGTTGAAAAAAAATTTGATATTGTAGATTATGTATGTGAGTCACGGGGGCTATGTTCTTACTACTACTGGGTGGTAATGGGTGGTAAGGGGAGGGAACCAGTCCATACTAGGGACTTACTTACGCACGGCATTATACACGTGCATATTCACAGCACAGGTAGCGGTGAGGCCCGTCCAATCCACTACTACCCACCATCCAATCCACCATCCACCATTCACCATTCACCAGCACAGCACCGTCCCTGAGGCTGAAGCTGAAGCTGTGCCCCAACCCTCCGTGGCACAGCCTCACGTGGGTCCCTCCCTCAACAGACTACTACTACATGCTGTAATCAAGCGGTGGGAGAATACTCGGAAGACCGCGATCCAATCCATCAGCAATTAGTGGGTCTAGTACTAGTAAACGGTCTAGAAGTGTGGCTGGTGGCTGGCGTAATGTACTTGTGAAATGTTACTGTTACTGTAAGCGGCGGTGCCATTGCCGTTCGGGAGGTGGAGTCAGTCGGGGTGGAGTGGAGGGGAGGGGCTCTCTCGGGACTGTGAGGTTTGCTAGATAGATTCCTAGATGGGAGTGGAGTGGAGTGGAGAAATGTCAGATCGTGGGTGTTGTGGCAGAAGATTGTACTCGCGGAGCGTATCAGGTGTTGTGGGGCGAGTCAAGTCCACAGGTATGTCCATGTACCATACTTTGCAAAGTACCATGCTGTAATTATGCCTTGCCTTTCCGGTTAGTCAGCAATAATCAAGACTTCACCTGAACACTCTCACACTCTATCGAAAAATTTCTTTTTGGACAGAGAATGATCTGATATTAACGTATCTAGGTCCAGCCTCAAGCTCGCCTCAGTCATAATCCTCCTGAAAAAAACTCCCATCCGTCCTCGAAATTACGAGTAATATGAATGGGTCAATTGGGTAGCAATACAGCATTCCTGACCATTTCATCCAATAGCAACCCTCCGCGCCAGGGGACCACTTCCCGCATTTTCTTCCTTGCAGGTCGGAGGAATTCGGAATGTGGTGTTGTATTGGTGGACCGCGGACTGAAACGCACACTCCGCGCTCAACGGCGACAACTCGGCCAGCTGAGTCAATGTACCCTCTTCTTACCCTCGCCTTATCACAAGCAAAAAAAATAATAAAGGAGGGATAGTTCTGTGGCTGGGGAAAACAGGGAGCTCCGGCTCCACGTGCTGACGCGTGCTATCAACTGCACGTCCCATCCCCTCCCATCCCCATCTGAATAGAATCAAGCATCAAACTACTGCAAACCCTTCACGTCCCAACAAAAAAATTAAAGAATAATCCATGATGGAATCGACATGCAGTAGACTAGATGCGGTAATGACGTGAGAAACATGACTGGTCGAGTACACCGAGCAGCGTCGAATAAAATCCGAATATCTCGTAATGTTATTTTTGGGGAACGGGTTGAGTAGAGGGACTAGCTTCTTTCATGTGAAAATTGGGATGCATGTTACGGATCACTCTCTTTGTGTTGTATGTGGGTAGTACGTACTCTTCTTACCCCACGTACATGTGAAAGCGATTCAATCTCACCTACCTACCGCTTCAAGGCATACCGAACTCAAACTTGAACTCTTCTTGGTGGTACTTGCATAGCTATGCTAGGCGCGCAAATCTTCTCGTGAAAATCTCTGGGCAGAGAAAAAGCCACTTCCATAGTGCGTTCGCGCACTTACGCCAACAAAAACACTATGCGTGCGGATACATCCGCATTCAGTGGATCAACAGTGGGTATTCTAGAAAACTTCTTCCCGTGGAAGGTTACAAGATACAACTGACGAGAGGCGGCAAGTAACCCTCCCTCGAAAAAGACTCGATAAAGCACGGTTCAACACGATTGAACGGCTCAAGGTTGGGTTTGGTGGACGTTCGTTGAGCCCAAACCATATGCAGTATGCAGGAACAGAAATAATTGGCTTTCTTGCGTTTGCATGGATGCGCAGTCGGGGGCTTGAGAGCCAACAGCTATCTGCAGGTTCTGTATGGTTGATTGATTGCGCTCTTCACCGTCTATATCCTTGTTGCATGTTGTTGAACATGAATATGAAGGCAGAGAGCATGAATCATTGCTCGCGACCTTATTCATGACAGTTTTTCTTCATTTCATCTCCGGGAAGAATATTGACATGTAACGTCGAATTAGGACGTGGATCCCGCATCTCGACATTCGCTGATTTGATTCTGCCGAAAATTCAACTACGCACAAGCGTCCGGATCTTGGTTTGCGGATACCATCGGATCACTCTATCCCTTTTGTCAGAAATCTTTGAGAAATCAGTATTCGTCATGTTGCGCACAAGTGCACGCTCCCATATACAAAACACGGCTCGTGGTGCCGGGATAATGTCACTCGCATGAAGCTTTTCGAAGGCAGTATGCAACCATGGTGCTGGTACCTGCATGGGGAACGGGCTGATCATACGTCATGGCAAAGCGCAGCCTTTCAACTATCCTGGCCACAAAGACGTCACGCTGCCGGACTGGTGCTTATTCACCCCATGTTTAATTATCGTATACCCCGCCTCCTACCCCAACTATCAAGAGAATAGTTCGGGATTGAAAATTTTTTCGCGCACCTGGCAACGAAGAAATGCTGCCTTGTTTGATGTCGGCTACGCATTGAAACAGCAAACAGCTTGTTGATCGGCGATGCCTCGTGACGAAGTGCCGATATCCCAGCATTCAGCCCTACAAAACTACCGGGGTGCCGATCCGGGGAAATGGGATGTGCAGCCCGGAACTTTGCGTGGAGGGCATCTGCTTGCAGTCTCTCAAAGGTGTAGAAGCTAAATGTCGTCGCGCCTTGGTAAAACAAAACGCTGGCCATTCACTACGCGTCGCTGCACGCAAGGGCTTTTTGACGCACCTTAAAATCCACACCAACGCCGGGGATGTCGAAATTCCTTCCTCTTTTCAGGGAGCGCGCCTGTTGCAATATCGCTGAAACGCCGCGGAGGAAACAGGCGAAGCACGACGAGGGAATTCGCGCTTCAGGCCGTACCCTTGTAGACCACGTTGTGTTAGCCAAACCCGGTATGTCAGGTGTACGGATAGGGCCTGGTCAATCGTTTGCATGAACGGATAACTTGCCATGTGTGCGATCATGATAATGAAGCGAAATCTGGGAACACATCTCTTTGTTACACGTTCGCTTTGGAAACCAGGCGTATTATAGTCGGCCCGCGGTTAGGAGCTGAGCCTGCGTAATCCATCTTCAAGGTAGCAGAGTCGTGAACATGTGCCCCTCGCGACATTGGCACGACGACAATGGTGCACGATGCTATCAGCTGAAGCGCGTCGTCCATGGAATATATGATAGCCAAGTCAGTAACGGAGAACGACGCGCCTGCTATACGTGGTTCCAATTCGGGCCTGCGGATCAGGTCCGAAAAGTGTCGACAGGGTTTCACATGGTAAATGCAACCACCGCGAGTCGATTTTAATTGTTGAGAAATGTTCAATGTACGGTCTGTGTCCAGCTGACGCCTTTGCATTTGCACGGGCCGAAGAGAATACAAAACAAATGTTTGGCAGCAGCCTGTGAATGTCAGCACAGAACTCCCGAAAATTGTGCCGTTTCATGAGGCACTGTTCCTTGAAAAATCGTAGTCATAGTGGCTTCCAAACCGTTGCAGAAGGCTTTGGAGGCGTACATAGTACAGGGATGACCTGTTCGGGGATAACCATATGGGGGAACAAGCGAGGCTTCCGAGTCAGTGGTTTCTTGTGAAATCGCGGGGTTGAAGAGGACCACCGGGTTCGAGATAGTTGTCGAGAGCAGCTGACCGGCAGCTGTTCTACCTAAGGCAGATCCTTTCCAAGGGGCATCCTCCTCGAGGAACCGCAGATTGACCTTTGGTAAAGAAACTGAAATGTAAACATTTCAAATAACCGTTCACGCAGACTTATTGCGGTAAGTTGACCACTGCAAGCTGGCAGTGCATCTGCGTTAGAGTTTGGTACACTACCCAAGTGCACCGTTCACCAACCACGACTCCAGGATGGGTCCATTTATGCAGATGCGGGAGTCCCGGCGGCGACGTCGTCGTCCACGCACAGCTGATCCATAGATCCCCAGATACTCGAAAAAAATTCGAACAGGCAACTATACTTTGCCATCAAAGGCTGACGTAGAGGGCACCAGATGACTCGAAAACACATGTCGCCTCCATTGATGAATCACAGCTCGAGGAGAAAATAAAATTGCCGGCTGATGCTTCGGTTGAGCGCAAGCTCGTGCTCAAACTTGATCCTGAGGCATCCGGTGCATGTGAAAAGGTTGCCTCAGGGACAAAATTTCAAGTCATAGGACCTTGAGAATATCGACTTGCGAGAAAAGCTTAAACCTACCGCGCTTTAACATGCTTGGCCTACGCCATAAATTTCCAGATATCAAGGACGTTCAAGTAGCCAAAGGCATGTTTTGGCTTGGGATCGATCGTGGAGTTTGAGCGTATGAACCTGCCGTTTTTGTCTCACAAATGATGAAATTGGTTCTCGCGACTTCAGACGCGCGCCAGGCTAAATCAGAAGGTCCAAGATCTACATTGGAGAGACATGTATCAAAACGTGGCAGCCACACTAACGGTAGAAATGGGTTGCTGGGGATTAAGAGACGGCATGTAGTCGATGCATCTATTTTCTCGATCGGGCGAAGTGTCAAGCGACCCAGCATCGCGATGAGTTGTCGATCAAAGGCGGGGACCTAAAACCAACAATGCCAATGGAATGGTCAGACTGAATTAATTATCTTCGATGAGATCTTTTGTGCGCTCGATGAAGTTGAAATCGCTGTCATTCATTCCGATCATCTATGCGCCGCCCTGAGCGGTTGCAATTGCTGCATAGGGGCACCCGACTGTTACGTGCTGTGGGTGACTAGTAGTAGCATGGCCGAAGTGGCTGGAACGGAAAGAGATAACGCGAACACAAGACTCACAGGGTTTTCGGGAAAGACAAAACTAATCGGGCCATCTTGAGTGCGTCGGGTGTTCCCTTCGGTGTCTTCAAATTAACCCTCAAACTTGGAATGGAACGAGTGTGGAAACGTCAATGGCTTGCTCTGCCGATGGGGGTAACGTCATTGGATATCTGTATCAGGCTGGTATTCCGAGTATTAGGTAGGCTGCCATTCTGGGAATCTACAACAAGAGGAGCACCGTATGGCGACGACTCGTAGTTGACAATATTGAAAGCTGACAACAGAGCAAGAAAACTGCAATAGACCGAAGCTGCATATGACCCTGCGAGGGCCCAACCGAAGCTGCGGTATGGACTAATCTGCTGGATCTGTGGAGCTGCCTGGGGAATTGGGATCGCGGAGTTAGGAAATGACACGGTGAGTGTCCTGTTGTGCATCCGCAGCGGGACAATGGGGTCGTCTTCCGCACCCACGATGTACTGCAATGGCGTGGAGGGCTGAGATCTGCGGCCATGCTGCGGCAGAGCTGCGGCAGTTGAGTAGCTAAAATCTCATCATGTCCGGTCGCACAGCAAGTTGATTTGACTTGACTAGGCCTGCGTGCTGGAGGGATGGGTGAGAACAGGAACAAGTCACTGCAGCGTGCCAGCATTCGGGACAAGAGGTGTGACAGTGGTGGAGGCAGGTGACGACGATACCCCCACGAGGCGGGACAAATAAGAAAAACAGGGGCGCAATCGGAGAATTAGGTCAAGGGAAAGGCGAAAAGAAAACACAGATGGATATCGCAGTGATCACAGGACGTGACAAAGTCAGCATATTACCACTAGGGGCCAGCGAGCCTCCCACGGTCCCACGGTGGCGGAGTTCCCTGCTGGTGAGGCTGGTGGGCGGCCAATTCTGATAGTCGCCGATGGAGCAGATGACCTCTTTGCAGCGCTAAAGAGTTGCCAGCGCATACTCGACAGGCCTACATTGTGTCGCGGGCAGAGCGCGGCGGGTGCCTGATTGAGTATCGCGGCTCTGAGAGGTGCAAGGTGAAAATAGAAATTGCCAGATGATCGATGGGAGTCGCAAATAGATGATAAGATGAGAGGGCGTCGTAGGGATTGAGTGGTGAGAGGGTATGTACGGGGGGGGCAGGGCGGCTGGCGACCTGACCGACTTCAATCCGGGGTAGCTAGAAGGTTAGTTGGTTAGTTGTCAGTGACTGATCCGTCTGGTGAGCGGCGACGAGGCGAAGCAGCGGACCCGCAGTCAGCTGGGCGAGGCTTGCGTCGAGGTTGAGTGATGCTGATGCGGAGAGTGGAGGAAGGGGCAGTTTGGGGTCAGGGTCAGGATCAGGACCAACAAGATCAGGACATGATATGACATGAGGGTTAGTCGTCGTCCGGGTGGAGCCGCGATACGAAAGAGCAGCCTGTTGCATCAGTAGGGATGGCTCGCTGAAACCAGTAGACGTCGCAGAAGAAGAGGGAGAGACGATGACAGAGAAGTTTGGTATTGTTGTTGTTGTGCTGATGGCGGGAAGTGACTGAGCAGAGGCAGTCGCTGCTGGGCCTTACTCATAAGGCTGAAAGGGCTGAATGGACACCTCCACGGCTTTTCGCTTTGGGCCAGAAAACCCACTGAACCCTACCTAATCGAGAGCTACACAGGCTGCACACGATGCACCTCGCCCTGCACCACCTCGAGTCTCGCCAGCGATTACGACGATCTCCCAAATCCAGTCCTGTACATACCGTGCTGGTCCTGTAGCTCCAAGTCCAATACACTGTGCGGAACCCAGACGGGCTCGCCACGATGCACCCTCTGACAAGCTCCCTGGCCCACGGCGTATCCTGTCTGGTCACTGTCTGGTCCTGACTTGTCCTGTCTGTATCCACTGCGGACAAAGGCGCGTCTCACGAGGCAACGCCCTTTGCAGGCTCCCCAGCTTCCCGCACTGCCGTGGCCAGCAGCCAGCCTCCCTGTGATGGAGTGATGAAGGCGGCGTCGTCACGTCCTCACCTGCTGCATCTCAATAATCACCACCCTTCCAGCAGCATCATCAGATGGGCAGCACAGCCAGGCACGCACCCAGCACTCAGCACCCAACCTCAACCCCCAACATCAAACCCGTCACGGCCAACTGGAAGCCGGCCCGAGGGATGTGCTCGCCGCCTGGGGTCCGCAATACCCGCGAATTGCTCGCAAGTTGCCAAAATGTGTAGAAACCAAAGTGCCCATATTGGCCAGCCCAGGCTCACAAATATTGCTATATTGAAAGCCCATTTGCCGTGCCGTTGTCAGCAAATGATAAATCAAAACCCCTTCCACAAAAAATAACACACCATACAGAGTACCCAAACTTCAAAAGACTAGAGGAAAAAACACATATGCCATCGTGACACGGCCTTTGTTGCGCCCGCGGCAGATGGAAATGCAACGAGAACACACAATCCCCAATCTTGAGTGTACCCCCCTCGCATTCTTCCCCCCCATTGCGTGCGCGCCCCCTCTACTGTATAAGCCCGGCGCTGGCTAAGCAACTCCGGTCATTGGTGCCGACCGCCGCTGCATAAACCTACAGCAAAGCATGCATAAGCGCTTGCTGGGCAGCCAACTTTGCAAGATGATTCAGAAGAGCGGTAAAGACGTCTACCGAATAGCACCAGTCGTCGTATCAGGCATGCGTCTTGTTGGGAAACAAACCCAGGGAGAAGAGGCTCATGAGGCAGACACAATAGGGGGTCCCTAGAGCTGCTGCTATTGCTGCTGCTTTGTTCGTGTCGTTTGGGCGGCGTTGCACCTGCTCACGGAGTCAAGCCATAGCCACCACTCGTTTTTAGCCCAAACAGGAAATTCGTAGAGGTGGTTTTGTCAACTATCCACTTTTTTTGCATTCAATTGAGTACCTAAGCTAATTACCTTGCTATCTCATGCAGTAATGCTGTCGTGATAAAGAGAAAAAAGCAGCTGTATTAGCTGTTCCTTCAGACGGCTTTATATCGAAAGCCCGATAAAAGTACAGTGCAGATAATAGTACAGACCAGTGGACGGGGTATTGTTCGACAGAATCAGACCCAGACCACCCTGGCGCGAGCCGGGGACCTAATCTTGTGAAGTCGAATGAACCGCCCAGAGTCCGATGTAAATGAAGTTGTGTAAGAAGAAAACTCGTAGCCTCATGGGCATCGATGCCCTTATGGTATCAAGAAGATTTTGAGAAACATTACCCATAATCAACCGTCCAGTGGTAGCAGCAAGAAAAGCTGGCGGTAGAAGTGTAAAAACAAAAAAAAAATAAAGCACAAAACACACAAACACAGGTAAACGCAGAAACGCCCGTGACCCGATGCCTTAGTCCGTTAGATGCCGCTAGAAAGTTGCAAAATGCTCAAGTAATGGTTCTCCACTACCATCCTTTTTGGTGGTATTCTTGGAGGCCTTGATCGAAGTAATCATTGTATGAGTTGTTGTTTTTGGTGACGTCTTTGAAAGTCGTTGGCTTGTCCATGTTTTGTTGGGCCTGTTGGGGAAATGCATTAAGACCCTTGATGTCGTTGGTAGTCATGGCCCGGCGCAGAGCTGGAATAGACACTGCGCTCTGATGGCGCTTAGCGACAGCATTGGTGGTAGCGTTCTTCTGCTGGCGTTCCCAGAGTAAATTTTGACGCAAGGACTGCGTTAATTCCGTCTGCAGCATATTGCGGCGGGTGGTCCGCGGAGAGAGCATAGGAGGGTGGACATTGGAGGTAGTCATAATGATCGGTTTGGACCTAGACACCTGCTGTCGCATCATAAGACCACTGTCTTCCTGGGGAGAGTTGCCGGTAGACGGTCCATTAGGTGTTGTGGCTCGAGATCGGCGGATGGCAGGGGAGGACCGTGAAGCAGCGTTTTGTAATGCTTGAGCGCGATCGCCCTGATGCATCATGGTAGTGAGCAGCGACCGGCGAGAAACTAGGTTTGGTTTGGAGTCGACGCGTTGGAACATTTCACGATCATTAACACTGGATGGATGGCTGTCTTCGTTGTCGTCGTCTTCCCAATCTTCGTCAGAGTCTTCTTCAATGGCGCTCTCGTCGGGTTCGTCTTCACTTTCGCTCTCGATGGCTTCCTCTTCCGAGGTGGGCTCCTCTGGGTAATTGACGGTGATCTCGTTCTTGAAGGATGTTGTCTTGCGCATGGTACTGGGTCTCTTGAGGTGTTCCGTCAATGAGCTGCGCCCTGCCCGCGAGTAGGTCTCGAAGGAGCTGCCCGCATCCTCGTCAGACGACCCACCAAGGGTGAACACGGGCTGCTTCCTCTTTGGGATGTCGGCCTTTTGGAACTGGGGCTTCGCAGCGGATCCGACGCTGGATTTCAGGATTGGAGTCAGATTCAGGTTAGTACTTGAACGTATAGAGGTAGAGATGCGGCCGGGATCAAATCCATGGACGACGCTATGTGAGCTCATGTCTGTCGATGTGCTGGCCTCTGAGGCTTCGGTGGGGCTCATTCCTGCGCTTTCGGGTACAGTTGCAACCGTGGAGGTTGAAGACTCGGGAACAAAGCGGGCGGTGGGCGGCGGTGACACTGGCTGGGGAGTTTTGTCTTCAACCGGCTTTTGCTCGTCGGGAAGCGGCTGCGCAAGCTGGGGAGGAAGAGGTGAGAGTGGCTCGATTGTCTTCTTCTCTTGAATTGAAATGACGACCTTTTCTAGATCGATTGGAGTGATGTGCTTGCTGCGGGCCTGGCTGGCGGTAGAGTCGTGACGGCGCAGTTCGAGGCGCGACGAGGAGGCTTCTGAGCGGGATGTGGTGGTGATGGCGCTTTCCAGATTGGAGTCGTCAGAGGCCACGCTAGACGACAATTCGGGTATGTCTGTGTCGCTGTTGGAGAGCGGCCGTTCGAATGTCCACTGCGGCGAAACGATGTGATCTGGCTGGCAACAAAACGTTTCTCTTGACCAGAGCCGCCAGGCCATGTTAGAATACCGGGTGCCATCTTCCATAGCTGGAGAGCATTTTGCAAAGACTGGAGAAGAGGAGAGTTATGTTAGTGACAAACGGTCGAAGAGCGGGGGTCAGGTTTTAGCCAGCGGCGAGACCTTCATATGACGACAAGCAGAGAGGACCAGAAAGAATGCTTTTAAAGCAGCAGACTGGGAGACGTGGGGCAGTTGTGGTGAAGGGCCGCGGCGCTGGGAAAGGCCATTGTTTTGGTGGATGTGGTACTTACCGGACCATAGGCCAAAAAGGTTGGCGACATCGCGGGTGTCTATGGTGCGCATAGAACCATGTTCTACGCGCACAATTGGGCGCTCAGCTCGGAGAGGCATCGTGCTTGGAGTGCTGGTGGTGGAGGAGACGAGAGTTAGGCGGGGGTGGATCGGTGATGGGGTGCGGTTTGGCGATGAGGACGACCGGTTGCGGGCTCGAGGTTGCAGTTGCGATTGCGTCAACGGTCAACGAGATCGGCTGCGACCACAGGGGATCAGGGCCGTCGTTAACAGGCGAGGACAACGGTCAACGGCATAGGGCAGGTGGATATGGATAAGAATGGGTGTTTTGTCGGGAGAGCAGCAGCACAAGCACTGTATGTGTGTGTGTGTGTGTGCAGGAGAGTGTGCGAGTGTGTGTGTGCAGGAGAGTGTGCGAGTGTGTGTGTGTTGGAGCAGCAGGACAATGCAGAACAGAATGCACCGGGGGAGCGCCGTGGGTAGTCTATATCCACCACCCTTTGCTCTGGGCGGCCCCGGTTAGGTCCTAGCTTGCGACCTGCTAGGCTTGCTAGGCTAGTAGCAGCAATAAGCAGCTCCAGTTCAGGGCTGGCCACACTCGTCCACACCGTCCACGCCAGTCCACACCAGTCCACCACACAGTCCACCCACTGCACACTGGCCACACGCACCACTACCTGACTCCTACCCGCGCTGGCGGCGACATCCCTGCCCCTGTTACGCCTCAGTTATGGACCGGCATGTTGCTCATCTTTCGCACTGCTGGCTCTCTCTGGCTCTCTGGCTCTCTGGCTCTCTGGCACTTTTGGACGGAGAGACACTCAAGCGTCCCGGCTGCCGACCGCCCTCCCGACGACGACGTGCCATGGCGAGCCGCTTTTGGGCAATTTTCCTTTTGGCTGCCGCTCTTTCTCTGGGGGGAGACGCTGAAGTACCTCCTACCTATGGTTGACGGTTTATCGACGCCCTCGTGCTGGTCACCAAACCGTGGTCGCTACGACTACCACCTACATACTTACGCAGAGTAATGGCCGCCCCCCACCCCCTTTCACAGCGCCGCATCACTTTCTCATTTTCTTTCTTTCTTTCTAAATGAGTCTCTTGTGCCCTGTCCGTGCCCATCAATCACCCTTTCTTTCCTTC